>CM056399.1:3376758-3617604 GCA_029718625.1 Synaphobranchus kaupii
TTTCTCTGGTTTACCACCCTACAATATTCAACCTGTACACAATCAATCGTAAAATGAGACAGATGACGATCAGGAAGAGATCGACTGACAAGATGTTTGTGTACTTGATGAAAGCTCACTGGTGTTTAGTTTTCATATAAAGCATATGCATTGTGGCTTGAGTTGGCCCTCAATGAGAGAGAGAGAGAGAGAGAGAGGAGAGAGAGAGAGAGAGAGAGAGAGAGAGAGAGAGAGAGAGAGAGAGAGAGAGAGAGAGAGAGAGAGAGAGAGAGAGAGAGAGAGAGAGAGAGAGATATTATGTTCAGCTCAGAGCAATAGGCTTATATTTTGGTTCTGTCTGTGTGATGTTACAATCAAACATATTTCCTGTACAATACAGTTAAAAATGGCCTGCCCATTACACTCGCATTAATTGCTACTTGGAATGTTGGTGATTTATGAACTTAAGCCTTTTTATTTGTGCACTAACTGTAAGCTATGGACAACAGCATCAGCTAAATGCCTAAAATGTTAAAGGAAACAGGTATCACAAACCAGAGTTACACAATATAAATAAATTATCTCAATGTCCCTATAATCTTAAAGAATGACAAATAAAAACTATGAAATAGGGATGGACACTAATATTATGGTTGTATCGATATTTTACATTACAGGCATTTAGCAGACGCTCTTATCCAGAGCGACTTACACAAGTTTTTGTTTTAATCATGTTTTACATATTATCGATTTATACAGCTGGATATATACTGATACTGGATATATATATATATATATATATACTCAAGGGTACAACAGCAGTGTCCTACCTGGGAATCGAACCTACAACCTTTCAGTTACAAGGCCAGTTCCTTAACCATTATACTACACTGCCGCCCGATATCATAGGCAATAATTTAATCTGTTTTTTTCCAATGGGATTAAAGCTGAAAGCTCAAGCTTGGAAATTCCATTTTTTAGTGCGAACCCTCTCATTTTTCCTCCTATTATGTCGACATTTTATGACCTCTTTTATGTTTGTGGATCCATCCTCAACCTCTTTGCATCCTCAACATTATCAGCAATAAAGTGCCAACAGCGTATATATATATATATATATATATATATATATATATATATATACCAGCATCTGCTCTGCTCCATCATTTCTAAAGGGAAAGCCATGTCTAACTCATTTAACCTCATTTACGACCACCACCACAATAAAATGGTTAATGTTTGACATATTTATCCAAAAATCCACAACGATGCAGTGTCTGTCTGCAAAAGTCTGTTAGGAAATTAAAGCACAATCACAATTCACTGATATAATTTTCCATATGCAGTATGATATCCAGTCCAAGCATAAAGAATCACTTGACATAGTCTTATTCCTGGAATATTTTAGATCTGTTAGCTATGGTTTACATTGGCACTAAGGAGAAGCAACGTACTGGAAGACACAGCCTGCTCAGTTTGCTGAAATTTTGATTTCAGTTATTGGACCTCATCACATTCTGGATCGCTGATGAACAGAGGGTTATAGGTCTGCTGGCTATCAAAGTGACACATGAATGTGGAACAACTCTTTTTCTATGCTTACGCAGAATTAAGTTTGTGTGTCTCGGAGCAAGCAGTTACCAATATTTCATAATGCACTACACATGATTAAATTCTACACACCGACAAAATGATGCAGAAACATCAGACATATGCAATCTTAGACATCTTAAAGACTGTAACTAGTAGATACATAAGTTTTGAAAAACATGGTCCTGAATACACTACAATGCCCCCCCCCCCCCCCCCCCCTTAGAATGTCACAGAATATGTCAAAAAGGATGTGTAGGAATACAGCGCAAAAATTAAAATAATATCTATATTTACCTGCCAAACGCGTAGGCCTAACAAATAATGATAGCGCTAACAATAATAAAACACCTAAGTTAAACGGTAGTCGTACTTCAGCCATTGATGCGGCAACTTAGGCTAATTTATTCACGCAAGGGCTTAAGTCCGTGACACCTGTGGCGAACAAACTTACAAGAGATAACAAGGTAACGGTAGTTTTATAGGCAGAAAGTACAGCTGACAGGAACCCCACAATCTCCAAAATCTTTGCACGTCCACTCCCCCCCCCCCCTTTAAGTTCTCGGTTCAAATCCTCCGCCGGGAAAGATGAATAAAAAAAAAAATACCCTACCCTCGCAGGCGCCCACCGCGCCCACTGCCCTCCCATCACTAACACCGGATGAATGGAGCTTGGAGCTCCCTCTGGACATGGAAGACCATATTCTTATCGCGCGATCGTTGTTCCCATTGAAGAACATGTTGATTCAATACAACAGTAAAACGTATTTTAAAACATATTTTGGATAAATGTTTTTTTTATATAAAAAAACATTTCCACTATTTCAACCCGCCTAGGGACTAAAGTTGAAAATTAGGCTAGTCAATGGACTAAATCTGGCACATTTATCATTTATGACAGTGTGCAGTGTTAATAAACCTGTTAAATAAACCTAATAAATATTTAACTTTTAATATTTAATTTACTTTTAAATGTAAGGTTTGCAAGTTAAAACTTTTTTGCTTAAAAATGTGTAGGCTAGTTCATGTGGTGTTCAGGTTCAGGTTTGCTAATTTTTTTCTATACAAATAAACTTTTATTGAATGTAAACCTATACAACTCATTTTTAAATTAATTAGAGAAATACAAAGAATGACAAATGTATCCATATTGAAACTATAATGTAGGCCTATTGCGGAACCTGTGTGATAATTTGACCAAATGAAACATCTCCAGTTTTCCAAGCAAGCCCCTTAAATAACGGGTGTTGACGAATTAGCTTTTTGTATTCATCTTGTAAATTCACGTTTCATTTGTTTTTGCAAAGTTGCCCTTTCAACATTAGCCTACGATACCAAGACATAGGCTATTGATTACATGCAGTAAACCAAGACATGCTGTCCCTTATTCAGGTCCCGTTATCTGCGGATAGCTTATTCAATTTAAAATTAATTTCATTACCCAGCAGGTGGCAGAAAAAGCCATACTCAGTCAACCGACCCTGTTTAAATAAAGGATAAAAACTTATCCCTCCTACCAAATATCTGTCTGAAAGAGAACCATGCAGACACTGAGTGAGATGTGAGGGCAGAAGATCATTTTTTTAAACTGAGCACTTCAATCGGTCTATATAGGCTACACTTCTGTTGTCGATGCCGTATATATATAGGCTAGTCGTATCTATTGTTTGACTCACCTGTGATGATACTTGCGTGCAGAGACACAATTAGTCATTGAACAGCCTGTGTCCCCGGAGACTTTGGAAAAATTGCTTCACATTGTTCAAGTTCTCTCTCCCACTTTCCACAGACTACTGCCACTAATTCAAAATTAAGCATCTAATTGTATGCTCGACTGAACACGTTTCATCCTTGTCTGCTAGTATTTCACGGCTAATATCAAAGCTTGGATGAGGGGGACCATCATCTTTAGTAGGTCATGGCTGTCGAGTAGGATACAGAGCCTGACTAAAACTAAAAGTAACATTTCATAAGAAGATATCAGGATTTTTTATTCTTATATTTTCGATATTTACAGGCCATTAAGTATAACTATCCACTAGAAGTAGTCACCTAACTACCCAGCTAACAAAATCAGGTCCCCAGGACGTTGTCTCGAGATGTCATCAGGACCGTCGCCATGACGTCTTTTTGTAGGGTTTTCTAAACGTTACGTCGATGTCACAGAGAACGTTCCCGGACGTTCTAGCAAGCTCCCCCATACATTGATTGCATGACGTTATATTGCAACCAGTTACAGACATTGCAGAAACGTCCCTGAATGTCCCATGAATGTTATGAGATATAACGTCATATCTTAACCGGATACGGATGTTGCTTGAACGTCCCCGAAAAATTCAAATTAAATGTCATATTGTAACCAAACAGTGGTTTTTGGACTTTAATAACGTTCTAGTAATGTTTTTAGCACGTCCGTTGGGAACGTCACATCATCACTTTGAGGGGACTAAAATGGGACATCCCTGGGACGTCCACTGTTTGCTGGGTAATTTAACACGTGGAAAACACTGAATTTTCTGTTGGCAACTCCTAAAAAAGGAGCCAATTGAAAACAAGTGATCGTCACCTTGTATATTTCTCTTTAATCCATTGCACGAATAGACTAAAACTTAAATGAAAGTATTCAATGAAAGTTTATTGATTGAGCTTGCCAGCCGTGAAGCCCAAAATGGAGGCCTGAGGTGAGATGAGGGCAGCGGGTAGCTTATGCTGAGGTAAAAACGCTCGTTTAGCTGAGGACGAGCCGATGACAGCGCGAATTACACGCCCTGCTGAGAAAGTGCAGGGCAGGGCCTTAAAGGAGCGAGGAGGAGAAGAGTCGCCGCAGAGAGCCTCCTTAATGCCTTCTTTCCGGCGGAGACAACTGGCTGGGGGAAACGTGGGCTTGCGTTCAGAGACAAGGCCGATGGAGACACGGAAACAGAGCCTGCGTAACTGCCAAGTTTTCCATTTACACATGAAAGCTGCTCGCTCCAGCCTGAAATTCTATTCTGGGATATAAATTAATCAGGATATCTCCAGTGCACAACAGTTTGTTGTGAGTTTAGGTTTTATAAAAAAATAATAATCTCTTTACAAAGTAGTTTTTATAATGAAACATAGAATATAAGACAGTGTGTGATGGAATTATGGACATTACCACCAAAGAACTCAATCATTTGGCAGACAGTTTCCATGAATCGCCAAAATGTGTGCCACAATTTCTATGTGCGCCGGTCTACTGCCTCAAAGGCAAAAGGGCGGAAATGCGGTGTAGAACACAGCAGGATGCCGAAACTGCCCGTGGTCATTACTTTTTCTTTTTCTGCCACAATTTAAGTAGTCTACTTGCTAATAGCCTTACCAGAAAAAACAGGCTATCGGCAGAACCTTTCATTCCTAGCATTGTGTAATGGATAGGGAACTGGACTTGCTAACTCCAAGGTTGGAAATTTCATTCCCAGATGGGGCGCTGACATTGTACCTTGTGAAAAGTACTTAGCCTGAATTGCTAAGGTAAATGTTCAGTTGTATAAATTGGTTGTATGTAAATTGTAATTTGCTCTGGATAAGATCTGGTAAATTACTAGTTACTGTCAAATTAACCTGTATGCCCATGGTAGCTTTTTAGAGTTTAGGTATAACTCTGCTATCAGCACGTAACACCATTTCATCGTTGACAGACCGAAGCAGTGTGTCAAAGAAGCAACCTAGCTTATTTGTAACTGAAAACACTTGATGAGTGCAGCGGCTACTGAATTTTTACAAAATCTATGCAATGTTCTGGTTTGGTTTTCGGTTTCTCACTCAAAGGGGTGAAATAAGAGCGCAGTCCAATGCTCTTTAGCGAAGGCGCACAAAGTCGCATTCGTGGGTGGGCAGGGGCCCGTGACATCACAGCAAAGCTGGCCGCCAAGTTCCCCCCTCCATCCCCACCGATCTGGACCGTTTTATCTGGCCGCACCGAGTATGTGCCCTCCTCTACTGCTGTGATCTCCAATGGGCCACCACACCTCTGCCCGTATCGGCTAATGAGTCCCCAGCGCTAGGCGGCCCTTCCCAGCACCTCGGTGCTGATAGCTTATCAATCACAGGGCCCCGCCAGGCACTTTGTGCAGCGCGAGGGGGGCCCTGACAGTCCTCAGGGGCCAGATATCCGAGCGATTATCAAACCAGACTCATTCAGCTCAATTATGGGGGAGCGTGCACTTTTTAACTTTGGAAAAAAAAAAGAGGAAATGTTCTCCGTGATTTTTCTTCCTCCTCTCTACCCCGCCCCTCTCCTTCTCTCTTCTTCCTACTTCATTCTTCTCTTGTGTTCTTCTCTTGATCTCTGGTTTTCTGCCTGTCTCTCTAAAGACAGAAAAGGTAGAGGGATGTTGCCTTTTTTTTGAGTAGTTATTCATTCGTCAGTTAAAAAAAAAAATACTTTTCTTGTCATGCGTGCCTTCTAACAAGAGCTAGTACCAATGCCTTTAACAGGGTGTTGCTGTAGGCGAGCATACAGTATACTCAGTCAACCGACCCTGTTTAAATGAAGGATAAAACTTCTCTGTACAAGTGTAAAAAACCAGTCCTTGATGAACATTTATTCATCTAAAACAAGATGAGCGGTACATTATTTTCATTAAAACTGTTGGAAAATACAGTAGCAATGCTGGCCCAGAATCAGGATTGTCCAGCCCTCATTTAACTGCTCCTGCCATCCATTCTAGAGTTTCTCTCCCTCCTACCAAATATCTGTCTGAAAGAAAACCATGCAGTCACTGAGTGAGATGTGAGGGCCGAAGATCATGTGGCGTTTAAGGAATACCACTGGATCTCTGAAAGTCTGAACTTACCCAACGTTTCTAGTGCCACCACTTCCCAGATGAGGCGGCCTGTGGCTAGCTGGGGCGTATTTAAGCAATAACTTACGAGAGGGAGAGCTATATCATGGATATACGGAACTGCTGTGATTTTGAGTGCCGATACGGATCACAGCAGTTCCGATATCTATCGATATAGCTTTCCGATATCCATGCGATATAGCTTCCGATATCTATCCAATATAGCATGACCTCTTGTAAGTTGTTGCTTTTATATAACAGTACATCATTCATTAAAAGATCAGATGCCAATTTAACCATCGTAGTGTTTAAATTAGCTAGATTACATTGTTTTTATCTCTGCGCATTCAGAAAATAGTACCCCCGATTGTTTACCGTTGCCAATGAATTCAAACTAATTTCATTCTAAAGATGATACAGTGCGACCATCGAATGTAAATAAATCGCGGAGGGATATACCAGTTCGTATATCATGAATATATGAACGGTTTGAACGTGCCTCGACCAATCACAATGCGCGGTCGGAACTCACTGTTGTATAATCATTTACATTACCTAACATTATTGCCATTTAGCAGATTCTCTCATCCAGAACAACATACACAGTTTTTTTAATCTATTTAAAAAAGATTTTTTTTTTTTTTAACATAGTTTCCATTTATACGCCACAACAAATGACCTAACCACATTTTTTGAGATGCTTCCTACAAGACGCCAGAGCTCCTGAAATGAAGGTGTCCATGACCGTGAGCCCCGCTCTGTCCTCGACGCCCGCTGATAAACAAACAATGGGCAGCAGAACAATAGGGTGCAGTTGCAAGGCCAAAACTGCAACACTGTTCGAGATAATAAACACAAGCATAAGCAGCCCCGGATAAAGGCAGACACTACAGGAAGTGGGGACAGACGTCAAGGAGGCTCTCAGAGATTTAAGGCGACGCCTCCACTCCCTTTGCGCCCCTCCTGGGCCCCCCATCCACACACCCCTCCACTCCCTTTGCGCCCCTCCTGGGCCCCCATCCACACACCCGTTCATTGTCCTTGACAAGAACAGAATGAGGAGTGGGATACAGCTGGGTCATAGTTTCACTCTACTCGGTTACAGTGGCGGTTGCTGAGCTGAAAACCGTTAACCCGAGGAGGTGTAAAACGTCCCCAATAACTGATTGTTGATCTCAAACTGTTTTCAATCATTTCCCTTGTTTATCAGTACAGCAATTTGTTAGCACATTAGGCAGTACCATCTAATATAGCCAGTTCTCCTCAATTAGGCTATCAGGAAAGGCTATTGGGCAGTATTGTAGTCAAGTCACTACACCTTGAGTCTGAGTCGAGTCTCGAGTCCCCAGGGTTCGAGTCTGAGACCAAGTCCAAGTCAACAAAGTTGAGTCCGAGTCGAGTCAGAGTAGAGTCTCCATTACCTGAGTTTGAGTCGAGTCCCAATCACCAAAGTCCGAGTCCCGAGTCATCAAGGTTGAGTCTGAGTCAAGTTCTAAACTTCAGTGCTCCACTCTGGTACAGTCAAAGAGCTAACATACAAACAAAAAAGGTTTACATTAAACAAAAATAGCACAGCTGTCACCACTTCAAAATGACTTTTGATATTAACTGATACATACAGTATATACGTATATATATATATATATATATATTTTTTTTTTTACAAGCGATGTTATAACGTCTCTGCATTTGAATGGATCTTTATGGAATTGGGGGGTGGGACTAGATTTATCTGTAAATTATGCTGGAACAGTGTGGAATACATGATTGGTAAAATGGCTGTAAGTCATCAAGGGTCTGAGGTATCAAACAAGCCTCAAACCATCACTCTGCTGCCAGACATGCAGTAGATATGGATGGATCACTTTAAGGGTTGTTTCTCCTGACAAATTTTCCTATTGAACTCTATGGAAAAATAAATCAGGAGAAGGAACCCTTCAAGTTATCCATTCATATCCATTAATTTAGCCAACCATTTGTTTCCATACTGTTCCAGTGCAATTTTCAGCTAAATCTATTCCCACCCCCCAATTCCCATAGCGATCCATTCAAATGCAGAGACATTATAGCATCGCTTGTTTTTTTTTTGACCCACTGGAATTATGATATAGTGAATTAAAAGTGAAATAATCTGTCCGTAAACAATTGTTGGAAAAATGACTTATGTCATGCACAAAGTAGATGTCCTAACTGACTTGCCAACACTATAGTTTGTTAACATGAAATCTGTGGAGTGGGTAAAAATGAGTTTTTAATGACTTCAACTTAAGTGTATGTAAACTTACCATAGCTTATAAGAAATCATTACAAAAATGATAAATGATAAAATGTATCAGTCAGTGGGCATCCCAGGTAACACACCCGGCTGCAGTCCTGGGTGTAGTAACACACCCGGCTGCAGTCCTGGGTGTAGTAACACACCCGGCTGCAGTCCTGGGTGTAGTAACACACCTCATGGACTAGAATGAAATGAAATTGTGATTGTGCCAGTGACACCATTGGCCAGAAGTCATAAAGTGATTAGACAATTTCTGTCATTTCTTTTTCTCCCTCTCCCTCCTTCATTTTTCCCCTTTCTGTAGTTTCAGAGCCTGGGGTTCACCAGGGATTCCTGGGAGAATATATGAGCTTCACTCCCAGCTAAATAAAGAAGCTATCCCCCATGGAGTGGTGTGGGTGGTGGCTCAAGAAAACAAACCAAAAGAAAACAGAATTTCACTCATAGTTTAGTCCCTATCAGGGCCATGCACTGACTTTTGTGTGCGTGTGTGTGTGTGGGCAAACAAAATTTTTTAAAGAGTTTAAAGAACAGATTATCGCTTTAATGTACGGAATCAAAATATGGCAACTTAAAAATGGTCAATAGCTGAACGTTTTGGGGTCTGGATAACTGATCCCATTCTGGCAACATATTCAAAGGTAATCCTGCATTCCAAATTCCAATCTTTATATAAAATTCTGGCGCAATTTATTGTTATAATATAGCAATAAAACTTTAAAATAGTAACTGACCATTTGTTTAGAAACATAATTTTGTTTAGAAATTGGCAACAGGTTTTCATAGACAGACGTCTTTCTCCTACCGAGGCAAAACCAAACAATTATATAACTCCTACTGAAGAAGATGCCTGTCGTCCTTTGGCTCAGATTTTGGCTCAGATTACATGAATAGAGTAGGTTTTTATTTAGAAATTAAGATATTTATACAGTACAAAGGAAGGAAAGAGGCTTTCTTCTGAGCCAGATATCTTGCAGAGCAAATAAAGAGATTGAGATTTGGAGATTAAAGAGTTGGAGATTTGGGAGTTACACCAGGACAGGATGGGGGAGAAGACAGAAATAGATGGTGGGGAAACGTTCTATTGTTGCGAGCACACACACACCCACACACACACTACGCATTACACATTCATACACACGCGCACGCACACACACACACACACACACACACACAAACAAAACTCTGTCACTATAGAAAGCAGTTATGGATATGTTATCTTTTCTCATCGCTCATATTGTTTGGATGTGTTGTTCTTGGGCCTTGGAGCAGCGCTCGGCAACCACCTGTTGTTCTGTTCCTTCTGGCTTGTGACTCTAAATGTGGATAAAAAATCATTTTTAAAAATGTAGTAAAGAGATTAAATGTTGAACTCAGGGGGCAGTGATACTGGATTCTTTGTCAGTGTTTGTAATCAGTTGTATCAGCTGTATCAGTTAGCAGATTTATGCTACATTTTGCTTATGATGTCCTCACCTGCAAAGCTACACAGGAACATTGCAAAGAAAAATTTACTTTAATATTTGCTTGGCAGAAACTGGTGTTCAATATGAATTCCATAATAATAACAATAATAATAATAATAATAATAAATTGTATTGATACAGGGCCTCTATCAGACTCAAATTTCGATAGGGAAATAAAACTTCATAAGAAAAGAAAACAAGAGACAACCAATAGAAATAATAGAAAAAAGAGAGAAGCATTTCTGAGTACCATTTTTCATGTTTAGAATTTCTTACGCATTTCAAACAGTGAGTATGAGATTAAAGTGCAGACTTTCAGCTTTAATTTGAAGGTTTTTACATCCATATCGGGTCAACCGTGGAGCAATTGTAGCCATTTTTATACATAGCCCCCCTCCCGCCCATTTTAGGGGCCCAAGATTAATTGGAAAAATTAACATAAACTTAAATAAAGTCATAATTTTTTGTATTTGGTTGCATATACTTTGGCATGCCATGACTTCCTGATGTCTGTGACTCAACAACATCAAAATATCTTATTTTCAGGTACTCTTACAAGGGATACTATAACCTCTGCATTTGAATGAATCCCTATGGGATAAGTCATCAAGGGTCTGAGGTATCAAATGAGCTTGAAATCATCACTCTGCTGCCATATGTGCAGTAGGTATGGATGGATCACTTTAAGGGTTGTTTCTCCTGACTTATTTTCCTATTGAACTCTATGGAAAAATAACAGTACCTGAAGATAATAGATATCAAGAGTCTTTTGATGTTTTTGGGTCACAGACATCAGGAAGTCTTGGCATGCCAAAATATATGCAACCACATGTTAAATATGATGACTTTATTTAAGTTTATGTTAATTTGTGCAATTACCTTTGGTCCCCTAAAAATGGCTACATTTGCTACACGATTCACCCGATATGGATGTAAGCACCCTCAAATTAAAGCTGAAAGTGTACTTTAACCCCATGCTGACTGTTTCATTTCAAATCCAACGTGCTGGAGTACCGAGCCTAAAGAACAAAAAATTGTGTCACTGTCCAAATACTTGCGGACTGCACTGGACATCATGAAAGAAACTGAAATATGACTACGTTGGAAGGAAAGTCCGTCTTGTTCTTCTTTTCTTCTATCCCTGACTCTCTGATCTTCTCCACTTACGTTCATCACTCTGGATAACAGCATCTGCTTTGTGATGGTAAAGTAATGTCATGTAAATTGGTTTCTGTTTTTAACGTGAAAACAAAACTCCAGCAGACCTTGTGGCTCGGAACACGACTGCAGCTTCCTTTCTAGGCTGTCAGAGTTAGATTCAGAGGGTCATTGAGAGCCTATCCCAGCATGCATTAGGTGAGAGGCAGGAATACAGCTGGACAGGTCACCAATCCATCGTAGGGCACACACCATTCACTTACACACTCATACCTTTGGGCAATTTAGAGTCTCCAATTAGTCAAACCTGTATGGACTCTCTTTGGAAACCGGAGTACTCGGTGGAAACCCACACGGACGCGGGGAGAGCATGCCAACACACAGAAAGGCCCCCGCTGCTCAAGGGTACAATTGCATTGCCTCTCATAGGTATTTAACTTACAACACATAGCACTACCACTTCACCACACCGTGCATAATGTGTTTGTATATTGTGAGAGCACTGTCTTTATACTATATTTATAAACTCAAAAATAATAACAGAACTGTCCATGGCAACATTATTCTCCATCCACCAGATTTACACACACACACGCACACACACACAAATACACATGTACACACAATCACACACACACACACACACACACACACACACGCACACACACAAATACACATGTACACACAATCACACACACATGCGCACACGCACACACACAAACTATTGTCTTTATTTTTGGCCTAATAGCAATTCTTAGTCAAAACAAAAGAGCACCTCAAACAATCAGTGACGTTGTCATAATCGGGATCTTAATGCGAGATCCCAACTCCACCAGGTGCAGTAAACGGTACGACACAAAGGGAGGAAGAGCAGGCCGTTTAATCACGAGCAAGCACGCATAAACAAAAACAAAAACTCTTGAAGTTGTCGTGGGGAGCGACTGAAATAATTAATAAACGATGTACGATCCCAGAATGCCGGACAATGGGCGACTTGAGTGATCACAGAGAGTCACTGCCACACCAAATGCTATCTCACAGAAACATGTACAGTATATCTAGCACATCAAAATCCAGGCAATGTGTTGAAGCGTCTACATTTTCTCCGTCCGGTTCTTCGGGAAGGGTCATTTTCATTGTGTTGTCTTGGCGATCGCTAACTGGACATGGTACATGCACAAATTACATTAATGATGTTGCTGTTTCCTCCTTGAATTGGATTAACTCTGGAAACTAAAGCAGTGCTTTCCTGGCAACCAGAGGACACTATGGTTCACAACTGACCATGTACACCAATAATACGCCAATCAAACATAGCCAAATATGTTATCTTAAATCAACCAATGGAAACCAGGAGGGGGGAAACCTAGAAAAGCTCAATACATGTAGTAAAAAGCTCCAGTCAATCTGGCTTCCCTGGTCCAAAAGAAACACGTAAAACAAAACGGAGAAGAGCCTCTGTTTTCTGATTGCCCCTGGAGAAAGAATACTCTAAGAATAGTCAAGATAAATAAACAGAACAGCCCAGAGACTGGAAACTGCCATTTTGCACACAGGCCAATGTGGTAAACGTGCAAATAAACCCAGTCTGTCCTCACTAATGAGGGCCTATTTGTGTGTGTGTGTGTGTGTCTGTGTGCATGCATGTGTGTGTGTGTGTGTGTGTGTGTGTGTGTGTGTGTTATTGTTTATTTAATTTGTTCTGATGAGGAATTAATCTCGTTCTCAGGGACATCTCCCCAAGGACAGTGATCCAACAATACTTGGATGTCTAAAAATAGTCACATCCCAAGTACAAACTTATTTTTAGATTTGTTTTAATCAATATCTGCGAATCCATTCCATCCGTTTAGTGATATCTGAAAGGCCACAGTCAAAGCAGAGTCTACAGTCAAAATGGATGTGTACAAAAATACACTATGTGACACAGTAAAAAATTTGATGTTTATATCTTTTTCCCTAACTGTCCAACATAAACATACCTCCTAAATCAACTTTGTGGCATTAGATTTGATCGACCATACTTTTACGAAATGCAGATTTTCTTAAGAGTTTGTCTGAATGGTCAGGCCTGATTGCGGACAGAAGTTGCAGACGCACACCAGTGTCTTGTTTCGTGGGGTCATAGTTCATCGTGTCTTACTTGACTATGGCTGCTAGGTTATTAGAGAAATGTACTCTATCTGACCTGTTGGCAGTTGTTTCAATGACCTTCGGTATGCACTTATTGTACGTTGCTTTGGATAAAAGAGTCTGCCGAATGAATGTAATGTAAAGTAAAAATGTCCACGGGACATGCGCTGTGTTACACAACCATGCGCTCTGCCAACCATGCTCAGGCCATTACGTGTAACCCAGGAAGTTACTGTTCCATGTTGATCAGAGGCTCAGATGGCTCGACGGGTGATGGTGAAACTGCAGGAGGCTGGACGGTAAACTGAAAGGAGAAAAAAAAGAGTCCCATCAGTCAACTTAAATTCAAACACTGCCATGAACTTTCACTTCCCAAGAACATGGGGCATAGCTGCTTGTTTTATGTAAGAGATACTTGAGTGACAGGCCAGTTACATCTGAGCTACCGAGAGGGACGCCGCCCCAAATATCTGAATGAAGAGGAACACGGGCATCTCCCTGAGCCTCACGTGATCGGTCCTGGTCTTTTAGACTGGTGATTAAAGAGCCTGGATGTGTGTGCGTGTATGTGTGTGTGTGAGAGAGAGAGAAAGACTGTGTCCTTTCCTCCTTCTTTACAAAATGTACAGACACTTAGACAGTTAACTGTTGACCCCTTTCCACCGCGGGGAGCACTGAGGGGCCGGCCTGCCTGTCCCGGAACACCCACTTCGCCACCCGACTGACCACCGGCCAGGCGTCCCAGGACAGCCGAAGACACAGGAAAGGCTCTTCGCCACATTTTCGGATTACCCCCGCGTTCCTCATCTCATCTGGCCCCACCCCTCACGTGCAGACAGCACGCTTCTCACCGCGCCTCCAAGCCATCATTCCAGTTCAGGGGCGCAGCGTGCGAACAACAGACCTCTTTCGAGAGTTACGCTCTCGACCGAAACCGAAGAGCCCGTACCATCCCCCCGCGGAGGTATTTTTCTGTGTAATCTGTGACAAGCCGAACAAGTTGGCTTTTGACGAAACCTGCAGTAAGTGATGCGTAGGCTACTCTTCATTTGTGTTTGTATGCCATTGAGGATGTCCAGAATGACGTATGTCCACCCCCAGCCCTCCACCCCCTTTCTTTCAGCACAGCGCTCACACCAGTCCCTCCCTGCATGTCTCGGGCCTAGCCATCGGCAATTAGGGCAAATCGCAGGAAGTTAATTAGCCTTATCGGTGGAAGGGAAGGCAGCAGGCCTCTGAGCTGAACCCTAACCTAGTCACGTAGGGCAGAGAAGACACACACACACATGCGCACACACACACACACACACACACACACACACACACACACACACACACATACACACACACACACGCACGCACGCACGCACGCACGCACGCACGCACGCACGCACACACACACACACACACACACACACACACGCACACACACATGCACACGCACACACGCACACACCCCCCCCCACACACACACACACATGCACACACATAGACACACACACACACACACACACACACACACACACACATACACACGCACACACACACATACACACTCACGCACACACACACACACGCACACACACACACACACACCCCCCCCCCCCACACACACACACATCTCATGTATAGTCACATACTGAGCTTGCAGAGTACGTAGTGGATACACAGAAACACCCCAAACTCACGTAAAGAGAAAGTACACGCTCATTGCAATGCTTATACATCACACACTGTGGAAAGTCTATGTATTTCCCATAGACACATACACATATGATTGACAGATGCATAGATTAAACAGGATGTGGGGTACAGGATACCCAGGAGTGCAGTGTCTTAAACAGCCTGCAGTAAGGAGCCCTGCCCAGCCTTACTCAAACACCATTGTGTACACATATTTGCATCAAGACCCTTCAGCAGATGTTTCACATTGTTCAAACGAGATGCACAAACACAGGGATACAAACCCCAACTGCCCATGCAAACGCCATCAAACCCCTCAAAGAAAAATAAACACAAGAGATTACAAACCTAACTTTAAAAATACAACAGTTACAACCATCATAAACAGTCACATAGCAGTCAGAAAACACCTACTGTGCTTACTGCATATGTTACTAAACACAATAGTTACACATACTGACCAATACTTTTTTTTGCCTTGATTTGAGGCATTCCATAAAATTTATCAAGACAATTTTGTCACCATGACATTTAAGGAGATGGGCTGAATATATGATTTGAGCAGGTTTTGTTCGACCCACAGAAACATGAATGGAATCCCGCTGAAAAATCTAGAATGAAGAAGAAAAAGGCTCTGAACTGCGGCAAACTCCAATAGCAACCTCAGGAACCGTGAACATCGACTGATTGGCCATGGTGTTCCCCCAAAACAATGGAGGATGGGTTCCTCCAAACCCACACCCTGCGCCGGCCAGAGGAGGATGGGCTCCCCCAAACCCACACCCTGAGCCGGCCAGAGGAGGATGGGCTCCCCCAAACCCACACCCTGAGCCGGCCAGAGGAGGATGGGCTCCCATCTTTAATCTGGTTCTTCCCAAGTTTTCTTCCTATTTGCTCCACCGAGAGAGTTTTCACTTGCCTTGCCATCCTAGGCTTGCTCCTCTGGGGGTTTAGACCAGGGTCCATTATATAGTGTGTTGTGCCAAATGTTTGTAAAATGTGCTATACAAATAAATGCAATTTGATTTGATTTAAGAGGCTCTCTGACAGCACACCAAGCTTTCATTCAGCCAGTGTAGTAAACATATTGAGCAAGCCATTAAAACAGATTATTTGCTTTACATGTGGTGCCACAAACCAATTTTCCATAATCAAGAAATGTTAATTTATTTTCCAGGCAAGTAAGCCTAGTGGCTAGGGGGGTGGAGCAAGTGGTGACGGAGGGGAGACCGGACAACAGCGTTCTCGGGATTCGGGGGCAAGAGCCCTGTCCGCGATATGCAGAGGAAACATTGAGAAAAACCAGTTAGGGAAGTGCAATAGAGCTACAGGGACACCGACTGGGGATTACACAAGTGGCCCCGCCCCTGCCCCGCCCCGCCAGGAGTAATCCATAGCTGCATAGCTACGAGGCGGCACGGTGGTGCAGTAGTTAGCACTGTCTCCTCACAGCAAGAAGGTACCGAGTTCGAATCAGCTGTGGCACTTTGTACCCTCTGTGCCACACTGACCCGAATGTCCAGCAGGTCCCGCAGGTTCTCACCGTCTGTCAGAGCTGAAGACACTGTGGCTTGAGCTGCTGGATTATCTAAAGATATAGTTACATTTAGTCATTCAACACATGTTTTTTGTTTTTCTCAATAGTGCACATATTTAGCAGGGAACAAAACATGCATTCAGTCAGCAAATCATTTATACTTAAGATACCTACCTTGAGTTGTTAGTTGACAGTCTGTGGAGCTGCGGATCAGAAAGCCGCCATAGCCAACACCCTGACAGTCTCGATACCACTGCATCTGGCATGAAGTTCTAGTTGAAGATGTACACCTAAAAGCCATAAAAGTTCATAAGGAGACAATGATAATGTTATATTGTTCATTAATACTCCTGAAGTGAATGCCACTATAGCTTACCAAGTTGCCTAGATGATTCCTGTGTCATTAGCTTCGTTTTTTCAGACACTTTGTGCTGGATCATCTGGACAATGGGGATGAGCTTGGATGCAGATACCCTCTTTTCTTCGGACATCTCGGCTGTTGCATATTTGAAAGGTGCAAGAACTCCAAGACACTAAATTATTTTCCCATAATCACTGCTGCTGAGTGGGGAAACATCACTGTTTAGGTTGGCCAGGGCAGCAGCAACAGCTTCACGCTGATCATATAAACGTTGAAGCATGTCATAAGTGCTGTTCCACCTGGTTTCCACTTCTTGAAGAAGTTTCATTTGTGGCTTACCCATCATTTCTTGAACCACGCACAACTTCTCCTTTGCTTTACAGCTCGTTCTAAACAGTGTGACAACACTCTTGGCCCTCAGTTGAATGTCTTGGAGCTCAGGTGTCTGGTCCAAAGCCTTTTTCACAACCAGATTCAGGGTATGTGCAAAGCAGCGAATGTGACGCACCCTCAGAAGCTGAGCGCTTGCCAGCATGTTGGCAGCATTGTCTGTTACGAGACAATGTATCTTCTCCATACTGATGCCCCAGCTCTCCATCAGCACATTCTGGGCCTCCTTTATGTTAACAGCTGTATGGCTCTGGGGAAACCTGGTTACTCCAAGAAGAACTGTAGCCAGTTTTGTCTCCTTAGTTATGTAATGGCAGGTTACCCCAAGATAGGAGTCCATATTTATGGAGGTCCACATATCTGCTGTCAGGCTCACATATTCTGCATCCTGCACCTCAGCCAGAGCCTTTCTTTGGCCTCACCATATCTTTTCTCCACCATTAGCTTTAGGGCCTTTCTAGTGGGAATGGTGTAGGTTGGGTTGAGTTTATTGACAAAGGCCTTGAAGCCTATGTCCTCAACCAGTGAAAATGGCTGGGAATCCAACACAATCATGTCGACCAATGCCTCATTTATTTCCTCTTGCATGCCTGGTAAAGGAGAGCACATTGCGACAATAAATTCTAATGATTTGTAAAAAATAAAATAAAATAAATAGATAAATTCACCATTTATTAGGCCATAATAAAAGACTATCATTCACCTTCCCCCTGCTCATTGTAGTATTGTGGAAATTAAATGTACAGTATATTCAATAGCACACAGATAGATAGCCATGCTTTTATTGATGGTATTCTTCTTATTATTAGTGGCTATACAATCTAATCTAATCTAAATAACTCAGTCTAATTAGAGTCATTCTCTTTTATGTTTTCAGGGCTACCTTAAGATGATTGGAACCTTGATTTACCACAGTTAATAAATAGCATTATGCACGCATTGGTGCTCTATTATACCTCGCTTAGATAGTCCAGCTTGAGTTACAGCAGTATTAGATGGTGCTGCTGTAGTATCGGGATGCGTTGACCGCAAGTGGCGAAGCATTGACAAAGTGTTATTTGAATAAGACAGATGTCGGTCGCAAATCATGCACCGCACCTTCGATGGGGTCTCTTTCTGGAAATGATCCCATACAAAAGACCTCTTACGTGAACTTTCCATTATCTTTATTTCGCTACAAAATCACAAACACACTCTCAAATGTCTCTCTCCTCCGACAAAAACCCTCGAATTTGTGGGTCGTTTGAATTTTGTTCGTGGGTGGGAAAGGAAGGAGGTGATCTGGAATCAGAGGTTTTGCACAAACGTACAGGTGTCGCATGCTTTTCCACTCCACATACACCTGAATAGAGGTTCATACGTGAGTGAAATAACCACTGATCCCAGATCTGCCGTAGTTGACACATCAACAGGTATTGGTTGAGCAGGTTTAAAATGATGGTGTCACTATGACGTAACAAAGCTTCGGTTGCTGTGATCACGTAACGTGAAGCAAGCGTCGGAGCAGTTCTTCCTTCGAAACATGAGTGTTATGGTATGGAAACTCGACGCAGTGTCGAGAAGTGAGTATCGAGCGTCCCATCCCTACTGCTAGGACCATAGACTAGTCCTAGCAAACAAAAAGATAACAAAGATAAATTCTACCCATCAACAGAATAAAAGGTTTAAAAACGTAACCAGACTGTGTTTACCGCCTCAAGTGAATTAACTTATCCCCAGCCTGTCATGGTTTAGGACCCTTTTTCCCTTGCGGTCGTTTTCCTCGGTCGCCACACGTGGGCGCTGCTCTGTTAGTGGAGTTTTGGCTCTGTCTCGTCTTCTCACGAAGAAGTCTCGTCAGCGTCCACAGGTGTGCGTGTTTGCCGGTGAGCTATATAAGCCCATGTTCCCTTTGTTCTGGGTTTCGATGTTGATTGTTTGTTGGTCGTATTGTCTGGCATCATTTATGCTGTTTTGTGTGTGGTATCATTTTGCCCTTCTTATGTTTAGTATTATTTGGTCTAGGTTTTTAAGGAGACCATTTTGCTCCGTTGTGCTTTATTGGAGTTATGTGGGACTCGCCTATGTGGAAGTAGTTATTAGGACTCGTCCCCCCTGGCGTACCTGCCTATGTGGATGTAGTTATTCGGAACCTTCCCCCCTGGCTCTTTTCTGTCCTCGCTTCCTGGTTTGTCCTTTTTTGTCCGTTGCCTAGATCTGTTGCCTTTCCATGTCTCTTTGTCCTCTGTCTGTCTGCTTTCTTCCGTGTAAGCGAGAGGAGTCTTTGTTTGTTTGTGTGTATTTGTCTAGTAGTTTCTTACTAAGAGACAGGGCGTTTTTATCATACTGACTTTAGGGCTTTATTTATTCTTAGAGGCAGGGCGCGTATTTTCAATTAAGTTTGCGTTAGTCTTTCTAGCCAGTAAATATTCAGACTCCTCCCCCCTGTTTCTCTCTCCTGGGAGATCGGGCGTTTACCCCTTTACATTTTCTGGAGTAATACAGGACTTGCCTATGTGGATGTAGTTATCCGGACTCTTCCCCCCTGGCGTACTTGCCTATGAGGATTTAGTTATTAGGACTCTTCCCCCCTGGCGTACTTGCCTATGTGGATGTAGTTATTAGGACTCTTCCCCCCTGGCGTACTTGCCTATGTGGATGTAGTTATTAGGACTCTTCCCCCCTGGCGTACTTGCCTATGCGGATGTAGTTATCCGGACTCTTCCCCCCTGGCGTACTTGCCTATGTGGATGTAGTTATTAGGACTCTTCTCCCCTGGCTCTTGTCTGTTCCTGCTTCCTAATCTTTGCATGTGACTGCGAGCCTATGAAAGTACCCATGGAATGTTATATCCGTTCCTTTCGCCTCCTCATATACTAATTCGTATTAGTTTGCAGTGTCTGTTGGCTGTGTGTTTTATTTGTACCATTTATACTACTCGCCTATTCTAACGCCTCATTACTGAGGCAGGGCGTTTATTATTGCTGACCTTTTAGTTGCTTAGCTCGTAGAAGTATAGGGTAGCAGTTCTTTGTTCCCTTTCGCCTTCTTTGGTTTTCTTGCTATACAACCAGGCGTTTGTGCTTCTACTTATTTGCATATTACAGTGTGCCGGTTTGTAGCTTCGGTACGTTTGGTGTGTGTTATTTGTGCCATTATGCTACTCGCCTGTTCTTATGTGTCTTGCTGCCGAGACAGGGCGTTTATTATTTCTGGTTCTTTCTTCAGTCACTTAGCTCGTAGAAGTATGGGAGCCTTGTGCTTTGTTCCATTGGCCTTGTTTGGTTTTCTTACTGAAACCTGGCATTTGCGCTTCTACTCATTGGTGTGTGACAGTGAGCCGGTTAGTAGCCTTGGTGTGTGTGTTCCCTGTCTTGTCTCCTTCCCTTAACTACGGGGTTTCCCGTCCTAGTGGCCTAGTGCTTAAAGAATCCCCTTGCTGCGTTTGGCTCCTCCTACCTCACACGTCACGCCCCATTACACAGCCAGATCCATATTTTGAGGTGGCTAGCTAAAGTTACATTGATCATAGCCTACCCGTAAAACTTCCAATAATAGTGTGGAATAAAATTCAGGTATGGGAATAATCATTCAGAATGTGTCTAAATAGTATTAGTATAAACAGTAATTACATAATCCTGGTAGGCATTGTGCAGGGTGTAAGGGCAGGGAGATTGAGGGAGTGCCCCTCATCTTCCACCCAGGTATCCTTACAGATAAATGCATGAGAGGGAATGATGAGGCCTAAAAACAATATATGACCACTATATTTGATTATACACGATGTATTGTATATATGTATATGCATGATTGCATCTATGTGCATATGTATATATATATATATGTATCACTACAGAGACCGCTGTATGGCCAGAGTGAAAAGGCCCTGTTCTGATTTTATGTAAGCATGATATTCTGTGCCGGGCATCGCCTTGACCGGCTTATGACACGCTTGCATAAAGATGGTATTCTGTATAGGGGGGTTTGGGCCAGTTGCAAAACAAGTTTAAACCAGAACCAGCACATACACACCAATATACTCACACATAGGCCTCTCACCATCAAGGACACACAGGCAGACATACGTATACCGGAGTCAGGGGCCCAACCACATTTTTAATTGTTATTGGAAGGATCTGAGGGAGAGAAGACTCTCTCAAACTTCCAGAAAGATCCACCTAGCTTATCAAGCTGAAGTGTCAAAAAAGATATATATTCACACAGTTGTGCTCATGAACTTACAAAAAGGCCTTCAGTTACCTAGCCTGGGCCCATCCTAATCTAGATGATGTCAAAATGAGATATAGTCAAGTATGTGCTCATCCTTGTACAAAGGACCATTCAGATGCATTTATAGGTATTTTTCTGCTTCAAAATAGAAGGACATGAACACATAGGAAAAATGAACACACACACTTCTTTAAGTCTAATGCTTATGGCTGCAGACCTCTCAAGGCCAGGAGGCCCAGCTTGGGGTTTTTTGTCTGATATGTTCAAGGACAGAGGAAAAAGTTTTAAAATGAGTGTATGTGAACATTCAAGGATTATATTAGAGAAAATGTTGGCTTATATTTCTTAACACATTCACATGTACACAGTGGTCTGTAGAAATAAAACTTATAGTTTGTCTCGGGTTTGTCAGATTGAGGGGAGCAATAAGTATTTATTTATGTCTGTGAGGGCAACAGAGCTATTCAGTGTGTCCTCACAGTAGTCGACGGCCTGATGTTCTTTTCACAAACTGATCACTGATTGCCACCATAGGCTGTATGTAAATACAGTAACTACAACATAACACAAGTACTATATATCATATTTTGTGAACACTGTTAGATCAATATAAACAGGTAAAAGTTTGCATAACAAGTAAATTATATCAAAGGTTCTCAAAATTGGTAGATGAACATTAACTGCAATTTGATCAGATCTCTTCAATTTCACTTCACTTTACTGTTCACATATGCTGTAGAACAGGGGTGTCAAGATCCGGTCCTGGAGGGCCGCAGTGTCTGCTGGTTTTTGGTGCGTTTAAGCACAAGTGATTAATTTAAGTCACTAATTGGCTAAGAAGTCCACACACCTTGTTCTCAATGCTTTAACTGGGTGCTGATTGAAAGGAAACCACAAATACCTGTGACACTGCGGCCCTCCAGGACTGGAGTTTGACACCCCTGCTGTAGAAACACTTCCCTAAACTAATCCTAAGGAACTCATTAAGTGCTTTCTGGCAGTGAAGGAGAAAACTAGTGTTTTGTACGACTTAGGAGATAATTGTGTCAAGTGACCAGTGCTTTCTAGATTTGCCGTAACAGTATTGAAATGACATTGATTAAAGGGGAAATGTGGTGAGCTGTACTGTAAAACTGTGTTGCTAGTAAAGGAATTCTGTAAGAATTATCTATTGTACAATTACACTACATATTCTAGAGAGATTTGTTTGTTCCGTAACCTGAAACTCAGCTGTTATTTGTATCACACAAACTATTGTTAATGCTTGCTAATATTGTGTTCCATATTTCGCATGTTAAATGTAAGGAGAAATGAACTACAATCAATAGTCTCTGTATTACATGTGTCATATGCATTTAGTTCATTTTTGGTTTCTGAGTGTATTTATTTCAGTTACTTTATTGTACTTTTATTGTTTTAACCTAGTAGATCAGTGTAATGATCACTTATTGAACTAGAATGGTCACGCCATTTCCTGTATAATTAAATCATAGCGTTTCATCAAACTATAGTAAAAATAAATGCCATATGTAATGCTTAATTAAAATGTTGTACCATGAAAAAGAAAAAGGGCATGAGGACCCCTGGTGTAGGATTTCAGAGGATGGGACCTGCCCCTGGGAAGAGGCAAAGTAACGCCCCAAGTAGGTAGAGATAAGGACAGGATAAAAGGCCTGGGCTGTGTCCGAATCAGCACTCTTCCACACGGTTGAGTAGCCTTGGTAAGTAGATAGGGCGAGAAAGTCGTAGAGTGCGCAAAAATATTTAAAATTGCAGTATACTTCAAACACCCGGATGACACACTTACTTCCGGGGTTTCGCTGAGTACATTCGGGAGCACACTTTTCAGGAAGTAGGCTACGAACATTTTGGTCACGTGAATATGACGTGAAGCTTTGTTTTAAAAAAATGAGCCGCAGTTTCGGTGACGTTTTCCTTCAAATACAACAAAAACAACACGTAACATGGCAGCGCAAGACTTCCCTGCCAAATGGCGACTCAAAACTAGCCCAAATTGTAGGCTATTTTTGACCGAAACCGACGTATTTTAAATAGAAATAATCATGTTTTTAATTTTTAAAATAAGTACGTGCTTTGCGACTTTTCATTTTTACCCGTGACTGCACTTTGAAAGTATCCCAATTTAGCTGTAAAACCGCGGACATGGCAACAGTGCTGGTACGTCTTTGGAAATAGTATAGCGGATATTTTTCGCGTCCTGCTAAACAGTGCACATTGAACTTCTGCCAGTGCACTCTTCGCAGGAGACAGGGCGCAGTAGATAGAGCTCTGATTCGGACACAGCCTAGGTAATTCAAAATGAGGGGGCTTTTTACGATTGCTGAGATTTAATATGTGTTGGTCTGCGCAGACCAGCCCGGGGTTTTTTTTGTATGTCATTATTGAATCATATGCAATAAACTCAATTGCATCTTTTTATGAAGGCAGAAATGTAGCCTATGTTTGGTTTGCGCAGACCAGCCCGGGGTTTTTTTTGGATGTCATTATTGAATCATATGCAGTAAACCTGATTGCATCAGACTCTGAAGATCATGGTTGTTTTTCTTGAAGAAACACTCAACTGTGTGGGAGAAACTCCCCAGTCCATCTGGCCCGGACTTGGGTCGTATATTTTCTTCGACAATAGCCCGGGCGTGTATTGTTTGAATAGCATAGCGCACCCGGCCTTTATTAGAGACAGGCCATTATTTGAGACAGGCGTTTATATTGTAGTTATATTAATAAAAAAATTTGGAGACTCATTCCGGTTTTTGATGGTGAGTGTTTAAAGTGGATGTGAAGGAGCTACATCTTCCATGGTAACGATCGTCTAGCTAACATAATCGTTTACTTAGCTATTTAAATGTGTGCCAGCTCACATTAGCTAGCTACTGTGAACTTATGCTAACATTATAGCCTCCAGTAGACCTCATTAACACCCATTTCTCATTATGGCTTATATTAGACTTAAGTTAAAGTATAGATTAAACTGTAGATAGTAAAATATACAGCCGAAGACCGTAATCGGGCAGCAGAACGAAAGTGATGAATCAAAAAGCACATGGTCTATGCGATTTATACACCGAAGCGACTTATATGTTTTTTTCCTCGCAACAACGCGTTTTTTGCTGAGTGCGATTTATACTCCGTCCGGACTTTTATACGGTAATACGTTGGTGATATTATTGATGTCCCCTCCAGAAAATACCCCTAAGTTGTAATGAGATCTGCGCCCTTGCATATTGTAAGACAGGAATTAACGCCCAGAGCACCTAAAGAGAACACAATACCGGGAAGTGACAATCTTTGTAATCTTTGAGAGCTGTAAAGTCACGCGTCTGGTGCCGGGATGTTTGCTGAGTCCATCTGGCCTCAGGTTTACGGTGTTCGAGAATGTCCTACAGTTTTATGATCCTGGGAGAGACTCTGATCTGTTTGAAACTCCCGCGCACGGACAATGCAAGACTGCCCCCGCCTGATGTCACTGAGACAGGCCACATCCTTTTCATTCAAATCACAGCATGGTATAACAGTACAGGCTGCGTTGGTCTTCCTAAAGCTTAAAAACCTTAAAGTGTGATGAATATTTATGCTACATTGTACAGTATATACTGGAAATAGTCCTGACACTGGAACATACATTGTACACTCTTTTTCCAGAGGAATAAGTATATATTGTTCAGTTTCTCAGTGTTACATGAATAAATACACACAGTTAATGTACCTGACTGAACAGGGGAAACTAGGGTATAATGGAATGTTCTTCAACAGGAATCCTGGGACTGTTTGTGGCATTAATATTAATCACATTTGAAAACTATGCAGAGATGGGATTCTCATGACAACACGAACGTAGACCTATCGTTTTGATGGTCTTGGTGTGTGTGGTGCAATAGCCTATATTTCCTACATGGTCAACATGGAGGAAATATATATTTCATAACTCAGGAGTAAACTGCCGCTGTGGAATTATACCACAGGAAACTCTTTCTTCCAAACCCCCCTTGAAGGAGGGACGAAAGGTGCAATATTAGCCTTCTGGCCAGTTTATGGTTTTACGATCATCCACAGCCAGATCAAACACAGAGTTTGGGCATATAATCAAAGGAAGCAAAGAACTCGGGGAAGCTGTAGCCAGACTATCCCGCACATCTCACTCTGTGTATTGTGTGTAGTGAATTACCAGGTATGAATTAATATTTTTCTATACTCTATTTTTAATATGTTGTGTTGTAATTTGTAACTATTTGATTATTTTAAAGTAAAGAACCTACCTGGTAAACTGTTAAACTTGATTTGTGTGGTTTCTTTGAAAAAGACATTCTATCTCTGTTAACACGGTAATGAGTTGATTGATTTCCTCAGTCTGGTTTTCCCCCTCTGCTGATCTAGGGAGATTGACTAGTTAAGCTTAATGTATCACGGAGTATTGCACCCGTAGAACTCTGTCTTAAGTTAGATCATCTCCGCATGCCTTTTATACATGTTGAGAACGGGCGTTGCCAATATTATCTTCTCGGGTCCCTGAGCCTTTAGGATAGGCTATACCTTACGAAGTGGCCTCCTCCGCAACCTCTGAGATAAATGGAGACATCTAGTCAGCCGTGAGTGGTGTACATAAACGGCCGTATGTAGCACCCGGTGGAACCGGCGCATCCAGTTCAGAGAACAGGCTCAAGAGTACGAGAGTACCTTAACAAATCAATTATAAATTCTACATTTGAAATTATATACTAATAATTAAATTGGAGTCAGATATCTACGAGTATGGAATCAGCGTTGGTGGCTGACCGTTAATATAATATGCACAGGCTGCCTTTTTGGGTAAGCTGGAGTCAGCCTGCCGACCAGACTAGAGCGGGAGGCAAAGTGGTACTATTGTCTCTGACACGTGGTCAATTACTAGCTGATCCCGGGAATTTAAAGAAGCAGTCTCATCCGGTTGTAATAACAGTAACATTTCAACACTCTTACCTTTTCCCACAGCAACAGCGGAAAATATCACGTTTAAACCTTCGTTCCGGGCTATTCCCTCATTGGTCTAGCTGCGCGGGATTTACAATATCCACCCAAAATACTAGGCTTATGTATGAAATAAATTGAAAAAGACGAAAACTAAAGACATTTTCTCTATAATTTTAGTTTATTTTAGTTAGTTTTGTAAACACACAATACAGTTTCAGTTATTGTTTTTTTGTAAAGCCTCGTTTTTATTTTTATTGGTCAGGATACACTACAGCCAATGGGGTTTCCCTGGTTCAAGCACTGTATCAACCCAATGGCCTCTACTGGTACTGGTGTTAAAACAGTTTTTTTTGTTTTTTTTTTTAAAGTTGCCAGCAATGCCAGGGAAAGATTTCCATTGTGACAGGCTGAGTATTATGGCAGGGGGTTTCCAAAATGTGAGTCAGGACCCAATGTTCCCTCATTATACACACTGAGCAGTGTCCGGTGTCCTATATCGACTCTTCGTCACGGTCATGGCTTCAAGTGGACCATTAGATTGTCTGGGCTCACATTTCCACCACTCTCTGTTATTTGATGTCTCCCACATTTCAGTCATATCATATTTCAGTGGGCTTTCTGACTGTAAATTATGGCCATTATTGTAGGTTCTCATATTCATACAGTCCTCCAGGGAGTCTGGTCACCCGAGGCAAGCAGTACTGCTGGTTCTCTGTGCTGCCTAAGTTACACTGCCAGTCAAAGTGTATAAGTACAACTTCCAATTGGCTACGCGTGTTTTTGGGAAAGATTTAAGCCCGATAAATATTGATTATTTCTTCGCAAATGAATACGGCTGCACAAATAGATGCATCCGCTCAAGTGGAGTTTGAGGTTTTTTTACGAGTCAAGTTTGAGTAGTTTGGGTAGGATACATTTCACTTGGTAATTAGAAAAAACAAAGATTAACCAAGCCTGGAGGCGGAGGAGCATAAACAGCACCTGAAACATTAAAAGTCAATCGTGTTTAACATCATTTAAGCGTATATATTTAACGTATATCCACACCCTGGTCTGGGAGGATCACACGAGCTGTGTTGGTTTTAGGGACAGGGATGCTGAGGTGATAGTGTGTAAGTGCCATGACGCCATTAAAATGACTACCCGAAACCATGGTTATTTGTCACCAATATTATTCTGCTGTATCGTTTTGTCTTGCTTTATGACATTTTTGTTCGCTTAATTTGGTTTTTGTTATATCCTCCCCTCAGAGAAAAAGAGAGGTATACCTCTGAAAAGAGGGGGCAGTGGCAGGAGATTTAAAAAAAACTATTGAACCCACCAGACGCGCAAGCACAAGCGCACGCACACGCGCACTGCTGCGCTTCACTTCCGCTCCCATGTTAACGAATTGCCGCGGTTCTCACCGGCCACGCACGCACGGCAGGCGGGCGGACGGCTCGCGGGCGTGGAGCTGATTTTTCCGCTCCGGGCGGAATTTCTGGCCATCCGCATGCGCAATCTCATAGAAATACATTGAATATGTTCAATATCTGCATTATATCACCACATTTTAATGTTTTTCAACCTACTAATAGTTTTACAATTGTTATAAATTATTTTAATACATATTATATTTTAATATAGGCCCTAATGAAAATGTGAACAGAGACAATCACCATTGTCCATTGTGGGATGAATTAAGTTAAATCAAGTCATACATTTTGCATATAACCAGTTATTCTCGTTTTATGATGCTTTTTCTTTATTATAGTATATATATATATATATATATATATATATATATATATATATATATATATATATATATATATATATATTTGATGAATTAACCCTATGCTTACTTCTGTTTTTATTATACTGATATCACTGTATCGATTTAAGGTACTACATAATCAAAATAGCTGCTAATTCTGCTAAAATTAAATGTTTAGAACATGCTGATTACTGTCTTAAATAAATAAATAATATTAAACGGACTTTATAAAGGAGGCATTGTCTCGTTTGCTACATTTAGCTTTAAAAACAACATTCTATATAGTTTAGATATTTGTTTTAATATAATCAAAAGTGTGATCAAAGTAAAGTGTGATCAAAGCAGTTCATGGGGTGTAGCTACCCACATTCTTCTCCTCCTCAGGAGCATTTGGAGCAAGAGGTAAACCGTAATTGCCTTCCTCATGTTTACAACTCGTATTGAAACAAACAAAAAAACTACTATATGAATATTGCGAGATAAGGTAATCACTCAACTGATTTCGTTATAATGACATAATTACATTATCTATAGGCTACGAAGTAAAAATCAAAAGTAGGCCATTTGCTGCCAGCCAGTGAAGACTTGTTTGTTGGTCTGATTCATGTGTAGCTATTTTCCCATGTACTATATATTGACAGTATGCAAGTTTTCATTTCAATTAACCTGTCAAGCAGTAAGACATATGTAATAGCAATATTTACTTATCCATTATTAAGTGAAGCTCACAAATTCGGAATGTAGACTGTTTGTTTGTATAGTATGTCTCGTGTGGTTCACGGAATGCGCTCCGAAAAAGCAATAAAAGCGTTTGGGCCCTATCTTACACCCGGCGCAAAGTGGCGCTAACCCAAACGCAAGTGTTTTTGCTATCTTACACCCGGCGGTAGGTTCATTATAACGCCTAACGCTCACGCCGTTTAACTAGCATGTACTTTTGCGCCGTTTGGGCGTGTTGGTCTTAAGATGAGGAGTCGCCAGGATTCTTTTTGGCGTATTGCTATCTTGAGCCAGCAGAAAGCGCTTGCGCTAGAACCACCACTAACCTGGTCTAAAGTCATGTCGCAGTTGTATACAT
Source organism: Synaphobranchus kaupii (assembly GCA_029718625.1). NCBI lineage: Eukaryota > Metazoa > Chordata > Actinopteri > Anguilliformes > Synaphobranchidae > Synaphobranchus > Synaphobranchus kaupii. The sequence goes on from CM056399.1 coordinate 3,406,150, forward strand.
GTTATTTTAACGGCGCATATAAGTGCGTCTACAAAGGCGTGTGCACAATGCGTGTACCTTCCTGTCTGTTACACACAGGGGCGCGCACAAGCATGATTAAAATATCAAGATTACAATGTGAAATAGTATTATTGTGTAGGCCTAGCCTATATAAAAAAATACATAATAATAAAAGGGTCCATAGCCTACCTTTCCCTCAGCGAAGGGGAATGCCATGCACATTAAATTGCTTTCAGCCCACTCCATCAACATCCAGGCGATGTGCGATGGTACGGGACAATGACTATCCATTAAAAAGCATCTGATGACACCTATATCAAGCCTAATGCGCGAATTGTCATTTACACCTAATGCGTGAATTGTCATTCAATGGAAAACTCGCGCACGGCAATAGACGGACATTTAAGTTCTGAAAACGCGCTTCAGATGTAATTACAATACAGCTCTGTTTATCTATGAATACAGCCTGTAAGTAAATAGAATGGTTTGTGACTGAAAAAAGTTCAAAACCTTGTCCAGTGAATATTGCATTTATTGTTTTTCAAATAGCCTAGGCTACAGCGGATTCGCTGTGCATAAGGTTTTTTTTCGAAAGCCTATGGTTAAAAAACGGAGATAAATGTCACCATGTGAACTAAATTGTAACCTTAGCTATTCTTCGTCCTTCATATTTTTTAAATTACAGTGACCAGGTTTCCATACTCTCACCATTTAAAACCCAGCTGATTTCACCCGTTATTCCATAACTGAACAAAACGATTTTAAAGAGAACATTCTCTGCACGTGCGCTGCATATTCTCTGTTTCCCCTGCTGTAAGTCGCACGTTTCGCAGTCTTCCTGGGAAAGTGGATTGTTTTAAAGGATTACACTACGAGTAAAACAGGTTGGTCACATTTCCATAAACAGGACATTATTAAACAAGGGGAAATATGCGTGAACATATGGGTTGCGAACCTGACAGCTTTATTGTAGGCTATTTAGTGTCATCATTAAGGCAAAATAACGGTATGTATGTTATTAATCAATATTAGCCTACTATGCAGGTAGCCTAATGAACTTTGGATGAAGCTTGAACTTCGAGAACTCCATGAGAACAGCCTCTTGGAATTGATGTTTGACACTTTCATTGCATAATCAAACGAAATTCGCTGAACAAGCAGGTTAATTTGGCGTTTTCTAAGGTGAGACTGAAGCCATTGATAGCTTATTCTCAGCTGTTGCAGGTCCTTTTAACGAAATTTAACCGCATATATTTTGTAAAATAACAGCCCTGTCTGGAATTACCGGGAACTCATTGGCTAATGGTTAGTCCAAATAATATTGATCATACTCCATTTAGCCTATTCCTTGATCACACTAAACACGCATGAGCATGTCTGTTTCGCCATCAAGCAATTCCCCAAGGTGGAAAAGCAGGCTTTTAAAGGGAATGGAATATGACATTTTGATTGGTTTATTGCATGTCACGCCCAAGACACACCTATAATTAATGAAGCGACTAGGTTCAGCCCAGTTGCACCTTGCGCCGTGCTTAGCGCCAAAAAAACACGCCGTTAAAATAGCTAAAGTGGACTGGGACACGCCCAAAATGGACTTTACGCCATGCGCTTAGACTAAGCGCCAAGATCACCAAGATAGGGCCCTTTGTGCCTTTGCGCGTCTAGTGGGTTCAGTTCTGCTCAAATCTGCGCGCGCAATAAGCGTCTGTGCGCTTGCGCGTCTGGTGGGTTCCAGGCGTAACCACACACAAATTGATATTGACACGTGTACACTGGATATGGGCATGAAGCTTTGCTTTCATTAGAATGGAATCTCCCCTTAGAAAGTTTCCTCTCCCAATGTCCTCAACCAGGCCTCTGTCCCCATCTAGTGGTGGACCAGCATATTTTATTTTAAATATTTTAAATATGTTGTATGAAGTGTGGCTCAAATGTAACCAAACAGGCTGAAACTGAAAAAAAAAGCTAACTCAGGAAGAGTACAATGTGGATAGTGTTTTAGTCTTGTAATTTTTTGTGTGTTTTAGTCTCGTAATGAGACTTAAAATCTTATTTTTTTACTCAAGTGGAAAATATTAGCTTGTTTTAAGTTACTTTTTGCTTGACAAGTGAAATTATCTTACCCCATTAGCAAATCTTGAAATGATTAAAACTCTCTCACCCCACTGGCAATCTTTTTGTCTTATTTAGCAATAACTAATAGAAATAATACTAAAATGCTTGTTAAGATTTATTTTTTTGTTTTTGCAGCATAATTAGTGTGTAACCCTGTCAGCAAAACTCATAATGAATAACTACTGGCAATACTACAATTCAAACTACCCCATTGAAGGTACACTACCCCTCTGATAATGCTGCATTCTTCTACGTTACACTCATAGAAAAGACACATTGAATCTGCTATGAAGCTGCTATTACCTTAGTGTCATGTGCCTTAGCCAAGGAAAATAAAACATGTTAAGTTAACACATTGAATAGTGATCCATTTCCCAATGCAGGTCATTTGACGTATGTGGGAGGTCATATGTATTGAATGCACTACCACTTAAACTGGCATTTTGTCTTAGATGGAATGTGCTGTCAAAAATATGTCTGATAGTCAATGAAATACATAACAACTTTGCATGCGTAGTCATGTATGGGGGATGCTGAAGAAGCCGGAATGCTTTGACGCAGTGGCTTTGACCGCAATGGCGCGTCTTCTGGAAAATAAGATCATAACTTTACCGCTGAAATGTCGGGTTAACCCCGAAATGTGACCCAATGGCTAAGAAGGGAAATCCTGTAAAAAATTGGAAAGCCCGAAGCAAAAGCACACCACAGCTATTGTGACTGTTTTTAGGCCACAGCTGTATCCCACGCATAGGCGAGGCATCTATAATTGTCCCTCAGTGGCAAAAGAAAGAGGGCGTGCCGACAGCCACAATGACCCAGATTTCAATCAGCACCCTGGCTCTTCCTAGTGGTCTCACAATAACGAGCTCTAACCAGGGCTAGTCCCAGTTAGCTTCAGCCACCAGGCGGGAGAAGGCTGTTGGCAGTGGCAGGTCGGTATATTACTGCTTAACAATTTTACACTTAGCCTACTGCATAGCCATGATGGACTTCATTCCCCAGGGTCCCATTTTTTCAAAGGTTTTATGACGAAGGTACGATGGGAAATGATCTCGGTTGTATGAAGATTAAACTGATCGAACTGCGGGTTTTATTTTTTCTTCCTTTTACAGGTTTGAAGGGGATCGTTTACAGCTAAAAACAGGGAGCAACCATAGACCGTGCAACTCAGAACAGGGCCGTGTCCGAATTAACGCACTTGCCTACTATTGAGTATGCCAATTGAGTATACTTTTAAAAAAAAGCTGTTACGTACGTGATAATTCAGAAAATTGAGTGTTCTATCTTAAGTGTTAAGTGATATACTTATTTCCGGGTTTTTGCTGATAATACACTGCCTGGCCAAAAGAAAAGTCACACGCTCTAATATTTTGTTGGACCGCCTTTAGCTTTGATTACGGCGCACATTCGTCGTGGCATTCTTTCGACAACCTTATGCAACGTCACAGCATTTATTTCCGTCCAGAGTTGCATTCATTTTTGGCCGAGATCTTGTATTGACGACGGGAGAGTTAAACCACTCCGTAAAGTCTTCTCCAGCACATCCCAAAGACTTTCAATGGGGTTAAGGTCAGGACTCTGGTGGCCAATTCATGTGTGAAAATGATTCCTCATGCTCCCTGAACCACTTTCACAATTTAAGCCCGATGAATCTTGGCATTGTCGTCCTGGAATATGCCAATTGATGGGATAACCTGGTCATTCAGTACATTCAGGTACTCAGCTGACTTCATTTTATTGCTGCATAACATTGCTGAGCCTAGACCTGACCGATTGAAGCAACCCCAGATCATAACACTGCCTCCAGAGGCTTGTACAGTGGGCACTATGCATGACGGGTGCAACTGCGACTTTTTTTTTGGCCAGGCAGTGTAGTATGGAGGTTATTTTTTGCATACTGAATGTCACTAAACAGTAAGCAGTATACAGTACTCTAGCACACAGTAAACAGGACGCAGTAGATAGGGCTCTGATTCGGACACAGCCCAGGGCCGTGATCGAATATGAGCCCTGTTCCCTGCCCCCTGTCCACTCAGACCCCCGTCTATGTGCCCTTTCCCCTCACTTTGCAAACAGTGTGCAAAAGAAATCCTGCAAAACTCTTTCCAAACTAGTGAGGAAGTAGTTTGTAATATTTTTTATATATATATATTTTTTTAATTTGTCGGATGAGTGCACAGTTCTGTGAATGAGAGTGTGCTCCTGAATTCCCTCAACAAAACCCCGGAAATAAGGGTTTCATCCTGGTATTTTAAGTGCCCCCATTTGTGAGAAAAAGTCGCCCACTCAAAAGCTTTTTGACAAAGTGGACTGAAATATGCGCCCACAAAAGGATGTATGGGTCGTATTCGGAAACATCCTGGGCTGTGTCCGAATCAGAGCCCTGTTCCCTGTCCACTCAGACCCCTGTCTACTATGTTCCCTGTCTCCTCACATTGCAAGCAGTGTGCGAAAGAAATCCTGCAAAACTCTTTCCAAACTAGTGAGGAAGTAGTTTGTAATCTTTTTAAATTTTTAAATTTTTATTGAGAATATCAATCAGTTAACATATGACAATTGTTACAAAGTGTAGACTATGAATGAAGATAGAATTAACAAAAATAAAAAAGAGTATTTCTTAATATGACCCACTCTTGTACCATAGATATGCATATACGCTCTACGTCTTTTACGTTTTTACTTCCGAGTTACTTACTGAAATTTCCGGGGGAGTGCACAGTTCTGCAGATGAGCGTGCTCCTGAATTCCCTCAACAAAACCCCGGAAATAAGGGGTTCATCCTGGTATTTTAAGTGCCCCCATTTGTGAGAAAAAGTCGCCCACTCAAAAGCTTTTTGATGAAGTGGACTCAAATATGCGTACTCAAAAGGGTGTAGGGCTCTGATTTAGACACAGCCCTACAGTGGGTGCGTCCCAATATTCTTCACTCCCCACCTCCCTTCCTCAACTCCCCGACTACCACTCCTCTCCTACCCGGAAATATGCAAAACTGCCTGAACGTTTTGAGTACAAGTATTTGCATGTACAGTATCCAATGTACATGACATTGCGGTTTGCGTCGAGACATTAATTAATATGTAAGCATTTATACATAATTAAGATGTAATCAGCGACATTAGATTAAAACACAAAGATCCGTTTCCGGGGCACGGAGTAGAGGAGTGGTAGTGGAGGAGGAAAGGTTGCATTTTTCGACTATTGGGACGCACCCAGTGTATCCTACAGACCTCAGCGGCAATCAGGGAGTTTGTCTTTCAAAATAAAAGTTCAATAGAACTGAATGAGTAGTTTGCAATGTGCAACTGGATATAATTAGTGATTTTCACATGCTTTTATGCATCTGTGATTGTGGGACAAAAACTTGTGAAGTTAATCAACATTAGAACTAGGAAATCTAGAGAACAAAAAGTAGGGCTAGTAGCTAATTTGCCACCAAATCAACACAAGGAGAATGATTGACACATATTTCGTATATGAGCACTGGTATTTCACAAATGTCTAAAAATAATTTCAAACTTTTCTGGCTCTGACATTCACAGCTTTGTGAGATGAGGAGCTGTCATTTTGAATGAACTTTTTTTCTTTGTCACTCGTCATCCCAGGGGAATTTAAAACTAGCTCCCTCCATCTCTTTCTTTATAACGGCAGAGAACCTGGCTTCCTGTTCGGCACTGAAATGGTTCCTCCAGTCTCCCGTGGTTCCTGGAAGAGCATACAAAAGAGAAGCGTTGGCACAGTTATACAGGGAACCAAAAGTGGCATGCCGTTACATTGAGTCAGTAATAAAAAAACATGAACATGGACTAAAGACAAAAAAAATAGCTGTTCCGGGTTTCATTCAGTGCAGTTATCCAGCTAATTCACTAATCCCCCCCCTACAGGCCCGGCCTCCATTATTGCTTGGCCGTACCTTTCCTGAGGAAGGCAGACTTGCTGCTGTCCATGAGGTCCTTTGGTACCAGGGAGAAGTTGGACATGACGTTGGTTTTCATGTTGTTAAACTGGCAGTGATTGGCCACCTTCTCCAGGACTTCCGGACTCAGCTCACGGCCCAGGAACCGTGACATTCGACCCAGGGCTCCCCTCAAGTCCTGGGGGTGAAAACAGCTGCTGTGGTCAGTGCTGCTCCAACAATCCTATGTTCTAAGTTCATTATTATTAGTTATTTATTTTTGATTTTTTTTAGATCCAAGGTTACACTGCTGGTATAAACACAGCGCTTTTCTGTCCAAAATACAAACAACCAAACAAAACCAATTCATCTGTGAAAATAAAAAAATAAAAAAACTGTGTTTGTTCTTCGATACAATAAAAATTGTGAAGGTGTAGAGGTTGGCACAGAGACTGCCCCCCTTTTTGTAGACTTGTACCCGTGTTAGCTCTTAACAGAATGGCTTAAAAAAAGACAGCTTTTGTTTTTTCGACGGCGCTCTTGCCATGCAGGGCTTCTCACCTGCACCATTTCTTCATACGTGACGTAAAGGATTCTATCGTCACTATCTGTGTCTCTCCAGCTTTTCACATGATCTGTCCACTTTCCAAACAGTACTGCACAAACAGGAACAGAGGAACTTCACTATATTAACCAGAAAATAACAACCATTCCCATGAAACAATGCACCTCCCTCCCGCCCCCCAACCCCCAAACATCCATTCTTTGCCCTCTGCGCCTCACCTCCCTCTCTCCCTCACCCTGTCCAGAGAGAAATTTGTCCAGGAACTGGTCGAAGGTTCCGGGGTCGTCGAGGAAGCTGGCCATCTTGTGGAAATGAAAGGAGGAAACGGCGATGTCTTTGGGGTTCCGTGTGACGTAGATCACCTAAAGGGTGTGTGTGAGAGATGGGATGAGGAGGAACAATCATTAAAGCACATGCTGCCATTTTCTGAATGTTTATTCCCTTGATACTACTTAATGCTGGTAATTTAGCATATTAATTAAGAATAAGCTTAAAAAACATGAATTTGTTAGCTGATTACCAAAGCACAAGCTATTTTTGCAAATCAAGTTGGAAATCCTAGTTTCTATCCTGACTGGAAGTATTAAGCAGCTAACTAACTACATTACACTGGGCTGTGACTGAAAAAGTGACCCCCCATTCTTTTAGGAAGACTTGTATGGCATTCATGCAAAAAAGAAAGAAATAAAAGCTCAAAAAAAAGTCTCACTTGAAAGAACTTGCACCAACTGTCCTCAGTACAATAATGAACTGTTCTGCATGGAGAGTTGCCCTGATTTTATCAATATTTTTTAAATGCACATGAATTTCAAAAAAGGACAAATCAGTTCAACCTACATACAAAAGTAAACATGAAGGTTCAACAAACACAGTGCTGGCACGGGCCCATGCTGTTTGCAAGATACGCACCGCCCCCCACCCCAAAAAAGAGTTCCTACCTTGGCCTTGGAGGTAAAGAAGGAGGAGGGCATGAGGTTGTAGGGCAGGTGGGAGACCATGGCTCGAGGGGGAGAGCGGTCACCCAAAACCAGGGCAGCACGGGTCTCCTCCAGCCAGGGAACACGGTCCCAGTTTGGGATGGTCTGCACTGGGGTCAGGTCCCCACCGTTTAGAATCAGGGGCAGAATCTCTTGCATCCATATTGTGCCTGGAGCAGAGAGACAGTCCTTATTAGTCATCGCCATGGAGATCTCATTAATATTTCTCATGTTTATTAAATGATCGCAATCATTATTAGTATTATGACAATAGGATATTCATTGTGAGTGTGATGATAATAATAATAATAATAATAATAAATAGCAATGATAATTATAATCTTTTATGCAGTTCAAAAGCCCAAAGTTCACCGAATGAGAGAAAAATAATCTGTATTATTATTATTTTTATGTGTCCAAGCAGCGACGCCTCTGGAACTCTACTGTTTTTTTTCTGTTGTTATTATTATTATTATTATTATTATTATTATCTAAAACTGAGTGGGGAGCAAAAAACGTAATTCGTGGAGATAGGAAACTTGGCAGGTAGGTTCCTATGCTCCCCCACTACTCCAGATTATCGCAACGACCCTTAGCGGCCAGATGGTGGCACTGTAATGCAACCATGTTGGCCCATAACTCCTGAACTGTGTGGTCTAGAATCTAAATTACTCAATTATTCAACCAAACTTTTTGTGGACCACTGCCGTAAAAACTCCTACCTGGGAAATCACATGCCCTTGGTGTTTGCCATCTCCTCCTATTAATTACAATTTTGGGGATTATGAATTTGGACCGTTGTCTTTAGGAGCTCTTAAAAGGTGTTGCTCAGTCGAACAATACGGCTGGAGTATATACCAACGAATTTGGTGCCGATGACGCAATAAAGGAAGAGTGGCCACATATCTGCAAACCTTTTGTCTAATGGCATCAGACACATACATGCTTGCCATGAGGCCTGTGGGGCACACAGCAAGTTTCATGAAATTTGGCTACTTGTTGGTGCTACACCTTAAAAAAAAACAGGTTTAAGCATCAATTACTCTGAAGGAAATTGCAAATATTTCAACCAAAATTTTAGGGGAACATTACAGTAATGGTTCCGAATTGGGAAACCAACAGAATTGGTCGCATGGAGGCACTGTAGTGCTTCGATGCTTGCAGCTATATTTATCATTTTTCTTCTTTATTTTTCCTGTGTTACAAATATATGGATCACAGAAACCATAAGGTGTAGAGCTATCACATTTTGTAGATGGCTTGCAAATGTCACCCATAGCCTACGCAGGCACCAAATTGACCATATGGTGGCGCTATAACAAGGTGTTTTACGTTTTGGCCTCAAATCATTTAGATTTTCCTTGATCAGCGTTGGGCAATCGAATGCAAACGTTTGTAGCTTACTGTTGTACTGATATCACTGAATAGATGGTCAGCAACACTGAGGTCAGTTCATTAGGCTGCACAACACAATCCGCTCGTTCTCCCTGGCTGTCGCTCCACACCCATACGGGATGATCACGCGGAAATGCTTGTCATTCTTTGATCATGTTTGAGCAGGTCCTAATGAGTTTGAGTCTACCAGGCAATGCTTGTCATTCTTTGATCACGTTTGAGCAGGTCCTAATGAGTTTGAGTCTACCAGGCATATTTCTCAATTCGTGTGAAATAATTGCCAGTGAATGAAAATAAATGTTAAGCTAATAATTATTAGTAGGCTATCTATTAGTGTTTTTAAGCTTATTTTATGTTTAGCTCATAGCACAGCGGTGGACAACCTGCTTAGGCTAGTAATGAAACCGCCTCGCTCCATACCCGCCTAAACTGGTAGGATAATAATAATAGGCTACATTTGATTTATATAGCGCTTTTCAAAGTAGCATACTAACTAAGCTAACAAATCTAGGCTACAGTCTATATATCACAGACCCTCATATCTCACGATTTAACTTTTGTGTAGTTAACCAGACTGTCCAACGATTTGTAGCTCATATTTGTCAAACAATTAATTCGTCAGTAGTAAATAAATTAGCCTACTCACCGGACTTTGGGTAAGTGAGACCGAAAACATCATCGTCATGAACCTGAAATTCTACGGCATACTTCAAACTCTCAGTAGAATGGGTCTCTTTCGGAACTAGAAGCCCATTGAATTGCAAATATTTTCCGTCCATGATGCCCAAACGCAGAAGGGACTAATGAGTCAAAGCGCGCGTTCAATTTGGCACAGGCTGATGCCAGCGTATAGCGAAATGTCACTGGACTGTTGCGAGACGAACAAAAGGGCAGTGGTGCCAAACCTCCAACTTGCGTCATTTATTAGAATAGACTCAATGCCCTCAAGAACTAACATATATCTCATGCATTTGAAAAGCTTATATTTGTCAACTGACAGTGCTGAAACAATACGATATTTAGGCTATTTTGTATTCGACCTTCTATAGATGTAGGGTAGGCTACAGCGCAAAAGTAACAGTTGGCAATAGTGCAAGGTAGGTTACTATCTTTACAGGATCTGACTGATTGAACCGCTATATAAACAACATGTTAGGTATTAACTATTAGGTTAAAAAAAGACAACATAAAATGGTATTGCCCTATAGACCGACAGTTGCCTACATTAGTGCAATAAAGTGTGTACTTAACCTACCAGACTTAGGATAAGTGACTGCAAAGACATCCTCATCCTGAACTTCAAATGCCATAGCGTACTTGATACTTTCTTCAGAATGTGCCACTTTTGGTAACAGTAGTCCATGGTAACAAAGGTACTTGTCAGTAGTTGCCATTGTTGCCTAAGCTTTGCTCCAGAATGGCAACAGCGTAATTTGATGTGTGACGGTCCTGAATGTGGGTACAACTTGAGATGTGCTTGTTGTTTTAGGGGTGTACAGGAGACAGATCTGCGAGAAAGGCACATGGGGAGGAAAGAGGAGAGAAGAATTTAAAGTGTGTGTGTGTGTGTGTGTGTGTGTCCGCGCGTGCGTGTGATTTCCCTTTACTTGACCTATGGTGGAAGAAAAGCGTTTTTGTGTTTCTATGGCCAACAATATGACAATTGTTCCACCAACTACAGGGGGCGGGGAACTAATCCTTTGTGCAGTGCCTATGGGGATTTATTGAGGTAGCTTAATTCAAAGATGGAGAGGGGTGTATCTACAGTGCACACTGTATGTACAGGGAAAACTGATATGTGTGGGAGAAAAAGTAAAAATAAAATAATTTATTCAGCATTTCTTCAATTTCCCTGCTTTCTAATCCGCATGAAACAGGCATTTATTATCCGTGGTGCTTCCAAGCTATATCTCAGTCACAGCTGAATATGTGGGGATATCTGGGAAAAAAAAGGCTTTAGTGCCAGCGGGAATAGATTGCACAATCCTCAAATTCACACTACTTAAAATAGCATTCCAAACACCCGCAGTCCACTACGAAGTCAGTCCGGCAACTGGTGTTTGAGAGCTTAAAAACCAAACGGAGAGTAGTTATTATCTTAGTACTGGGCACCAAGTTCTCTTCCAACCAAGCTTTTCACCAGGTCAGTTCAAAAGAATACATTTAACAGTTGAAATGTGGCCAGTAATAATTCACAAAATTCAACACATTTAATAGGACACATTCAAGTGCGTTGAACTGGGTTCAAATTGCTGACAAATTACTGATTACTTTTTTGAAACTGACAAACCAACAGTTCTTGATTCTGGGCTACAGACTATTATTGTATATTTATTATAATGATTATTTACTTATGTATTTTTCATGAATTTATAGTAAATATCTTAATCTTTGAAAGTTTGAGGTTAGTTTAGACAGGGTGTTATGAAATCCCCCCGTTCTCTTTTAATTTCTCTGTTTCGCTTCATTACTGGTACAATCTAATACTAACAAAGATACACACTTGTCATTGATTTATTTTCAGGCAGACAGCACAGATGCTGGATAGAGAAACAGTCATGGCTGTATGCCTCTCTGACAGTGAGCCAGATTACTGAATACTGATGAAACAATTAACAGTGGGAGGCGGAGGGAAAGTGGGCTATGCTCATTCATTATGTTCATAACAATGCATGCTAACTTGATTAGGCTCCTGTAATGTCATTCAGCTACGCAACTACGCAAAAGTCCTGGGCCCTGTTTCCCAAAAAGATCTTAGATAAAGATTATCTTACGCTATTTTGTTTTTATATTACAAACCGCAATTCCAAAAAAGTTGGGACAGTATGCACCTAAAAGCAGAAAGCAGTGATTTGTAAATTATTTTTTACATAATTTAATTGAAAACAGTATACAGAGAAAAGATACTTAATGTTTTACCTTATCAACTTTATTGATTTTTCTAAGTATACGCTAATTCCAAATTTGATGCCTGCAACACGTTCCCAAAAAAATTTGGACAGGGGCAAAAAAAAAAAGACTGGGAAGTTAAAAAAAACACCTGTTTGGAACGTTCCACAAGTAAACAGGTGATGCTATCATGACTGGGTATAAAAGGATATCAAAATACTCTTGATATCTTATTTTCAGGTACTCTCTCTTACAAGCGATTCTCTAACGTCACTACATTTGAATGGATTTCTATGGGAATTGGGGGGTGGGACTAGATTAAGCTGTAAATTACATGTGAATAGTGTGGAACACATGGTTGGCTAAATGGCTGTAAGTCATCAAGGGTCTGCGGTATCAAACGAGCCTCAAACAATCACTCTGCTGCCAGATATTCAGTAGATATGGGTGGATCACTTTAAGGGTTGTTTCTCCTGACTCATTTTCCTATTGAACTCTATGGAAAAATAAGTCAGGAGAAACAACCCTTCAGTGATCCATCCATATCTACTGCATATCTGGCAGCAGAGTGATGGTTTGAGGCTCGTTTGATACCGCAGACCCTTGATGACTTACAGCCATTTAGCCAACAATGAGTTCCGTACTAGATGTAATTTACCCATGTAATTTACAGCTTAATCTAGTCCCATCCCCCAATTCCCATGGACATCCATTCAAATGCTTTTTTAAACTTTTTACAATCTACTGCAGTCAGGAGAGTAGACTGCACTGCATTTGCACTGCCATCTTGCCATCTCAACTAGCGGTGAACTATGACCATTTACCCTATCTGTGCTACATGTAAATCTATATTGATGTGGCGTGCTGGTACAGCTGGGCTGGTTCAGGCCTACCAGTGTGAGCAACGAGGCCTATGTAATTGTGATGGTCCTGGGGGAATGACATGGGAGGGAATTAGAATGTATTGATTTCATACTCTGTTCTATTGTTTTCATATAATCACACATATAATGTATAGCCACACACATGCTTGTAGTTCTACACATGTCACTCATAAGCTTGTACTGACAGCCCTGATACATGCATAGCGGGGTGGGCCTAATGATCTCCACATGGCGTTCGGAAATTCTTGGGCTGGCATTATGGTTTCTCCTGTGAGTTCATCATCTTGTTTTCCGCCGTCTTATTGATGTTTGAAGGACCAATGTGCATCGGGCACCACTGCTTCGATGCCATGCTGGCAGGTGGCGCGGTGGCGCGGTGGCGCAGCGGTAAAAGCGGCGACTTTTAAGTCGGTGCAGTTGCACACGTCAGGGGTCTGAGCCCTGGTCCTGCCAGAGCCTAGTACGGCTGGTGCCTTTGAGGGAGTGGAAAATTCGGCGGGAGGGACTCACACAACGGCCCCGTGCGAGTCGAGTCAGGGGCTCGAGGAGTCACGCCCGGACTCCCTCCTTCCTACCACCAGCCGACAGCTGCGAATTCTCAAGTGAAAACAAATAAAAAATTTAAAAAATGCCTGTGGCATGATAGCAGACGTTTGAACGTAACCAGCGGGCAGCACCGCCCAGGGAAAGGAGTGGTTGTGTAATGGGGACGTGACGTGTGAAGTAGGAGGAGCCAAACGCAGCAAGGGGATTTATTAATCCCTAAGGCCACTAAGGCGGGAAACCCCGCAGTTAAGGGGGGGAGACAACACAATGAACAAGCCTACCGACGCTACTAACCGGCTCACTGTCACACACCAATCATTAGAAGCGCAAGGACAGGTTTCTCAGTAGCCAGAAATAATACACGCCCTGTATCGGTAACGAGACGCATAAGAACGGGCGAATAGCGTAATGGCAAAAATAAAACACAGTCAACAAACACGACAAAATAATACGATAGTATATGAGGAGGCGAAAGGAACAGAGATCTAATGTTCCAAGGCTACTCTCAGACTCGCAGTCACACACAAACATGTCCACAACATCGCCCAATCTTCCCTATAGGAAGACGTACCGAAAGACGAAACCGAACTACAGTTCCGAACAAAATCGTCAAAAAGTCCATGTACGGAGACAGGTACCAAAAGGAACGAACAGGACAGGCTGCACCGGACAGTTACCGGCTAAAAGACCAAAGCGAGATTAGTACAAAATAAACGCCCTACCTCTCCATAAAGAGGAATGTAACGAGGCGAACAGGAACAGAGAGCGAACGTTCCAAGGCTACTTTCAGAGACTCGTAGTCAAACGCAAACATGTCAACAAAATCGCCCAAGCTCCATATGAGGAGAGACATACCCGGAGAACGAACAGAACAGTTCCGAACAAAATCGTCCCACAAGTAAAAAGGACGAAACCGGACAGCTGCACCGGACATTACCGGCTAAAAGACTAACACGAGTTTGATAGAAAATAAACGCCGTGCCTCTTGGTAAAGAGGAATGTAACGAGGCGAAGGAACAGAGATAACGTTCCATGGCTAGTTTCATAGGCTCGCAGTCACATGCAGAACACATAAAGGGGTAAACACCCGATCTCCCAGGAGAGAGAAACATTTTACAGGCGAGCCGACGGAGCACCGTCATCCCATAACTTTACGATCAAACATGGCTAATGCAAGCTTAATTGAAAACACACGCCCTAGCCTCTCAGTAAAGGAATATGTAACGAAGCGAAGGAACAGAGAGCGAACGTTCCAAGGCTACTTTCAGAAATGCGCAGTCACACAAACATGTCCACAACATCGCCCAACCTCCATATAAGGAGAGACACACCCGGAGAACGAACAGAACAACAGTTCCGAACAAAATCGTCCCGCAGGTAAAAAGGACAAACAGGACAGCTGTACCAAAAGACCAACGCAAACTTACAGTTTTTTACGATTGCTTTGACTCATTTTGCACAGCAGAATTTCAATGTACAAAACTCAAAATGCAAAGTGCCAAACTGACTTTCAAAATTCATACTCTAAGACACTACATCCTATGCTGACATACAAAGTGTAAAACTGTTAACGCAAAGTGCTAAACTGACTTGCAGAATTCTTACCTTAAGACACTACATCCTATGATGACATACAAAGTGTAAAACTGTTAAATGCAAAGTGCTAAACTGACTTGCAGAATTCTTACATTAGGACACTACATCCTATGCTGACATACTGACTTGCAGAATTCTTACATTAGGACACTACATCCTATGCTGACATACAAAGTGCAAAACTGTTAATACAAAGTGCCAAACTCTAAATCATATGCTCCATTCTCAGAATACAGCCACCTAATATTACAACAAATTTAAAGACTTTCAAGGGTAAGATAAAATGCAAGATGGTAGAAAACTATCATGTCTGAAAAATAGGGGGTTATCATGAAATGAAAACAATGTCATGATGTACTTTACTTTAAAAAAACTTTTAACAATCTGGTTTGTTTTACATTAGAGTAGTTTATTTTATTTTATTTTTCTTTCCTTCCTGATCAGTTGCTATAAAGAAAACTCAGCTATGATGTTATGATACTAAAAAGATCTGTTTTAAACAAATGTATAAGATGAACATTGAAACAAAGTGTTTGACCAATGTATGCTATGCACATTTAAACCTACTAAATTGGACTTTAATAATCTGAGTTTAAAAATCCGGTTTGTTTTACTTTAGAGTATTTTATTTTATTTTATTTTATTTTTTTCTTTCCTTCTTGATCAATTTTGCTATAAAGAAAACTTAGCTATGCTGTTGTGATTCTAAAAATATCAGTTTTAATCAAATGTATAATATGAACATTTAAAATCGTGAGGGAAGTGGGGCGGGACATTGATAAGCAGGCTGCTTTTTTCCCGTATCCCTTTTCGGCTGGAAATGTATGTGTTAAATGAATATTTCAGAAATGTGATGCAATGTGATCATACACATGCCGAAATAAATAAATAAATTTAAAAAAAACAAAAAAAAAAAACAACAATGTTCAAATGTTTATTACTACAAATGCAGATCACTAAATCAATTCAACAGGTGTTTGTAGTCATGTCTCAGTACTTCCAACAACCTTGCCCAGGTGAGTAGCATTGCAACACAATTGATAATATCTTCACCACTACAAAAAAGGCTGCTTAGAAACCTGAATGGCAGTTTCTGACAACATGGAGCAGGTCAGTGAGGTTGAGGTTGGTAACAAAGGACAGGGTCGTGGTCGTGGTCATGGTCGTGGACCATGTACAATAAATATACAGTATATAGGTAATAGGTACTGTACATGCCTAGTTTGCCTAGACCCAGCCCTGAGACCATTGGGCAGGCCCACACACATCCATCCCTGATTGGTCAGCCTGACCCTCTGCTGGGGGCATAGTACAACTCCGTGCGCCTCATACATTTTCTGGATGGGCTGTACAACCGTCTCGTACAGCCAAATGCTCAGATGGTGTTCATCATTGTCTGGGACAATGTAAACTTCTATCGTGCATTGGCTGTGCAAGACTGGTTTACAGCCCATCCAGAGTTCCGATTCCAATTCCTTCCACCTTACTCCCCCTTTCTGAACCCCATCAAGGAGTTTCTGGTGGTGGAAGGAATACGATAGGTGTCCATATGAACAGGAAACGCTCCTTCAGGCCATGGATGAGGCATGCGATGACATTACAGCCCAGCAGTGTCAGGGGTGGATAAGGCACTCAAAGATTTTACCAGCGCTGTCTTGCCCACGAAGACATCAGATGCAACGTTGACAAAATTCTGTGGCCAAATGCAGCGAAGAGGCAAAATGCTGGTTAAGCACAGAGAAGCAGTTTTTTTTTACTTTACAGTAAAGTTTGTTGTTACTGTAACTGTTTTTGCTTTTACTGTTGTTTTTGTTTTTACTGTACAATACAGTTGAGTTTACAGTACTGCATTATCTGGTGCTGTGATAAACTTTTGCATATAATTTTCTCTGATTTGACACTGGTATTTTAATTTTGCATGCTATATTACATTTTGAACCCAAAATGAGCAGTATAGCATTCTGTGTTAAGAGTTTTGCACATTGAAACTCTGTTGTGCAAAATGAGTCAAAGCAATCGTAAAAAACTGTAATAGAAAATAGGGAAACATTTTACAGGCGAAATAGAGCAGAGATCTGCGGTCCCATACTTCTAGGAGATAAGTAACCAAAGAGCCAGCAAGAACAAAGCCCTGTCTCAGCAATGAGGCTTTAGAATAGGCGAGTAGCATAAATGGTACAAATAACAAATAACGCCCTGACTCACCGTATGGATAAAGCCCTACATCTCAGTAAGAGGAAAGGTAACGAGAAAAAGGAAAGACCAGGAAGCGGCGACTGAAACGAGCATGAAAAAGAAAGGAATTTAACCTTAATGCTCAACGCACATAGGCAAGTCCCGCAAAACTCCAATCAAACAAAAGGGAGCAAAAATTAATTTTGCATGCTATATTACATTTTGAACCCAAAATGAGCAGTATAGCATTCTGTGTTAAGAGTTTTGCACATTGAAACTCTGTTGTGCAAAATGAGTCAAAGCAATCGTAAAAAACTGTAATAGAAAATAGCATGCACTGCCTCTCAATATAATAAAGAAAACCCTGACTCACAACAAAGGGGAACATAGTCCACGAGAAGGAGACAAAACAGGGAACAAACGTACCGAAGCTACTAACCGGCTCACTGTAACACGAAAATGAGTAGAAGCTCAAACGCCTGGTTTCTCAGTAAGAAAACCAAACAAAGGCGAATGGAACAAAGAACTGCAACCCTATACTTCTACGAGCTAAGTAACTAAGTAGAAGCGTGAACGCCCAATCTCCCAGGAGAGAGAAACATTTTACAGGCGAAATAGAGCAGAGATCTGCGGTCCCATACTTCTAGGAGAAAAGTAACCAAAGAGCCAGCAAGAACAAAGCCCTGTCTCAGCAATGAGGCGTTAGAATAGGCGAGTAGCATAAATGGTACAAATAACAAATAACGCCCTGACTCACCGTATGGATAAAGCCCTACATCTCAGTAAGAGGAAAAGTAATGGGAAAAAGGAAAGACCAGGAAGCGGCGACTGAAACGAGCATGAAAAAGAAAGGAATTTAACCTTAATGCTCAACGCACATAGGCAAGTCCCGCAAAACTCCAATCAAACAAAAGGGAGCAAAAATGGTCTCCTAAAATACCATACTGGCTAAGCGATAAAAGGGCAAAAAATAATAACACACACTAAACAGTACAAATAATACCAGACCATACAAAACAAACAAACAATCAATATCGAAGCCCCGAACGAAGGAAACGGGAGGCTTATATAGCTCTCAGGTGACCCGCACAGGTGTGGATTCTGACAGAAGCTTCGCAATCAAAGCAGGGCGGAGCAAGCATCCACCAAAAGGGCAACACGCTCGCGTGGCCACCGAGGAAACGACCGCATGGGGAAAAAGGGTAGAAACCCATGACAGGTTGTCGACGTAGAGGGCAATAATTGGTGGTTATGTTCCATGTGTGTAACATCGCGTGTTGGGTTGTAGCCAATTGTTGACTGCATAGGTAAACGTGTTAAGACGTTTTTCAGAGTCTCCTTTGAACTGCCCTTGAGATAGTCTCCCTATGTGGACCCAGCTTCTTCCCTTGTAATCCAAGTCAGGACAATGCAGGAACTCACCAACACAACAAACACTTTACTAGAAAAAGTAAAGGTTTATAGTATGTCACGCTGGCGGGAAGATCACTGAAACCCAGCACAAGTTTGCGGTACAGCAACCTTCAACACACTGGTTGCCTAATCAGGCTTAAATACCCTCGGAGGTCTTTCCTTGATGCACGTGTCCATATTATCTGTGAGGGCATATCTCTTTGCTCCAGAATGACATACAGTATGCTTTTGTTCATCAACAACATGCCATTAGTCATGTCCGATAACTTACGGCACCTAGATGTCCGGTCAGGGAGGGCAGAGGCCTGTCCAATCTTGGCGTTTGCCCCCTGGCCATACAATTTACAAAGATCAGCCCTCACCTGCTACACCAAGTCATTGATCAATACACATACGTGCTTAATTACACTTATAGGACAAAACTCAGAAACCCATCAGCACATTGGTAAATAAATAGTCACTTATTCGACCTGCTGTTGCCGTCTCATGTTTGGGGTTCCTGGAGTCTGTTCCTGGGGTATTGGTCAGCACAGCCTATGACCTATGACCTCACGCATTCTCTATTTACAGTTTTTTTGCAATTGCTAAGACACAAAAACTGGTACTTCTGGCACAATTATTGAAACCACTAACTCATGTAGCCTATCTATTGACCAGGTATGCTAAACCATAAGCACATTGTCTGCTTTACAGTAAGTTTGAAATTCTAAAACACACTTTTTGCAAATAACTACACATGGTTATCTACATTAGACACATCATTCAAAACTAAAAGCCTGTGTGTGTTGTTTGCTAAACACTGCCATTGAAATACCACACTCAATTATCAATCACCTGCACACAGAATGCACATTAGAAATCAGAGCTTGAACACAATAAATAGGATTCAGATTTGCTCTTTGGTGTGCACAACAATGGAGGCCAATTTTGGAGAGAGAGCTAGAGGAAGAGGACGAGGACTAGGAAGAGAAGGAAGACAAGGAAGAGGAGGAGGAAGAGGAGCAAGAGGAGAAGGAGGAAGAGGAGCAAGAGGAGAAGGAGGAAGAGGACACAGAGGACGAGGAGTGGTGAGAGGACAAGTCAGAAGAACTATCACAGATGAGATCCAGGCTACTTTGGTTGACCATGTCACCAACCATGGCTTGAGTCTACAGGAGGCTGGTCAGAGGGTCCAGCCTAATTTGAGCCACTACACTGTAGCAGGTATCATCAGGACATTTCGAAATGAGAACAGGTAAGAAATCCTACCCTCTATATGATTTTACAGTATTTCATAAGAAGGAGATCTTAGACCCTAAACATTCGCATTCTGTTTTTGCAGAATTGCAAGGCGACCGCCCACAGGAGGAAGAAATCACCTGTTCACACAAGAACAGGAACAACAAATCATAAACATGGTCATTGCAAACAACAGCATACTTTTACGACAACTGCAACACCACATCATCACTGACAACACAACATTCAACAACATACACAGGGTAAGTTTATCTACACTGGGCCGTCTACTGAAGCGGCATGAACTCCGTATGAAACAGCTGTACAGAGTGCCGTTTGAAAGAAACTCTGAAAGACTGAAACAACTGCGCTATGAATATGGACAAGTAAGTTACATTTTATATATTAGCCTATTACAATATTGGTACTGTATTCCAGTTTACTGTATTACTGTGCTACACTATATGGACTGATATCCTTTCTGTCATTCAATATGCTTTTTCCTGACTGTTTCAGAGAGTCATGGAGCTAGATGCTGCTGAACACCAGCATGTTTATATATACTGTATATATTGATGAGGTTGGCTTCAATCTAGCCAAAACCAGACGCCGGGGAAGAAACATCATCGGGCAGCGTGCCATTGTCCATGTTCCTGGGCAGCGTGGTGGAAACATCACAATGTGTGCTGCAATTGGTCAGAATGGTGTCTTTCACCACCATGCCACTCTTGGCCCATATTATCGCATTCCTTGACTCCCTGCATGACATCCTCATTCCCAATGACCAGAGGAATGTGCCAGGGTACTCCAGGTATGGGTCATATGGGACAACGTAAGTCTGCTGTGGTCCATAATTGGTTTGACAATCACCCACTATTTCAAGTTCTCCCCCTTCCACCTTACTCGCCTTTCCTGAACCCTATTGAGGAATTATTTTTGGCGTGGCGTTGGAAGGTGTATGACCGCCGACCATACCAACGCGCAACTCTCCTCCAGGCGATGGAAGAGGCCTGTGGCGACATTGATGTGGAGGCGTGCCAAGGCTGGATACGCCACTCAAGACGGTACTACCCCCGATGTTTGGCAAGAGCGGACATCGCTTGCGATGTTGATGAGGCGCTGTGGCCAGATGCACATCGAAGACAGGATGGACTATAATTTCAATATACTGTATTACTGTTTACAGTACAATGATCATGTAATCTTCAGTTAAAATAATTGTGTCTGATACTGTTATTGAGAATAAACAAATTAGTTTGTTTCCCCATTGCATTTGTGTTCATAGTCTATATTTACAGCATGCTACAAATGAAAATGCCAAAGACTCTAGATAATAGTGTTTTATGCTTAGCACATCAGTGTGCGGTTGGCATGTGGAAAGAGCTATTTATTTGGTGTTTGTGTGTAAAGTTGTGATGCAAAAATACAATTTTTGGCAGAGTTTATATAGTTTTGAATTAAGTGTTTGCTTTTGCAAGAGATGTAAGATATTTTGTGCATGAGTTTTTGGTTTTTGTGTGTAGAGTTTCGACAAAGAGGGTTCTAGTTTCAGAAATTGTGTTTTAGCAATAGTAAAAAACTGTAACGCACTACATTCTAAGTCCATTTCCCTTTGGCTTCATTCGGGGCACAGAACTGCATGTTGTTGATTTATATATTAACTATATCAGCTGAGACACTGATGATCTGGCATAAGCTCAGCTTGTTGTCTAAATGCTAGTGTTATGTACTGTAAGTAACACTGGATCATTACACTTGCCTGGCAGACACTTTTAATACAAAGCGACATGCAATAAGTGCATACCGAAGGTCATTGAAACAACTACAAACAGGTCAGATAAAGTACAGTTCTATCATATCGTAGCAGCCATCCGTAGACATGAGCACTGAGTCTAGATCACACAATAAGCAATGGCTAAGTCTTAAGGCTAAGTACAGGATACAAGGTGAAAGTGTTATATGAAAGTGGTGCTAGATTGGTGGGTCAGTCAAGGTAGAGTCTGAAGAGGTGTGTCTTCAGACCCAACGGAAAGCAGGCAGTGATTTGGCATATTTCAGTACAGTATGTTGTTGGTTTACATATTAACTATATCAGACACTGATGACCTGGAATAAGCTGAGCTTCGTGTCCAAATGCTTTATCTTTATGTAAGTCACACTGGAATACGGCCAGTTCCAAGCAGGGGCGGTAATGGCGGCGTAGCATCCAGCTGGCGTAGCATCCATCCTCCCTCTTGCTTCCACACCCCAGCTACAGCTGTGCCTGCTCCAGATTTGGGATTTTGCTAATCCCAAATGTACTAATTCCACAGGAAAGAGCAGAGGAAAATTTTAGTTGCATTCCAAAGTACAGCTCAGAGACCGGTACAATGAGTCATATGAAGTCAGATAAAGATTCTTAAATGTGTTTTAATAAAATGTTTCCAATGTAAGCAATTGTTAACATCAAAAAAAACAAACAGCTGCAGCTCAGTCCAGTTTAACTGTTACTTTTATTTTATTGAGTAGCCCACAGACCTCAGTGGCAGTCAGAGGGGATTGTTTTTCAAAATAAAAGTTCAATAGCTAGCTAGTAATGAAGTTGTATGTCTGTGCCATGAACTTACTGCTGTATGTATTTTATTTTAGATTCATTCATCTCATTATGTTACCGTGTATTGCTTATTCATAATCCCTCCACGTGTTGTTTCTGTTTGTTTGTTTGCGAAATCATGTGAAAAAAGTTCAATGGAACCGATTGAGCAGTTCGTGATGTGGAACTGTGATTGCAACTGTGATGAGTTCTATGTGCTTATATGCACCTGTGATTGTGGGAGGAAAACATGTCCTTTCACAAAAAAAAGATGGGGGGGGGGGTTGTCCAAAGATCACTGATGAGACTCAGAAAAAGTGAGAGACACACTTTAATTAATGCAACTCTGGATGGAAATGAATGTTGTGACAGTTGCATAAGGTCGTCGAAACGAAAAGGTCGCGGTCCAACGAAATATTAGAGTGTGTGACTTTTTTTGGGCCAGGCAGTGTAGTTTGGTACCACATATCTCCAAGACATGGGACGTCCTGGCATAGTCTTATGCACCGCAAACTGCTATGTGTGCCTCCCTCATTGCATTGGATAACTGCCCCGGTGTGACACACACCCTCGCAGCCCCCGAGCACAGAGGGCCCCGCCCTAGTCTGAGGGCCCCGCCCTAGTCTGAGGGCCCCGCCCTAGTCAAATTCTATCATCATGGACATTGGCTGTTTTGACCATGCTGGTCTTTAAGCCCTAGACCCTGACCTGACCAGAGGAGGATGGGTTCCCCCCTTGAGTCTGGTTCCTCCCAAGGTTTCTTCCTAGTTACACCAGGGAGTATTTCCTTGCCGCTGTTTGGCTTGTTGCCTTTGGCTTGCTCTTGTGGGGGGTGAAATGCGCTATATAAATAAATATTGATTTGATAAAAAAACAACAACAAAAAAACAAAAAAACTTATTAGGCTATTTTAAAAATTTCACTGAACTGAGCTTTGACTGTAGTGCTGATAGTCAAGCAGGGGGCTCCTATGGATGTGTATACATGATCCACCACACTCCACATCTGCCACATCCCAGGCACACCCCTACACAAATGCAATTTTACTGTTCCTTTCCATTTATTATAAAGCGCTAATCCATGACACTCGTTCTTTATAACTAACAAAAGCACCGGTTATTCATGAAAAAATAAGCTAAAAAGCATTATAGTTAAGCACGTGAGCATAATATGATGCTGAGGCTGGATTGAGCAAGGTCGTTCCAATTGCCTAATGCATGTCGCCTCATTTCCTCTATCCTCGTATTTGATCCTTGCATCCTTTCCTCGTGTCCTCCATTGGGCGGAGCTAAGGAGTGAGGAAAGGATGCAAGGAGTGAAAATAAGCGATTGGAATGAACCCAATGAGACACATAATCTGAACAAGCTAAAGCTAAACTAGGATATCAAAAATAACGACACTATTGCGATCGGGGACAGGGGAAGCTTGCGGGGGTTGCTCAGAGCAACAGCGGTGCGCCATTGGATAGCTGGTAACCCAATGGCCATACCTCCGTGCTGTACCTGTCCTGAATAATGCACACTTGCTGCTGCCACGCAGTTAGACAGGTTGTTGGTCTTCATGTTGCTAAACTGGCAGCGATCCAACAACATCTCCATGACCTTCGGAGTCAGATCTTGGCCCCAGGAACTGTGCCATTCAAAACAAGGGGTCTCCTCAGGTCCTGGAGATAACCCTATTGTAGCCTCCGGGTCAAAAATGACCCCTTTCTGAGTTTAACAGTAGAGAAAATGAAATTGGTTCAGCATGAAATTCAACGACTTTTCCTGGAGTCACACTAACGTTAGAAAAAAGTTAAGCATTGCCCTTTTTTAAATACTTTTGTAAAAGCGGTACACCATGAAGGTACAAAGATCGTTTAATGAGTCTTTTTTAACGCTGCAGTTATGAAATCAGAACTCATAATCAAGATTGAGAGTCACACATCTATTATAGCAAAACTAATCTAATATGATGTGTGTTTTGTAGGAACAACTAGTGGTGTAGACTGATGAAATACAGTGTGTCTGGACTGTGAAGTAGGAAAGCGCAATTATTCAACAATTTATTGCCATACCACCATGCAGCCATACCGCTATACACTCTGCTCCTGCTGAATTGCTGAAGCTAAGCAGGTGTGGGCTTGGTTAGTACTTGGATGGGAGACCTCTGGGGAAAACTAAGTTGCTGCTGGAAGTGGTGTTGGTGAGCCAGTAAGGGGCAATCTTCCCTCTGGTCAAATAAAACCCCAATGCCCCAGTGCAGTGATGGGGACACTGTGCTGTAGGAGATGCGTCTTTCGGATGAGACGTTAAACCGAGGTCCTGACTCACTGTGGTCATTAAAGATCCCATGCCACTTAAAATTCCCTAAATTCCCAACCTGGCTCTTTCAATCTGCCACCTTATCATCCCCCAGTTTAATTGGCTAAAATCATTTCTCTCCCTCTCCACCTCGGCTGATGTGTGGTGAGCATTCTGGCGCAAAATGGCTGCCGTTGCTTCACCCAGGTGGGTGGAGGCGAGTTTCCCCCTCATCATTGTAAAGCGCTTTGAGTCACCGGTTGGTGAGAAAGGCGCTATATAAATGCAAGGCATTATTATTGATAAATACATTTAGGACATAAAATTCCATGAAGAAGCTTTATGACAGGGGTCGGGTGAGGATGGGTCATTTTTACCCCCTGTGGACACAGGGTGCATACATAATATGAAGACAACACAAGGGTTAAACAGGCAGTCCAGCGGGGTATTCTACAAAGCAGGATTTCCGAGTTACTTGAAATCTCACTAATGTGACGATACAGCCTTATCGTTCTCACAGTTATGTGGATAACTCGGTAATCCTGCTTTGTGAGCTCCTGTTCCAAGAGCCATGTAAATGTGCCAGCATTTTATGTAAAAGGAAGTGTAACTGTAAGAGAGCAGGAGGGTTGCTGTGACCTGATATGCAGTTAATCATCTACGTGATCCGCCATTGATTGTGATTGTGTTTCGATCCTTTGACCCTTATCATAAAAGCACAGAATACAGTGAGGTCTATTGTGCACTACTCTTATATTGACTCTTTATCTTGAATTTTACATTGATGGGATGGGCCTATACATTTTTTTGGGTCATTCCAAGCTCTGAAAAAAAGTTACAAAATAAGGGGCCAAAAGTGATTTATGACGAGGAGCTCTTGAATCCAGCAGCTTGTAAAATACGTTCTGTTTCGCAAGCTGGAGTGAAGATGGAAGCCATTGTCAGAATTCTGATGTGCGATAAAAAGGGTCTTCTTTCACTTGACTCATTAGGACACCGGGGGGAAAAAAGCACCATTACATCCGGAGGGTGTACAATATCCCATTGACAAGTGAACTTGTGGGAATCATCAGGTTGCTGTGATTCCAGCCCACTCATTTAAAGGCCTTTAATTTATTTTGGTCATAACTCTTCCTCATTCTTAATAGTATTCCCTTCCATGAGCACCGGCTCCTGCCATCTCTCTATATTCAGGGGCCTGTTCCAGGAAGCAGGATTACAGAGTTAGTTGCATAACTGCACTGAGTAAAACCCGGAACCCTGCCAAATCTGGAACATGGACTGAAGAAAAAAAAGAGCTGTTCCGGGTTTTACTCAGTGCAGTTATCCAGCTAAATCAGTAATCCTGCTTTCTGGAACAGGCCCCAGGTTCCCTAATGTATAGCTGGTATACTGCAGTTGAAGTGCTGGGGAAACAGCAGATGGGGAGTTTCTGATGTCTACACACAATCTGTCCATTTTCCGCTGTGCAGAAAATGGATCATATCAAAATTTCCTCTTATTGAACTCAGATAAGAGAGATATTAACCTTCTTTTTTCCTCCCTGCCGACTGCTCCAGTCCTGTCCCTCCCCTGAGTTTACAGACTGCTCCAGTCCTGTCCCTCCCCTGAGTTTACAGACTGCTCCAGTCCTGTTCCTCCCCTGAGTTTACAGACTGCTCCAGTCCTGTCCCTCCCCTGAGTTTGCAGACTGCTCCAGTCCTGTTCCTCTCCTGGTTTATGCCCCTGCCTTGACGCAATCGGAGTCCCAGATGCACCACCCCGCACCTTTGAACTGAACATTTTACATCCTTTTCATTGGACTTTCTACTTACCAGCTAGTTTTATTAGATCCCTCATTACAGTCTATTACCATCCATTCCACCCTTAGTTTAAACCGGGCCGGCCAGCGAAGGATGGGCAACCCCTCTCTAGCCAGGTTCCTTCCGAGATTTCTTCCCATTGGGGAGTTTTTTCTCGCCACTGTTGAGTGTTTTTTCTTCCCACCGGGGAGTTTTTTTTTTTACCTCGTTTTGCTGGTTGGGGGTTAAGGCCTGGTTTTTTGCTCAATTTTCCTTCTGTTTCTCTGTGCAGCGTCTTTGTAACAGTTCTCTGTAAAAAGCGCAATACAAATAAAACTGAATAAATCCACTCACATAGAGAGCACACTGCACTCTTTAAAAAAAGGGTTCCGAAAGGGTTCTTAGCAGAGGGGTAGGGTTCTACCTAGAGCCTAAAAAGGTCCCCCCACAGGGACAAGCCAGAGAACCCTTTAAGGTTCTAGTTAGCACCGATTTTTTTAGAGTGGGTGCTGACATAAGCCAGAGAATACTGGCGTGCTTTGGTTGACACTTTGTGCGGATATACACAATTGTCGTAGGCTACTTCGATAGAAAGTGCACAACAGGGTCTGTGGATGTGAGTAACCGTTTCATTATATTTGGGAAGAGACGTTGCGGTTGATTTTTTCAAATGTAGCCTACATTTCTGGCTCTATGAGTACCACAAACTTTGGATCCGTTGAAGTGCGTTGTATCAGGGTGATATAACGGTGAGCTGCAGCAGATATCTATAAAACTACTGAGATCTCAGTGAAACTATCTGGATGGACAGCACGTGTAGAAACATATCTTAATTTCATTTTTAGGTGAACTGCGCCTTTAAATGCATGATATTATTCAGATGATTAACAATGACAGCCACCATAAACATGAGGTGATGTGTTCAATATTGTTTCTCAGCCCTCCTCCCTTCATCTCTCTCCCTTTCTCTTTCACCCTGTTCCTCCACCCTTCATCTCTCTCCCTCACTCTGTTCCTCCAACCTTCATCACTCCCTCTCACCCTGTTCCTCCACCCTTCATCTCTCCCTCTCACCCTGTTCCTCCTCCCTTCGTCTCTCTCCCTTTCTTTTTCACCATGTTCAGAGAGATGTTTTTTTCCAGGAACGGTAGAAGCTTTCAGGGTCGTCCTGGAAGCTGGCCATGTTGTGTAAATGGGTCACAAAAACCGGATGCCGGGCGTCGCTGCTTTGCCGGCTAAAAACGTAAGGTGAAAGTTGCCGAAGCACCATGCTGGTTTTTGGATCTTTTGATTTGCTTATGATGCACACAGCCGATTAGCGCGGTTTAGGTTTATCCTTGATTCCTGCAGCGAGCTCCTACCTCACCCGCCACGTGATGCGGGAGACACTGTGGTTTCAAGTGACATAGTGACATCAGATAAGGCTGGTGTATGAGGAAGTAGGCTAGGCGTGAGGGTGGAACGAAATGCTGGCAGTTTGTCGCTTTTCAACCAGATAAAGACAGGGGGAGGGGGAGGGGGAGGGATTGTCCAAGTAAATTAACCTAGATTGTGCTGCCATTCATGTTATTTTGGAACAAAGGCACCATACATCTCAAAGATTACTATGGTTTCATCCACATAGGATGACTGATAGATGCTTATAAATTGAAGTCATCTGTGTGTAGCGGGTTTAAGGTAAGGCATCGTCAGTAGGACTACAATTACCATCATCCTAGTTCCTATAAATAGAGGTCAAGGGTAGACGTTTTTAGAAAGCCCGTGGCCATTGAATGAGTCTCGTGGGAAAAACACGGGTTTTAAGAGATCCAATGGTGTTGATTGCATTGCCTTGGAGTAGCTAGTTAAGTGGCTACATTGTGCAGACTGCAACTTCTATAACAAGGTCGCCATTGTCTTTTTTTAAAAAGTATTTGGAAGTCAAATGCATATTTTAATTAAAAAGGATCAAGCGCCAATTACCATTTACTTTGGAATTTTGTTTGTATCTTTGTTTGGTTTTGATTTGTGTCCGTATATCACCTGAAATAGGCTATAACTGTAATACGAGGGTATTATTATTATTATTATTGTTGTTTTTATAGCCTGACATTCTTTGAGTTATTCTTTAAGCTGCTACCCAACTAAGCTCTTTTACCACGGCGGGCTACAGCCTTGGAGCACTGAAGGTGGGCACTGGTGAGGTGGTTGGTATGTAATGTGCTTTATTGAAGCGTGTTTCACTTCTCTTGCAGTGTTGCTTTAGTTAGTGTATGGTAGTGGTGTCTTGTGTGTGTTTCACAGTCCACCCTCTCTTTTCTCCTGACTTGTAGTGTCTGAGAACTGTAGCCTGCTTTGGATTTTCTCTTCCTTCTCTCCCTCCTTCTGTCTCAACTTGGTATGTTTTGATTGTAATAAAACTGCTTGTACCAGCAATTGATTCACATCCCTGTTGGTTGCCTGATTTATTAAAGGAGAGTATTTGTATGAATTGGTTTGCACTGAGCTGCAGAGGTCCCTCCCCTCAGTAAACAGAGGGTGGCGTAGTCCAATTAGGCCCACCATAGTGAAGGCCTACATGTGGATGGTCCAGAAAACACATACTCCAAAGCCATTCAGTAATTCTCACCCTACATCATCAGGGGGGTATACTACAAAGCAGGATTACCGAGTTAGCTGGATAACTGCACTGAGTAAAACCTGGAACAGCTCTTTTTTTACTTCAGTCCATGTTCTAGATTTGAGTTGCTTCCAGGTGCAGTTATCTAGCCTACTCAGTAATCCTGCTTTATAGTATACCCCATGTGTCAGGCACTGTATAAAATCCATAGATGCAGACATAAATAGGTTATGCTCTACTTTGAGTGGTCTACAAGTTAAACGTATATGACTACGAACATATGCTGGCACAAAACAGGTTTATGCTCAGTAGTATATGGAATACGGCTTATGTCACTTTTTGATTGAATTTGATTGATGGTTGATAGGTCAAAGGTCAAGCGGTCAAATGGGGGTCACATTTGCATATTTTTAATTTTTTTTATTTATTAATTAATTATTTTTAATTTTTTTATTTATAAGGTATTATTATTCGGGGGGTGGGTTTATTGTGGTGGTTTTTGTTTCAAGGTTTTATTTATTGGCATTGTAACGATGTCATTTTATTGGGTGTTGTTTGTTGTAAACGTCGGTTTTTATGGTCGTTCTTTGGGTGAGGAATTTTAAATTTATTAGAACAACATCGTGAAAAAAAGTAACTTTGTATATATATATATATATATAAAGTGTATAGTTTAGTGGCAATAGTTTGTGTTAGCAGAAGCGTTTTAAAAGAATAAAATAATTCAAGACGGTTAATTGCAGACTTTTTAAACGTGACAGACCGCGGTAGGCTAAATGAACAAACTAACGCGTTATTGCGTTTCTGTATTTTCCAGGGCTAGTCTCTGACTTCTAGTTTTGACTTCGACAAGCTCTTAACAAATTGTTAAGTCAGGGAAACCTGTGTGTGTGCGAATGACACCACAGACAAGGACTTAGATTTTTTGCCAAAGTTCGCGGAGAGATCTTTTTTCCAATTGTTGAAGTGCGGGCGTGCGTGCGAATGACTCCAAAAGCCGATGACAAAATCCGCGAAGGTCCAAGACATGCTTGAGAGAGAGAGAGCTGTTGTAAACCACACATGACAAAGTCCGTGCGGAGTCCGGAGAGATCTTTTTGCGAAGGGAACAGCCCCTGAGGCAATCCAGAGACACAGTTTCAGGACTGGTCGGCAGTCACACACAGTTCACACAGCTTTGTAGTAAGCCACACATGTTCTACAGCTAGAGATTCCACAATTGACACTGCACTGAGGATCAAGCGGCAGGCGTTCGAAGAAGAACTGTGAGACTACACAGGCAGACAGCGTTGAACTAACAACAGATGTTGGAAGGCTTTAGTGTTGTGGCGAGTTGGGTTTCTGCTAACGAATGATTGTAAAACCTTTTGGTTGATTGAGGAACAGTTGTTATACAACGCGGTTGATTCAAAGTAAGTTTGAAATGAATGAATGAAATGCATAGACTGGAAATATTTCAACAGGCCACAAAAGGACCCAATTTATCGTGGAAAAGCCATTGAAAAGGCGTCTATATACCAACCCCCAGGCTAATGTTTTTTTTTCTTCACTGGTCAGATTCATGAAACAAACCTTTCAGTATTTTGTACAAGGTTTTGTAATAGGGTAATACTTAGAGCCAATATGAGTGTTTAGTATCGATGGGTTACTAAAAAGATGGGTTATTCAATTTAAACAGGTTTGAGTCGGCACATAGCCAATACTGTTTAAACGTAACTCTTTCAAAAAAGCATTTACATTTTAAATTTCGGGGGGGCTACAATTCAAAGCAGGGGTTTGTGTGACGTCTGAATGACAGGAGCAGCGGTTATACTGGCTGGGGTATCCAAGGATATTTGAATGTAAGGCATATAGAAAATAAACCAGTATGCAAAAGGCCCCATTTTGTCGTGGAAAAGCCATTGAGGAGGCATCCAAGAAGCGTTTCCAAAAGCAATAACCGTCTATATACCCTATAGGCTAATGTTTTTTCACTGGTCAGCTTCATGAAACAAAACTTTCAGTATTATGCACAAGGTTGCTAATACTTAGTGTCAATGTTACTGCTTAGTATCGAATGGGATGTAAAAAGATGGGTTATTAAATGTAAACAGGATTGAGCTATTATATATAGCCTATAGGGTGTAAGCATATCTACTTCAAATGTGTATTTAATTTTCGGAGAACTTCGGATGAATAGAACTCGCTGTGTGTCGGGAAAACACTATTGCAGAAAGCTTTGTAGAACAATTGCTTTATTGACCAGTAGCCTAGTCTACCCATCAGAACACTTTTCGGTCATGAGGTGTAATTTGGCTTTTAAAAGTATAGTATTAGTATAAGCTACAAAGACAACTTAGATAGAGACATGATGCATAGGCTATAGAAAATGTCTTGGACACGTGAAACAAGACCGTTGATCCAATTTTAGCCATGTCAACATTTAATTACAATAAAGTCTACAGGCAAAATGTTGAATATGGACATGTGTGAACCTCAAAAATTAATAAAACTAAACTGCATTGTAATCAGGGGTTGTTGAGTTGTACAGGATAGTAGATATAATTTAGCAATGACAATACTTAGGCTAATAGCGTTTTAAAACGTGTTTCAAATATGTTTATTTTTTATTCATTTCTTTATTTAAAACTGATTATACGTAACTATGTAGCTATAAGACATTTTAACACACATAATCCGTCCGTAATGATATAAACTTGGATACAAGGTAGTAGCCTACTATTACAGGTTTTTGGGGTGAGAGGGAATGTGTCGCAATCTATTTTTATAGTGTATGGTTGCAATTCCTAACAAGGTCTGGAGAATAGGCTCTGATTAGGCTACGTCGTGCCTATATCAATCCTACGCCACACTCCTACACTGTAGGTGCCGGTAATACCCTTTAACGTAGGACGGGCTGCGAAACCCAATAAACACCTTCGAAGGAGAAGAAGAAGAAGGCCCAGCTTTAGACCTAAATAAAACGTAGGGTAGGCTACGCGTAAAGTAGAGCTAGCTAGCTGACTGTTTGTACAACTTTCTTCAAATAGCCTAGGCCTACGCAAATTTAATTTCGGCATTCTAAAACGTGTTTGTTGTTGTAACGTGACAGATTTCTTATTTTTACGTTTTTATTAACGTAAGTAAATTAGACTCAACGACGTGTAGGCTATTAAAATCACAAGGATACAATCTACTGGTTGCTCATGGAGAGGTTTGTGTAAAATATTTCGATTTTATTTGGTCTAAAACTTTAATTTGGAAAACCGTTTGCTACCTTGCTATTAACTAATCTACACGGTCACTCAGAAAGTGGCCTATCGCATAAAGTTATGTAGCTAGGCTATAAATGTATGGCTATGACCGTTTTCAATATTCCAGGTTCCTGTACGAAGCAGGCTAAATGTGTTAATTGGATAAGGCCAACAGTGTAGCTAGGTAAAACCAAATATTTTAGAGTGGTTAACAAGATACGGCTTTCCCCTGTTTTTATTTTTCATTTGTTTATTTATTTTGTCCGTACAAGCAAAAATGTTAGATATATGGCCAGATAAGCAACTGGCGCTTTTCCACATTGGATTTTTTGTCAGCACAAGGGGTAAGTGATCAGGCGCGCACAGTAGTGTTTTCAGTTAGCGTAGCAACTAAAGTTACATAACGTAGCATAGAGTGACGCGAATCTACCCCCCGGGGGCTAGTCGGATTTTAAGTTGGCTTTCGTTGCGTAGTCAAAATCATAACGGGTTTTAAGCAGTAGTACTGGGTGCTGACAACCTAGACAAACAAAATATAATAAAGATAAGGGAAACTTGATTTCATCGGTCTGGTAATGAAACGTTAATGAACTGTTTTGTGATAAATCCATGGATCTCCAGTCATTCTGTGAGAGCCGCTTGTCTGTCTAAGTTACAGCCTCGAAGTTACAACGCTCACGCGGCCTATTCCTCTCTGGTAAAACCCAGGACGGGTGTTTTTGCGTTATGCTTTTAAGACAGTAGTTTATTCTCAAGACGTTATTTGATATTTTGGTGGGGTTTTGTGGGATGTATCAAATGTTATATTGAAGCCTTGTGTATTGTAGGTTATATTAAATCTAATTATATTAAAGTTCAAATGAAAAAAAAGATGTGAACCGTGTTTTAGTTGTTCTTTTCTTTCAAGTTTACATATTTTTGGATGCCAGCATTGAGCAGACCATTAAATGAAAAGCGTCAATATTTGAAAAAAGTGATTCCCGCTACTTATTATAAACCAATTCAGGCACTGGGGTAATTGTGTGTGTGTGTGTGTGTGTGATACATTATAGCTATGATAATACTCAATATTGTAGGCATGTTGTTGGTGTATGTGTGCGCTATGGTTTTTAAATAATAAAGTTTGTTTG
Organism: Synaphobranchus kaupii; assembly: GCA_029718625.1. NCBI lineage: Eukaryota > Metazoa > Chordata > Actinopteri > Anguilliformes > Synaphobranchidae > Synaphobranchus > Synaphobranchus kaupii. The sequence continues at coordinate 3,439,413 of CM056399.1, forward strand.
TTGTGACAAGATTGCAAAAGTGTAATGTTTTCAAATCTATACCAACAGTGTATTCCTAATAATAGAGGACCCCACAACACACATAATTTAATAGGTCTTTCTGACCCTTCAAAAGTAACTTTAATTTAGTGTGCATTTTAAATTCAAATTAAGAGGCAGTAGACAAACTTACCTTAATGAAATGTGCTACAGCACGGTTGAAATAAAATGATTAAATTCAACAGTTTTTAACTGACTCTTTGTGTAATTTTATTCTTATTCTTGATACATATCAAATTTTATTTCTGCTTTGCGCATCTTAATGCACGGAACAGACCTAACACAGGGTTAAGACCCCTTAGGTATGTTTCACCAGGAGGAGAGCTATTTATTTTTCAGGAGCGTGTGTGTGTTTGATTAAATTTTATTTAACAATGGGCTTGTTTTGTTTGTAACTATGTAGCTTTTAACAAAATAGCAGTGCGAACATGGACAATGTGGCCTATTGTTTAGGCAATAGGACTTAGACACACAAACATAAACATCTAACCATCTAAAGTCCGATCTAACCAAGTGTATTTCAAGGGTTTTTCTCTGTTACGGGAAAAGAGGTAGCTAGCTACGGATAGTGTGACATAAAAATATGTGAAAGTTAATGTCTTAAACTGAAAAGGTCAAGCCATTAAAGCCGGTGATATGTTGAGTTAGAATGTTCGACGTAGCAGAATTAAAGTAGACTATTCATTAGCTGCTCACGAACATGTAAATAACGGAACTTTTCAACAGACATCAACAGAATGACAATAAGTTGTTTAAACAAGGCAATATACTGTATTTTATTTACACAAGAGTTGTTGAATGCACAGACACTACACAACCCCCCTTCAAATGCACCACCAAAACGCATGCATATCAGAGACTGAGAGTTGTCTCCTGTCGGGGATCACACACACTATGGTACCAACAAGAAACAGCTAAAGTGTGAAGAGACTAAGGACACTAAAGACTCTTTACGGTGGCAGTTGGTGTTTGTGTGTAACATTATGGCACCCTAAGACTCAATATTGTACAAATGTTGTTTTTGGTGTGAAGTGACTATGTTTATAAAAGCATTTAATACACAAAAAGACACTGTCAATATTGTTTACAAGTTGTTGTTGTGTTCGGTTCTAAGTTTTTGAGGCTTGAAACACTAGATACGGAGACAGTGAGTTGTTAGAAGGGTATCAAAACCAGGAATAGTGTGCCCTATACTGACACGAAACGCATAACAACAAATGTGCATAGGGGACAACATGCATTACCTTGGTACAATTAAACAGAAGTGTTTCATTCTTTTGTTGTTTAAAACAGAGCGAGCATATCTTGTTGTTGCTGAATTAAAGTACTCATTACTCACAAACCATGCAAATAATGGAACTTTTGTACAGTATTTTCTTCAGACTGTCTACCATTGAAAGACATAAGGGTAAAAGATCATTTGTGTTTTACACAAGCAAATGAGCAGTAGTTTTAAAACACTTTAAAGTTTGTTTCAAGATCCGCTCAATTGAAAAGCACTTTGTTGCTAACCTGTTTGGGGTTTTCAAGACTAAGTGTATAATTGCTAAGCAGCCACAAGGGTCTGTTTAGATGTTTATACAAATTACAATATTTTAGTAAAGGTGTTCAAACTCACCACATAGCTGATTAATATTGTAATTTTTCAGCATGCATGCATATCAGAGACTGAGAGTTGTCTCCTGTCGGGGATCACACACACTATGGTACCAACAAGAAACAGCTAAAGTGTGAAGAGACTAAGGACACTAAAGACTCTTTACGGTGGCAGTTGGTGTTTGTGTGTAACATTATGGCACCCTAAGACTCAATATTGTACAAATGTTGTTTTTGGTGTGAAGTGACTATGTTTATAAAAGCATTTAATACACAAAAAGACACTGTCAATATTGTTTACAAGTTGTTGTGTTCGGTTCTGAGTTTTTGAGGCTTGAAACACTAGATACGGAGACAGTGAGTTGTTAGAAGGGTATCAAAACCAGGAATAGTGTACCCTATACTGACACGAAAAGCATAACAACAAATGTGCATAGGGGACAACATGCATTACCTTGGTACAATTAAACAGAAGTGTTTCATTCTTTTGTTGTTTAAAACAGAGCGAGCGTATCTTGTTGTTGCTGAATTAAAGTACTCATTACTCACAAACCATGCAAATAATGGAACTTTTGTACAGTATTTTCTTCAGACTGTCTACCATTGAAAGACATAAGGGTAAAAGATCATTTGTGTTTTACACAATCAAATGAGCAGTAGTTTCAAAACACTTGAAAGTTTTGTTTCAAGATCAGCTCAATTGAAAAGCACTTTGTTGCTAACCTGTTTGGGGGTTTCAAGACTAAAGCTGATGATACACGGGCAATATTTTCAGGCAATATTGCCGGCAATATTGTACAATATTGCCAGCAATGGGTATGAGACACTGGAGCAATGGGCAATGGGGCAATAACTGAAAAAAGAATTTTTGCGGATCCTGTTTTTAACCTCTGTTTCAAACCTTTACCGTCATCTCACCACAAAGGTATATATGTGCCCGGAACGGCAAGAACCACAGCTTTCCGCCAATGTAATTCATCGACCGTATCTCTAAATTTTACGGAAGCATTCATGGATGTATTCACCAGTAAAGCAGGTGGTCTGATTACGTCTGCAGAGTAAAGTTAGCTAGCTAGCTAGCTAGTTAAAAGTCACTCGGTTCGTCAGTACGGCGGTGAGTGAGTAATAATACCAATTATTTACAATCAAAAGTCAAGAATACCATAACTTAGGAAAAGTTGGTCTTTATTTCAATATTACACTAATACATCAATATAACTTACCTGAGTAATAAATAAATAAAGTTATAAGAGATCAGCATCCCTTCGGTTTCCTCGCACCACTTGGCAGCCATTGTTGAAATTTATTTTTGGAAGACTCCGGTGTCATGTGACCCAAAATCTCATCTGTGATTGGATGGTAGCAAAATATTGCTTGCCTCGATCAAACTTGTTCAGATATTGATTTGTCAATAGGAAAATGTCCAGCAATCATTGCCTGGCAATATTGCCTGAAAATATTGCCCGTGTATCATCAGCTTTAGTGTATAATTGCTAAGCAGTCACAAGGCGTCTTTAAAAAGTTTCAAACGAGCAACAAACCACACAAACCTTTTTTTGTACCTCGAGGGCGGACACTATTACGGTATCAAATCATTGACAGGTTTCTTAGGCAGTCAATATGTTTGTACATTTTGTTACACTCCATACACATCGAAACATAGCCACTCCTGTTTACATTATTGTAACGTCTGTTTTGGCGCAGAATGTTTTACACATCGTTCATCAACGATAAGGTGTAAGGATTGTAAGCGACTCTGTCGGTCTAGGTTTTGTTATAACGAGCATAAAGTTTTGAAACTGCAGGAGTCTAGCGGTAAAATGCTCAGCTCGTGTGATACTAGAAAGTTCTGTGACAAATGTGCGCGAACATATGCAGTAAGTAGCAAAGCATCTAAAGCACACAAATGTAGTCTAAAGCTCTGCAAAGCCTGCAAGGCTGTATTGACCCCTGAAGACCCCTGAGCGTACGTTGGGGTGTTCAGTTTTCACAGTTTATATGTAACACGCAAGCTCAACTTCAGGGGTCAATACAGGAATAGGCCGCGTGAGCGTTGTAACTTCGAGGCTGTAACTTAGACAGACAAGCGGCTCTCGCAGAATGACTGGAGATCCATGGATTTATCACAAAACAGTTCATTAACGTTTCATTACCAGACCGATGAAATCAAGTTTCCCTTATCTTTATTATATTTTGTTTGTCTAGGTTGTCAGCACCCAGTACTACTGCTTAAAACCCGTTATGATTTTGACTACGCAACGAAAGCCAATTTAAAATCCGACTAGCCCCCGGGGGTAGATTCGCGTCACTCTATGCTACGTTATGTAACTTTAGTTGCTACGCTAACTGAAAACACTACTGTGCGCGCCTGATCACTTACCCCTTGTGCTGACAAAAAATCCAATGTGGAAAAGCGCCAGTTGCTTATCTGGCCATATATCTAACATTTTTGCTTGTACGGACAAAATAAATAAACAAATGAAAAATAAAAACAGGGGAAAGCCGTATCTTGTTAACCACTCTAAAATATTTGGTTTTACCTAGCTACACTGTTGGCCTTATCCAATTAACACATTTAGCCTGCTTCGTACAGGAACCTGGAATATTGAAAACGGTCATAGCCATACATGTATAGCCTAGCTACATAACTTTATGCGATAAGCCACTTTCTGAGTGACCGTGTAGATTAGTTAATAGCAAGGTAGCAAACGGTTTTCCAAATTAAAGTTTTAGACCAAATAAAATCGAAATATTTTACACAAACCTCTCCATGAGCAACCAGTAGATTGTATCCTTGTGATTTTAATAGCCTACACGTCGTTGAGTCTAATTTACTTACGTTAATAAAAACGTAAAAATAAGAAATCTGTCACGTTACAACAACAAACACGTTTTAGAATGCCGAAATTAAATTTGCGTAGGCCTAGGCTATTTGAAGAAATTTGTACAAACAGTCAGCTAGCTAGCTCTACTTTACGCGTAGCCTACCCTACGTTTTATTTAGGTCTAAAGCTGGGCCTTCTTCTTCTTCTCCTTCGAAGGTGTTTATTGGGTTTCGCAGCCCCTCCTACGTTAAAGGGTATTACCGGCACCTACAGTGCAGGAGTGTGGCGTAGGATTGATATAGGCACGACGTAGCCTAATCAGAGCCTATTCTCCAGACCTTGTTAGGAATTGCAACCATACACTGTATAAAAATAGATTGCGACACATTCCCTCTCACCCCAAAAACCTGTAATAGTAGGCTACTACCTTGTATCCAAGTTTATATCATTACGGACGGATTATGTGTGTTAAAATGTCTTATAGCTACATAGTTGCGTATAATCAGTTTTAAATAAAGAAATGAATAAAAAATAAACATATTTGAAACACGTTTTAAAACGCTATTAGCCTAAGTATTGTCATTGCTAAATTATATCTACTATCCTGTACAACTCAACAACCCCTGATTACAATGCAGTTTAGTTTTATTAATTTTTGAGGTTCACACATGTCCATATTCAACATTTTGCCTGTAGACTTTATTGTAATTAAATGTTGACATGGCTAAAATTGGATCAACGGTCTTGTTCCACGTGTCCAAGACATTTTCTATAGCCTATGCATCATGTCTCTATCTAAGTTGTCTTTGTAGCTTATACTAATACTATACTTTTAAAAGCCAAATTACACCTCATGACCGAAAAGTGTTCTGATGGGTAGACTAGGCTACTGGTCAATAAAGCAATTGTTCTACAAAGCTTTCTGCAATAGTGTTTTCCCGACACACAGCGAGTTCTATTCATCCGAAGTTCTCCGAAAATTAAATACACATTTGAAGTAGATATGCTTACACCCTATAGGCTATATATAATAGCTCAATCCTGTTTACATTTAATAACCCATCTTTTTACATCCCATTCGATACTAAGCAGTAACATTGACACTAAGTATTAGCAACCTTGTGCATAATACTGAAAGTTTTGTTTCATGAAGCTGACCAGTGAAAAAACATTAGCCTATAGGGTATATAGACGGTTACATTGCTTTTGGAAACGCTTCTTGGATGCCTCCTCAATGGCTTTTCCACGACAAAATGGGGCCTTTTGCATACTGGTTTATTTTCTATATGCCTTACATTCAAATATCCTTGGATACCCCAGCCAGTATAACCGCTGCTCCTGTCATTCAGACGTCACACAAACCCCTGCTTTGAATTGTAGCCCCCCCGAAATTTAAAATGTAAATGCTTTTTTGAAAGAGTTACGTTTAAACAGTATTGGCTATGTGCCGACTCAAACCTGTTTAAATTGAATAACCCATCTTTTTAGTAACCCATCGATACTAAACACTCATATTGGCTCTAAGTATTACCCTATTACAAAACCTTGTACAAAATACTGAAAGGTTTGTTTCATGAATCTGACCAGTGAAAAAAAAAACATTAGCCTGGGGGTTGGTATATAGACGCCTTTTCAATGGCTTTTCCACGATAAATTGGGTCCTTTTGTGGCCTGTTGAAATATTTCCAGTCTATGCATTTCATTCATTCATTTCAAACTTACTTTGAATCAACCGCGTTGTATAACAACTGTTCCTCAATCAACCAAAAGGTTTTACAATCATTCGTTAGCAGAAACCCAACTCGCCACAACACTAAGCCTTCCAACATCTGTTGTTAGTTCAACGCTGTCTGCCTGTGTAGTCTCACAGTTCTTCTTCGAACGCCTGCCGCTTGATCCTCAGTGCAGTGTCAATTGTGGAATCTCTAGCTGTAGAACATGTGTGGCTTACTACAAAGCTGTGTGAACTGTGTGTGACTGCCGACCAGTCCTGAAACTGTGTCTCTGAATTGCCTCAGGGGCTGTTCCCTTCGCAAAAAGATCTCTCCGGACTCCGCACGGACTTTGTCATGTGTGGTTTACAACAGCTCTCTCTCTCTCAAGCATGTCTTGGACCTTCGCGGATTTTGTCATCGGCTTTTGGAGTCATTCGCACGCACGCCCGCACTTCAACAATTGGAAAAAAGATCTCTCCGCGAACTTTGGCAAAAAATCTAAGTCCTTGTCTGTGGTGTCATTCGCACACACACAGGTTTCCCTGACTTAACAATTTGTTAAGAGCTTGTCGAAGTCAAAACTAGAAGTCAGAGACTAGCCCTGGAAAATACAGAAACGCAATAACGCGTTAGTTTGTTCATTTAGCCTACCGCGGTCTGTCACGTTTAAAAAGTCTGCAATTAACCGTCTTCCATCCATCCATCTTCAACCGCTTATCCGAAGTCGGGTCGCGGAGGTAGCAGTTCCAGCAGGGGGCCCCAAACTTCCCTTTCCCTGGCCACATTGACCAGCTCTGACTGGGGGATCCCAAGGCGTTCCCAGGCCAGCTTGGAGATATAGTCCCTCCACCTGGTCCTTGGTCTGCCCCGTGGTCTCCTTCCAGCTGGACGTGCCTGAAACACCTCCCTAGGGAGGCGACCAGGTGGCATCCTTACAAGATGTCCGAACCACCTCAACTGGCTCCTTTCTACGCAAAGGAGCAGCGGCTCTACTCCGAGTCCCTCACGGATGACTGAGCTTCTCACCTTATCCCTAAGGGAGAAGCCAGCCACACTCCGGAGAAAACCCATTTCGGCCGCTTGTATCCGCGATCTCGTTCTTTCGGTCATGACCCATCCTTCATGACCATAGGTAAGAGTAGGAACGAAGATTGACCGGTAGATTGAGATCTTTGCCTTCTGGCTCAGCTCTCTCTTCCTCACAACGGTGCGGTAAAGCGAACGCAATACCGCTCCTGCTGCTCCGATTCTCCGGCTCATCTCACGTTCCATCGTCCCCTCACTCGAGAACAAGACCCCGAGATACTTGAACTCCTTCACTTGGGGTAAAGACTCATTCCCTACTTGGAGTAGACAAATCATCGGTTTCCTGCGGAGAACCATGGCCTCAGATTTAGAGGTGCTGATCCTCATCCCAGCCGCTTCACACTCGGCTGCGAACCGATCCAGTGAGTGCTGAAGGTCACAGACCGATGATGCCATCAGGACCACATCATCTGCAAACAGCAGCGATGTAATCCTCAGCCCACCGAACTGCAACCCCTCTCCTCCACGACTACGCCTTGAAATCCTGTCCATGAATACCAATTAACCGTCTTGAATTATTTTATTCTTTTAAAACGCTTCTGCTAACACAAACTATTGCCACTAAACTATACACTTTATATATACACTACTCACAAAAAGTTAGGGATATTCGGCTTTCGGGTGAAATTTCAGGATGAACCTAAAATGCACTATAACCTTTACAGGTGAAATTAATTTGACCTTCTCTAAACTTTTGAATGCACATGTCCAACTATTCAATGTTTCAGTACTTTTTGCACAACTTGCTGTTCTCTAACAAGGAGCTGAACGGCAAAATTCACAACAGGTGTTTGATCCATGAATCGACTAATAAATTTCCTGGTTCAATTAGAATTGGTATTTAAACAGTCCTCTTCATCATGCTGTTCACATTTTGACATCATGAGACCAAGACGACACCTAACAATTGATCAACAGTACCTCGCCATTGCGAGGCTTCAAACAGGATGTTCTCAGAGGGAAGTGGCCACTGAGCTTAGAGTGTCACAGAGTGTCATCAGCAGGTTGCAACAGAGATACAGAGAGACTGGAAGAGTCACAGAAAGGCATAGAAGTGGACGCCCTTTGGCCACATCCCACACTGATGACCGCTTCATTGTGAACAGTGCCCTGCGGAACCGGATGATGAATGCCACTCAACTCCAGGCACATTTAAGGGAGGTGAGAGGCACCCAAGTGTCACGTCAGACCATTCGAAACCGTTTACATCAGCGTGGTCTGCGTGCTAGACGACCTGCAAGGGTACCTGACCACACCACCAGGCACAGGCATCATCGTCTTGCATGGGCCAGGGAGCATTTACGCTGGACGAGGGACCAGTGGGCCTCAGTGCTGTTCTCTGATGAAAGTCGATTCACGTTGAGCGGAAATGATGGCCGCCAACGATGTTGGAGACGTCAAGGAGAGCGCTATGCATCAGCCACTGTTGTCACCAGACGACCCTTTGGTGGTGGCGGTGTTACAGTGTGGGCAGGTGTGTCTAGTCAATACAGAACTGCCCTACACTTTGTGAATGGTACAGTGACAAGCCCATACTACCTGAATAACATCATTAATCCAGTCATTGTGCCCCTGCATGAACAACACAGGCCTAATTTCATCTTCATGGACGACAATGCTCCAGCTCATCGAGGTCGCATCATTAGGGAAAGGCTGCTGGAGACTGGGGTACCTCAAATGGAGTGGCCTGCACTTTCTCCAGACCTGATTCCCATAGAAAACCTATGGGATCAGCTGACTCACCGTGTAGAGGCTCGTAACTCTGTACCCCAGAACCTCAATGACCTGAGGGCCGCCCTTCAAGAAGAGTGGGATGCCATGCCTCAGCAGACAATAAGTCGACTTGTGAACAGCATGAGACGTCGTTGTCAAGCTGTAATTGATGCTCAAGGGCACATGACAAGTTATTGAGACATTGACATTTTTGTTGTGGTATACCCACCACTGTTGTTGGCTTTTGTTTCAATAAATTGTTTGAGATGAGGAAATCACCATTGCATGCTTCTACTTAAATGCCCTACTTTCATGATACGTATAATATCACTGTAGCGTGAACTTACATTTTCCATAAATTTCACCCGAAAGCCAAATATCCCTAACTTTTTGTGAGTAGTGTATATATATATATATATATATACAAAGTTACTTTTTTTCACGATGTTGTTCTAATAAATTTAAAATTCCTCACCCAAAGAACGACCATAAAAACCGACGTTTACAACAAACAACACCCAATAAAATGACATCGTTACAATGCCAATAAATAAAACCTTGAAACAAAAACCACCACAATAAACCCACCCCCCGAATAATAATACCTTATAAATTAAAAAAATAATTAATTAATAAATTAAAAAATTTAAAATATGCAAATGTGACCCCCATTTGACCGCTTGACCTTTGACCTATCAACCATCAATCAAATTCAATCAAAAAGTGACATAAGCCGTATTCCATATACTACGATGCTCTGCAGCATGCAGTTTTTAATGCGCACCCAGTTATTCAGAGGTCACAAATTTTGTCTTAATAAAAGGAAGTTTGAACTACATTTGCAATTTATGTTTTGCAACTAGTCTTCATTTCCATGTTACTCACTAACCGCTCAAGCGTTCGTTAGCAAATAGACTTTGCTTTGGTATGTGGCGCCCTCTGTTGGGGAAATATTTAATTACAGGGTGTGTGTGAACGTGCAGTAGGAATACACTGCCAGGCCAAAAAAAAAGTCGCCGTTGCACCCGTCATGCATAGGGCCCACTGTACAAGCCTCTGGAGGAAGTGTTATGATCTGGGGTTGCTTCTATTGGACAGGTCTAGGCTCAGCAACATTATGCAGCAATAAAATTAAGTCAGCTGAGTACCGGAATGTGCTGAATGACCAGATTATCCAATTAATGGGCATATTCCAGAACGACAATGCCAAGATTCATTGGGCTCAAATTGTGAGTGTGTGGTTCAGGGAGCGTGAGGAATCATTTTCACACATGAATTGGCCACCAGAGTCCTGACCTTAACCCCATTGAAAGTCTTTGGGATGTGCTGGAGAAGACTTTACTGAGTGGTTCGACTCTCCCGTCGTCAATACAAGATCGCGGCCAAAAATTAATGCAACTCTGGACGGAAATAAATGTTGTGACGTTGCATAAGGTTGTCGAAACAATGCCACGACGAATGCGCGCCGTAATCAAAGCTAAAGGCGGTCCAACAAAATATTAAGAATGTGCGACTTTTCTTTTGGCCAGGCAGTGTACAACTTGATGCAATGGGATACTGTTCTGTAGCTTAGCTGCCCCAAGCAACTGCTACATGCCCTTTTCTTGGTTTCACACCATCGTAGATCAGTGGTGTGAAACATTAATTCAGCTTGAAGGGAACCTTCGGCCATCTACAAGTGATAGTTGTAATGAATTAAATACCTTCCACTTTCACATACATGTAAGACATCAGTGATCTACCAGGTGATGTGAAGGAAGCTGATATGAACAGAAAATACAAAGATAAGTGTTCATTAAGGGGGGGGGGGGTTGGGGAAAGGATACAAAATTAATTCTGAAAATCTTTAAACATCATGGACATACCAATCTTGCATTTAGTGTTCATTAAACCAATCAAATTTGTTCTTACTTTTTACAAATGTTTAAACACAAAAATACTTCTAATTTCAAGTGAATAAAATAAGCTCAATATCATAGTATTTGGTCTTTATGAATAATGGTTCTTTATGTATAATAACGAATAAAAAATTATTATTTAAATTGTATGAGGTCCCTGGTCTACTTAAAAAAATAAAATAAAATTGTGTAATTATGTGTGTGTATATAAACAAACACCAGACACACACGCACGCACACACGCACAAACCAAACAATCAGCATTACTCTTTACCATGGTAAATTTATACAATAAAAAAGGGATCTACAAACATGAATGAGCACATTTTGGCCCAATGACCATAATTTGGTCAATGTTTTAAGTGTCAGGAAAAAAAACAACATTTTTTTTACAATATATCCCAGTGGCTTTTTCTCTGGCTGAAGGCAGAGAGGAGCATCTCTCAGTTGCTGTGCACAAGTGTGATGAACAGGAAGAGGGAGCATAGAGAAATGGCCCCAGTCAGGACTGCTTTCACCAGGAGAGACGTCCAGCTACCCAGCATAAACACGTGGACAAACAACCTGAACGGGAGCAGACAGACAGACAGGCACAGGAGGGGACCATTAAATTCATTGCACGCGAGCCTAGACGGGCTTAGTGGCCTATTCTCATCACTTTTATAGACAATTATTCAAATTTTATTAACACAAAAACAGAAATTCTGCATCAGAAGTCATATATGCAAATATACAAATGGTGTTTTTTTCAGATGGGACAGGATTCTATAAAATAATAAAAAAATAAAAAATAAATAAGAATGGGTGCCAGAATAAATTAAATCAATAAAATGAGTAATAGCATATTTGAAAAATGTACCTTATTGCAAATTTCTCGTATTATAGGTGGATTGGATTAATTTGTTGCAATTTCCATCAAAGACACTAGAGAGCTATATTATAGCTAGTATTACTAGTGTCGTTTATGTGGCTTACAATGCATTTGTGATTTGTGTTCCAGGGCTAACCTCTAAACGAGCCAGAGTTCTCAAAGGTAAACCAAATATGAAATTGTTTTATGTTGATTTAAAATCCCTTCATATGACTTTGCAAACGATTAAACCAAACGCGGAAGCTTGATCGATTGATGCGAACTGCTAGATGAATCAAATGTTTTGGTCTTTGCAGTGTTATATGTACTTATTAATTTTTTCTCGTTCCGTTTTTGGTTTTAAATTTGTTTAATGTTTAATAAAGTTGAATGTGTAGATGACGGGTCGTCCTTAATGCTTGTATGCTTGCGGATGTGCTTGTACCGTTTGTGTACGTAAATTTAGGCAAATTTTTAAAAAATGTAATAAAGCATAGACTTGACATGGTTCTTGCAGACAGGTTGCGTGTGAAAACGCTCGGCGTCCGCACGGCGATACTCACTCCATTAAAAAGGCCTTGTACACGCAGAGGCCCAGCAGCACGGTCACGGGCAGGCGGAAGCTCTTCGGCAGGTCGTAGCGAGTGAACATCCACACCACCGCGGCCATGGCGATGTAGTGCACCTTCAGGGGACATGCCCAATTTTCAGCCAATCCAGTCACAGTACCTACATTTACTTACTACTTACTGGGGACGGGTATTAGTTAAGAGTTCAGTACTGCGCTGCACTGCAGTTTATGATGTGTGCCATAACCTCCGGAAAAACAGAGATTTTAATCTCAATGGGACTCAGCCAGACACATAAACAATAATGAGATAAAATGTGAATTTTTGCTACGGAAAGTGATGTCATGCCCAGCAACAAGAAAATGATTGGTTCCCTTGGCTGGAGACCATGGGCTTTTGCTCAGCATGTTAGCTGCTCATCTCTTGCTGGGCGTTGGTAGCTGGTGAGGACGGTGGTTTCAAATTCACTGCAGACCTCGCACCCCCCAACCCCCCAACCCCCCAACCACCCAACCCCCCCCCCCCCCCCCCCCCCCCTCCATCACATTAACAGACTAATTTATCCAGAGTGATTAACAGAGCATGTTTTTTATTTTTAAATATTATATAACATCTGGATATATACTAAAGCAATTCAGGGTATTTACGCTGCTCACAACGGCAGTGCCAGACCTGAGATTTGAACCTGCAATCCCTTCAGCTACAAAAGCAGTTCCCTCCCTAGCCATGATATTACACGGCCTACCGCTTCTTCAGGGAGAGAGCCAGGCTGAATGGAAGAAGCAGGGCTTACCAGGCTGATGTTGGAGTCAAAGCTCATCTGTATGTACTTCCAGTCAAACTCGATTCCCCGCGCCCCAACCCACAGAGGAATGCACCTGTCAGTCAGAGCAGAGAATATGGGAGCGTCAGGGGGAAAATAGGGTGCCGTTGGGCCATTCCCAATAGGAAGCACGCACACAGTACGCTCTTTAAATCAAAGATGAAAAAGTTCCGCGGGATTCCCGTGTTACAGGGCTCTCCGGATCTCGGCAAAGATTACCCATAAGGGACTGAATACGATGAGCAAAAGCCCATTAAGCAAGAAGAGTAGTTTAATAACCGCTTAGTGCATGTGCACTGTGAAGCATCACTGTGCACTCGGAAACATGCTCATTTGTGATACTCGGTCAATCCTCCTTAATGCAACACACAATTTAAGGTGCTACAGTTACTTTTGAGTTATATTTATTCATTTCAATCTGAAGAACCCTTCCTCTTCTTCCTATCCCAGCGAGACGATGAGCTTGCATTGGGTGGGTACCTTGACATGACCAGCTCAGCAGTGGCCCAGCCCATTGCTGCCACCATTATCTTGTACTCTCCTTTCCCAGCATTCCTGGACATGACCAGATGGAGGCCCAGCAGGTCCGCCAGGTCCACTGTGGCCTTCATAAACTCCTGCGGGGGGGGGGGGGGGGGTCACACTCATGACTTACCATCTCGTCTCACAGTCAAGACAAACTGAGCTGTTGCTTTTCAAATAAAGATGAGATAAATGCCACTTCAGTTAAATGTCCTGTTGTTAAAACATATATACAGTGCCCTCCACTATTATTGGCACCCCTGGTAAAGATGAGTAAAAAGGGTTATACAAAAATCACCGTTTGGTGAATTAGCTTAATGACACACTGAAAAAATTAGAAAAATCCAACCTTTAATTGAAGTAAATTTATTATGAGAAAAAAACAAAAACCCTCATCAAGAAATAATTACTTTTAACAAAACCACGTGTACCACAATTATTGGCACCCCTGCATTTATATATAGAATAAAGTAATCGTTTTTAATATTTGGTTGCATATCCTTTGCATGCCATGACTTCCTGATGTCTGTGAACCCAACAACATCAAAAGACTCTTGATATCTTATTTTCTGGTACTCTTACAAGCGATACTATACTCGATTACTTTATTCTATATATAAATGCAGGGGTGCCAATAATTGCTATAACCCTTTTTACCAGGGGTGCCAATAATAGTGGAGGGCACTGTACATGAAGTCATATTTCATGTAATCATATTTATAGGTAAAGATAGAGCCTAAGTACACAGGCCCTTCAAGTCGCTGAATATTAATGAGCTGCTTACCCCTACAAAGTCATACACACCAGCGCCGCCTTCCCAGGTGGGGAAGAATGTGGCGAGAAACAGCATCTGAAATGGAGCATACAATGGCTCTTATTTAACAAGGCAGAAAAGCTGACTAGGAAGGGCAGGAGGAGACTAAAATCACACAAGAAGTGTCCTGATTTACCCTGTGCTGAAGAAAGAGGACCTGCCGTGCAATGTAATTAGCCAGGGCAAGTCAGGTGGTTACAACAGGTTGACATAAAAGGAACTAAAGGACAAGAGACACTGGATACGGCAACAATAAGAATGGCACACAAATGCTAACATTACATTACATTACATTCATTTAGCAGACGCTTTTATCCAAAGCGACGTACAGTAAGTGCATACAGAGACATCATCAAGATCACTACAGAACAGACAAAGCACATCCTTCCCATAATGTAGCAGCTATCCCTAGTAATGAACGTCGACTGTAGTTCACAGTAAGCTGTGGGCAAATCAGCAACACCACACTTCCATTCCAAATACTATTATAAACTATAATAAACAGACAGGAAAACACAGGGAACTAGTAAACAGTACTACTAACCTTGCATAGACCAATGGTTTGCTTTAGCCGGTCAGGTTTCTTTAAACAGATATATCCTTCTTAGGGCGCTTTCACAAGTATAGTCCGTTTGGCTAGTCCGAATCAGATTGAAATTGATACTTTTGGTTCGTTTTCTATTTAAGTCTGGTTCGGTTTCACAGTGCACAAATTAAAGCAGACCAAATTTAAAATAAAAAAAATTTGCTGAGGGGCGTGTACGAAGGAGCAGGGCCGAAAATATACTCGCAGAAGTCTTTCTCATTGGAGAGTATTGCTTAGAACGAACGCCTTAAGGCTCCGGGTTATCAACAATATGATGTTGATACACCATTTCAAAAGAAGACGTGTTGTGATCCGACAACAGTATAACCAGAGAAGGCGAGCCTTGATGCGGCGCTGCCACGACCTGTTCAGATTGGCATTTCAAGGAAGATCGAGGTATAGCATCTAGCTAGTTGCTAGGCTAGCATCTAGCTAGTTGCTAGGCTAGCATCTAGCTAGTTGCTAGGCTAGCATCTAGCTAGTTGCTAGGCTAGCATCTAGCTAGTTGCTAGGCTAGCATCTAGCTAGTTGCTAGGCTAGCATCTAGCTAGTTGCTAGGCTAGCATCTAGCTAGTTGCTAGGCTAGCATCTAGCTAGTTGCTAGGCTAGCATCTAGCTAGTTGCTAGGCTAGCATCTAGCTAGTTGCTAGGCTAGCATCTAGCTAGTTGCTAGGCTAGCATCTAGCTAGTTGCTAGGCTAGCATCTAGCTAGTTGCTAGGCTAGCATCTAGCTAGTTGCTAGGCTAGCATCTAGCTAGTTGCTAGGCTAGCATCTAGCTAGTTGCTAGGCTAGCATCTAGCTAGTTGCTAGGCTAGCATCTAGCTAGTTGCTAGGCTAGCATCTAGCTAGTTGCTAGGCTAGCATCTAGCTAGTTGCTAGGCTAGCATCTAGCTAGTTGCTAGGCTAGCATCTAGCTAGTTGCTAGGCTAGCATCTAGCTAGTTGCTAGGCTAGCATCTAGCTAGTTGCTAGGCTAGCATCTAGCTAGTTGCTAGGCTAGCATCTAGCTAGTTGCTAGGCTATCTCAACAAATGCCCGCGCAGGCAGCTCATATTTCTCTGCGTTTTGGTTCACTTCCCGCAATTGGGTCGAATTACGTTCTCACTGCAATCGAACCGCACTAGGGTTCGCTTGGAAACGGTCCGAGACCGCTTGCGAGAGGTGGTCTCGGACCGGTTGATTTGGTCCGCACCAGAGTACGATTACTGCTTTCACAACCGCCCAAAAGAACTGTACCAGCGGTTGAACCGCACCAGGGTTCGATTAAAACTGACTGCTGGCTTGTGAAAGCACCCTTAAAGGCCTTTGAAGTACATACATACCGTACACAGATGCACAATAAAATACGGGTGGGGTACTGTACCTTACAGAGCTGTACGAAAAGATATGTAGCCCCAGCTTGTACACACCTCCAAAAAGCATTGTACTCCGATCTGCAGAGAAAATGACATCACATCACAGATGTTAGACAACTTAATTGAATTACTACAACATACATTCTGACTTTCTAAACCAAAGATGGTAATATTATATTTCCAGGGGAAAAATCGACCCTTTTTAACCTTGACCACTTATATATTCATATACTTATATTTATTATGTATATAAATATATTATGATATTTGACACTCATAATGTATCCTTGGTGTAATGATCATTATCATACTTCTGAGAAAAAATAACCACAATCATTCAGAAAATTAGGGACAAAGTGTCCATTTTTGTAAGTGTTCATAGGTGGCTCAGTCAGGTTTTATGTTTGATTTGCCCTGGAGCTAGAACATTTGCCCTGGAGCTAGAACATTTGCCAGCATTTTCCTGATGGTGGAATATTATTTTATTGTAATCTTATTATACACAATATACACTGTATGATGTAGCATCTCCCTGACCAATACTTGTCACTCAGGGAATGGTAAATACTCATTCAAACTTACTGTGCATATGTGCTAGATGAATGTAAACATTCCCCTGAAGTGAGTATGAATGTGTATATGCTTTATAGTGGACACAAAATATTTTATTCATTTTTATGACAGGTTTTGGACAGGTGTTTAGACCCACAGACATTTATCCCACTATACCGATGAAAAAATGGTAATCCCCACTTGAAAATGATGCAAAAGTGAGTTTTATGAGCCAAAACAGTTGATTTGTAGTTAAATATATAATTATTTTATGATTTACAGCAGTGCACAATTTAGCCATTTTGGATACATTTGGAGACACTCAGTGACAGCAGGGTACACTGCCTATATTTTGCATCATATATGCGTAGTGGTTCTGCATATCACCCTGAGATTTTACACACTTGTGGACACGGAGTTTATGATCCAGGAAATGTATAGTTTTACCTGTTTCACATATGTAGCTCTCAGTATTTCATTGCAAACTAAAGAAAAACTAACTAATTGCATTTTGTCCAGGATTTCTTTGCATTTGCGGCACTAGATTTTGACCTAAATTATGAGAATAAACTAATCTAAATTGGTATTGTAAATGATACAACTGTCTTGTTTCATTTAAGCCATGTTACAAGTCTCTGTGATGCTCGTGCCTGGATTTATAAAACCTTAAATACAACACCCCCTAAATAGGTGAGAAATTACCAAATTTGGCATCCGCGTGAAGGGATTAAGAATTAAAATGACTAATCTAATGAACTACTTTTTTTTTTTCTCTCTCAATTTTTCATATATTGTTCTATACAGTCCGATGTATACACACATGTCTATTTACAGAGTGGGCTCTCTTGTGGGTTTTGTTTTACAGTAGGCTACTATTACAAGGGGTGGTCGACTGGGGTGCACAGCTCCGGTCCTGGTTTTTGTTCCAACCAATTACCTTCGTTTTAGTTTTCCGATAGCTCTATAAACTACGCAAGTTAACTCCTGTACTTGAGCACAGTAAAATCTTTAGGATGAACTCGCAGAATGCAGCTGTAGCTTGTGCTTATACAAATGTCAGACCAAGATATGATTGAGCTAATTAAATAATTAAGAGCAGAAGAGAGGTCAAGGTTCAAAAGGGTCAATTTTCCTCTGGAATATGGACTCCCCAATATATCCTTGTTCCATGCGGTTTCATGTCACTTTGGCCACTACTTTGACTACTGCCTTGGTCGTTGCAAAGCAGTGTCTACTCTACGAGGTATAAAATCGAAACATACACAATATGCTGGATTAATGACACTTTATTGACGCATGGAAGTTTTTTGTCGTCGGAAACTTGTTGGTATCTTCCTAGCTTTTTACATTTGTGTTAGCTCGCTAGAATTTAACTACAGCTTTAACGAACAGCTGTCATCACCAACAGATCCAGTAACGTTAAGAGGATTTAGAATTGATCTCATTCAGACCTGCACATGACTAACAACTAACAAACTTACTATAATTAACGTACTATCCCTTCACATTACACAGAGCCGTTCCTGGTCTAAAATTAGAAAAATTGTTAGTTGCATAAAACTGATTAGCATGACAGCTTGACAGATTGATTTCTCAGCAACTATTCAGGTTAGCGAGTAACGTATTATACTCACAGTCCACTGCATTTGTAGGTGATGAAGTAAGGGAAATATGCCAAAGCGAAACAGTTTCCGAAGTGAAAAAGCGTCATTTTCCTCAGTTATCCAGGAACAAAAACACTCGCTACCTTGATGAATAAGATCACAAATAGCATGTTGTTCTCGGTCCAATTTTCTCAATCCAAGTAAACGTGCTATCTAGCATAAAACCACGGCTAACCTAAAGAGACCATGTGATTAGCTAGCTAGCGGCTATAGCTAACATGTATTAACACTCATTAATACGGCGAAATAACTCCACGTCATGATACAACTAAATAACTACAGTGTTAGCTAGTTAACTAACAGTAACTACCTAAAGTAACGTAGCGTTGGATTGTAACTGTGCCTATCTAGTGCTAGCTTTCAAAAAGGAAGGGACATGAAACGTAAAGAACAGCTAACATTAGCCTAGCTAGCCACCACTCATCACGCTACAAAATGTCAATAGATATATTCATCTTACACATATATTAACATATCATAATGTTTCCATTGCAGTCAGTTTTCAAATATCACTGTATGACGGTAAAAGAAAGCAAGATTTAGCCTCGAATTAGGAAACTTACTCGACTACTCAGCGTTTTGTCCCGTGGAAAAGGACCTGAGTCCTACGTTCTAATACGTCCGATCCAATTTGACGAAGAAGACACGAAGGTTCCGTCTGCAGTGGGTAAAACTCTCATGTCGAAGACGACCTGCATTTCAAACATGTGTTTTGATATTACTTTAAGAATATGTTCGCAAGGTCCCTTGACCTTGTGTTGTGTAGCCTATAATTAATTGAAAATCATGAACTATGCCAAAAAAAAAAATCAAAGTAGGCTACTGAGCTAATCAAAATTCAGCACCCTTGAATTCAGATGTACGTAGCATAGATGACATGTTATTTGTCTATGTTTGTTAGTGTCTGTGTATCAGATTTTATATTCCGCAAAATGACACAAAAGTCACAAGGCAGCTAACTGGAAAAAAGGCCTTTGAAATAACTTTATTTAATAGGGAATAATGTCAGACAATTAATAAATTACCTACCTGATATGTCTCACTTTGAAAGATTAAATTAGACAGAAAGGTTGTGAAGTTAAATAGTTAAATTTCTGAGGTTTTAATATTTCAATTTAAGTGCATATTTTCGATTGGCCCAGATAATATATGTGTGCAATGAAGAACATTTTAGATACTTACACGTTTTACTATTAACTTAAATTTTACAGTACATGATTTCCCCCCAGGACTTTTCAATGAAGCTTTAGAACAAATATAAATTGCTTTCACGGATCTAAAATGTTCTTCTCACAACTAGACGACTCAATGTGGAATCACAAGTGGAAAAAATTGTTTCTAAGCATTTGCTCTAAGAAAATCTCTAAGAAAATACTCACCAACAATTTATTTTTGGTAGTGCTCACAGTAATCTGAATGGCATTTAGATAGTCAGTTATCAAACATTTCTAGACTTGAAATGACATGAAAGTAGTGTGTTGGCAGGAAAGTGAGCTGTGTTCTGCCCACAGTATAAGAAAAGGTTAGAATTGAGTAATTTAATTAGATTTGGATATATTTTCAGAAACCTTCAATGATATTTGGGATGTGATAATGCTCTGCGACTTTCTAGGATGAAAAGCCATTTCAAGGGTCATCAGTGAACATGGGAATCTTGTCTGTTTTGACATATTTACAGGAAAAACATTATGGGATGTAGCAACATTAGTTGCTTCCTGTTTAATAATTTTGTTGAGGTCATAGAGTTGTACTGTGTATAGGTTGAGAATAAGAATTCAATTTGCATTCCTTTGGAAACTCATGTTTATGTATGAATGTTTGTGTAACCGATACAGAGGAATGCGACCAAAGCATGATTCATTTACAAAGCAAAACCTGCTCTATGCTAATGTACATCTCCCACTATTCACTAGTTTCTTAGACACACTTTGAATTGTCTTTATCATCACCGCTAGGTGTCACTTTTCATACTTAAATTTTTTTAAATAATCTTTGGTAAGTCTTTGGGTCATGATGACTTTGCTTCTGGAGTGATGTAATTAATTGTTGCTTCTGCATGTAGCCTTTGCTGAAACCAACTTTCAAATTCATAATAAAAAAGATATTATGTGCAAACAGCTTATGTAGTTGTGTTGTATCTCATTAAATTATACAATTTCTCTTTTGAAGACCACTACATTTTAATATCTTCCTTTATGGACTGCAAAGGTCAGGGGTGGGCAACTCCAGTCCTGGGGGGGCGGTGTGTATGCAGGTTTTTGCTTCCATCAGTTACCAATTATTAAATTAGCCAATCATTTACATAATCTGATATTTTAGCTACATTCCGTGATATGAACAGAGGCTGATGAATGTTCCTGTGCCTGTATACATGTATTGTTGTGTTTTATTGTGGTCTAATTTATGAGTAAATCGAAGTTGGTGCATGTCACTAATTAGCTTATTCAGCCAGGGTAACTGGTGGCAGCAAAAACCTGCATACACACCGGGCCCCCAGGACTGGAGTTGCCCACCCCTGGCAAAGGTGCAGTGCTATAATTAAACATTGTAAAGGATTGCTCTGTGTTCATTGTAGTAATCAAGTCACAGTGCACAGGGGTAACATGGATATCTTTACATGGTAAATTACCCTTTAGGTCTAGTATTTCCCACATTGCTGCAGCTCTAGGTACACCACATGGCTAAAAGTATATGGACACCTGCTCGTCCAAAATGTCAGTGCATAATCATGGGCATTAATATGAAGTTGGTCCCCCCTTTGCTGCTATAATAGCCTCCACTCTCCTGGGAAGCTTTCCACTAGATGCTGGAACATTGCTGCGTGGATTTTTCTTCTATTCAGCCAGAAGAGCAGTAGTGAGATCAGGCACTGATTTTGGGTGATTCGGTCAGGTCAGCTTTCCAAATGATCCCAAAGGTGTTCAATGGTGTTGAGGACAGGGCTCTGTGCAGGCCAGTCAAGTTCTTCCACACCGATCCCGACAAACCATTTCTGTATGGACCTCGCTTTGTGCACAGGGGCATTGTCATTCTGAAACAGGAATGGGCCTTCCCCAAACTGTTGCCACAAAGTTAGAAGCACAGAATCGTGTAGAATGTCATTGTGTGTTGTAGCGTGAAGATTTGCCTTTGCTGGAACTAAGGGGCCTAGCCCGAAGCATGAAAACAACCCCAGACCAAGGGGTGTCTGGATACTTTGGCCATGATTGTGCAGATTTTAAGTACATTATTAACTACTTATTAATAATTTTCTAGAAATGCTATACACACACAAACACACACACATACAAATACAACAAGAACCACCGAAACATTTTTGTGTTAAGACTTAAAATTTATTACCTTTAAGCTCAGTTACACATGGGTTTTTTTCTCGCTTATTTTAAACCGTAGTTCTTAAACATCGATAATAACATAGCTACACCCAGTATGGAAACATCTAGGACAGTGCTTTTGGGACAACACAGACAAATACTGTCAAGCCAAATGTCACCTCCAAGTCGAACTTTCATAAAGGAAAAACAAAACACTCGTACACAGACTGCTACAGAGACTAAAGTCGTCTTGTAGAGGGGGGTGCTAAGGAGTGACTATGGCTTGGCTATGGAGGGTGTAAGTGCGTGTGAAGGGGGGGCGGGGGGGAGGGTACTGAGGTTCTTCTGAGCCTCTGTGTTTCCAGGAAGGAGGTTTTACTCCTTGGAATGCATGTACAGCAGGAGGTCGGCCACGCGGTTGCTGTAGCCATACTCGTTGTCATACCTGAGAAAGAAAGGCGGAGAGTTACCGTGACGGCCATGAAATAGTATCTTAGACCACAACAGGAGATTTACATATCCATTACAGAATGGCCTGAAGACAGAGTGGTGGACAGGGTGGGGTGGGAGGTGTGTGTGTGTGTGGGGGGGGGGGGTCGCCGGGAAGCTTACCAGGAAATGAGCTTGACAAAGTTGTCGTTGAGGGAGATGCCAGCACCGGCATCGAAGATGGAGGAGTGGGAGTCCCCAATGAAGTCGGAGGAGACGACCTGGAAGAACACAAACGGAGGGGTCACATCTGTGACCTCCGACCGGGGCTGACCAACCATTGCGCTTCATAACACAAAGTGGAAATCACACCCGTGGACTGTATTTATATGTACAGGTGGTAGCGTTGTATGTAATACGATGGTTAGCGAACAGGGCCTGTTAGTCAGCGTTAGTGGGTTCGGCTCCCCGGAAAGGCACTGCCACTGTACTCGTGAGCCTGGCATTCAACCTTAATTCAATGTGTTGTTTGTAAAAATTAAAGCTCCACAAGTGGCTATGTCCAAGAATGAAGGACTACATTTCATGCGATGACACCAAATTGGTAGATGATTGCAGATCAATCTGAAACAAGCCCTGGTCAATCCCTTCTGTACTAGGATCTGCTGACACACCACAGCACTCATCATGACATGGAAAACTACCCTGAGGAGGCTGTACTGCACATTCCTGAAATTATTTTCCCCCGCGGTCATTTCATAATTGTGCAATGCGCCGCTGTGAGCCCATCTTGTACAAATATTGGGCCAATCGCCTCCATTGTGTGGCCGTTCCCTTCTGAGCTGACTGTTCAACCGCATCAACAGTGTCATTATCAGCAGCTTTCTGTCAGCAAGAGAGATACTCAAACAGAAAAAAATGCCAGTGTAAATCTAACACTGCTGGTGTACATTTAACATCCTAGTGTGTTTATACGAGACCACTGTCTCATATAAAGACCCTACACAGTAAAATGTCCAGTGTTAATTCAACTCTAACAAAGTATACATGAGCCTAATCTGGCCAGAGTAGGCTCATATGTACTATGTTAGAGTTGAATTAACACTGGGCATTTTACTGTGTAGGGTGTTAAATGTACACCACAATTGTTGATGTCCAGGGACAGTCATACAGTAAATGCAATCACACAATAAAGCTTCAAAGATGCAGTCAACTTGCCAAAAGTTTAACTTTTCAACATGTTGTGCTGGGCGATTGAGTTCAGCGTTGAAAAGTACTGGAAAAATAATGGCCAATATGTGAAAAATGTTTGCATATAGCAGAAATGATGTCATAAAAGAGTGAGCCTTTCATTCTAAGTTCTGGCTTTTCTCTATGGTTACAGTGTCACACTGGCAGCCCCTCCCCTCTCCCCGCCTCCACACCCACGACCCTCCCCCTACTCACAGAGTCCTCGGTGTATCCCAGCACCCCTTTCATGGGCCCGTGGGCGGCCTTCTTCACTGCCTCCTTGATGGTGTCGTAGCTAGCGGGCTGGGACAGGCGGCAGGTGAGGTCTACCACGGAGACGTCGGCCACGGGCACGCGGAACGCCATGCCTGTCAGCTTCCTGTGGTGTGGGAGGGGCAAGAGTCACATGGGTGAGCGTCCGCTCCAATGGGAGTCAGGGCCTGAGGGGAGGCACAGAGCATGGGACACGCCGCCATCTTGGGGCGCACTGGTCGCGGAGCCCATACGGCCAGAGCTGGACGGATATCACGGTACTGTCGACTTGCCTGCGGCAGGGTATGAAATTAACTTGAGCCGTGAGCCAATGCGGCTTGAGGATTGTAAAAATCACCGGCCATTTTCAACATTTTACCAGCCACATTACTTTTTACAATACAAACACAACCTGGTTGGTTACCGGCCAAAGTGGCTGCTACAAAAAAAAAATCTTACCAGCCACAATCAAAATCTTAACAGCATTCGGCTGGTGGTGGCTGGCGGGTGTTTCACTGCTTCTGGGAGCAGCGTGTACGGTGGCAGCGATAGGCCACGCCTGAGACATGCCAGCCCAGACGGGCGCTTTCTTTCTGTAGCGTGTCTACTCTCGCTGTTCAACTAATTCCCTGCATGCGTTCGGACTGGGTTGAATCGCCGCCTTTCACGACAGCCCTGCCTTTCACTGTGTGATAATCCTGAGAAGTGGTGGGCGGGTTTTATCACTTGGAACTGCAGCTCTGTCGCCATGCCGACAGCGGAGAGGTACGTATACATGCGCCCGCCGCGCGAGGCTACTCGCATACTGACCCGTTCAGTTCGGGGATGACCTTGCCCACGGCCTTGGCGGCCCCGGTGGACGCTGGGATGATGTTCTGGTGTGCGCCACGCCCGTCGCGCCACGCCTTGGCGGAGGGTCCGTCCACCGTCTTCTGGGTGGCTGTGTACGCATGAACGGTGGTCTGAGAAAGAGGGAGAGAGGGAGCAGACACCCCTTTAAAGACATAGTTTCATAAACGGCCTTTTCACTGTGTAAGCTTCTGATTGGTCTTTTATTGTCGATGTTCCATCTTGTACTCTTATTTAAACTGATTAACTTTAATCACATTTAAACAATGGAATAAATTGTTCCCCTCTCCATTTGAGCCTTTGTACTGTGTACACATTTGTTACTCCTACAAGGATCAAGGGACAGGGGTCTACAGTTGGTCAGAGAGACGCCCCAAAACTCACCATGAGTGCCTCCTCAATGCCGAAGTTGTCGTGGATGACCTTGGCCAGGGGAGCCAGGCAGTTAGTGGTACAGGATGCATTGCTGGGGACGCGAACGTAACACAAACATGGACATTAAAAACAACATTCTACGGTCAGGACTGAAGGCTTTTTAATTCCCGTAATTAGCAGAATTTCACTCCCTTATCTAAACCGGTTGAATGGAAACAGAATTGATCACAACCCTTCCACCTGTGCATTAAATCAGGTCCAATCAACCATTTTATAAAAGAAATACAACAGCAATGTACTAATATTGTATGGAAATTGCAAACTGGGCAAGACTAAACCGTCGAGCAGGGGTGTAAGAACCCAGTCCTGTGTCTGCTGGTGTTTGGTGCTTTTCAGCCCCACTTACTAATATAAGTCATTGATTGGCTAAATGATCCTCACACTTTGGTCTCAAGGCCTTAATTGGTTAGTGTTTGAAAGGAAACCACAAACACCTGCAGACACTGAGGCCCTCCAGGACTGACACCCCTGCTCTAGAGGAAGAGGTTGTGCATACAGGATACAGGGTGTGTGGTGGATCTACGGAGCTGGCCCCACCTGACGATGGTCATGTGTTTAGGGTCGTACTTGTCCTCGTTCACGCCCATGACGAACATGGGGGCGTCGGGGGAGGGGGCAGACACCACCACGCGCTTGGCCCCGCCCTTGATGTGGGACTGGGAAAGTGACAGGGGGAAGTACGGTTAAACTGGAGGCCGATGCTACTGATCAACTGTCCCTTACTCCGCCTTCTCACACAACATGGCAGATTCACATAGTCAGTATGTTCATGCTCCCCTGTGGTGAACACCTGCAATGTTGTTACTTTGCTAATTAGTTAAACTAGCTTGTCCAATTCAGGCAATTAATTTGGCCACATCAACAGGCACAGTAAAACATGGTACAACACAACAAACGCTCAAATACAGTACGGCTGCACCACAATTGAAAACTGGTTTGGAAAATAAACAGGGTCATAGGTGAATGGAAAATGCTAAGTGCTCACATTGCAGGTGACATGAGTTGTAATGTCTATTAGCATTTAATTCTGTACAGTGTACTTTTTTCACTTATCTCAGTGCTAAAGGAGCTCAGGGCTTGCAGTGTCTGAAAATGATCAATGCGTCAGAGTTTTCGAACGCCAGTGCAGCGTCGGCAGACTCACGGATGCTTTGTCGATGCTGAGGAAGACTCCGGTGGACTCCACCACATAAAGAGCACCAGCATTTCCCCAGGGAATCTCTTGTGGCTTCATACTGAGGGAGGGAGAGAGTGCAAGATGGATGGGCGGAGGACAAGAGAAAGAGGGAGAGCGCAAAGAAAGGGAGGGCGAGAGAGGGAGAGCAGGAGAGATAGAGAGAGGGGAGAGAGGGGGGAATAAGCGAGTGAGAGAGGGGGAGGGAAGCACAAAGTGGGAGAAAAAAATGGAGAGAGAGAGAGAGAGAGAGAGAGCGAGAGAGAGGACAAGTGTCATCGGCTTAGCCAAACTCTAAGGCTGTCTCCTACAGTTGGCTGCAAACAGGGGAAAAGAACCAGCCAACAGTGGGCCACAGGAGGAGAGCTACTCCACACTATGATAGCCTGGTGGCTAATACGCTCAGTCTCAGTCCCTCTGACTCGCCCCTGTGTTGTTTCTGGGATCTCGGCATGGCAGAATTGTGGCGCCAGCCTTCAAAAGACTATAACAACACGACACCCCTCCCCATCCCGCCCCTCAAGTCTCCTCTTTACCAGCCAGGGGGAAGAGATTCCAGAGGCAAATCCTTCTACGCATTACAAAATACAAAGTGAGCGTCTGAGGAACAGGGAGAATCCTGATACGACGCTATTAAAGTATAAAGCTAGGTATAAAACACAGGGACAGAGTGCAGGAAATGACATCATCCCACAAGTTCTCCTTCCCTGTGATTGGCCAAGCATGGGTTACATCAGAGTCAAAGTGCTAACTGACTGAGCTGCAAACTGACTCAACAAGGCACTTGCACCACACCACACAGATTAGTTTCCCATAAAACTGTGTCTGGCTCATCAGGTTAGGAAAGGTGTGAATTTGTTCAAATTACCCAATATTCACAAGCAGGTGAGTGTGTGTATGTGTGAGCGTGTGACAGCTTTGCTGAGGCTGTGGCGAGGCTTAACTCACCACTGGAAGACGGAGATGACATGGTCGTCAACAATAAGCTTCCCGTCCTCTGCACGGACGTCGCCGTTGTAGCGTCCGTGTGTGGAGTCATACTTGAACATGTAGACCTGGGAGAAAGCGGAAAAGGAAAGAAAATGGCGTTTAACTGAATATTTAAGAGAAAAACAAACTATTATTGACAAACAAACAGCGCAGTATGTTAATAAATCTAACATTGTATTGTATGTCTGAAAAGGAACCATGAAATATATTACATTAAATATATAATCTCAGGAGCACACACACACACACACACACACACACACACACACACACACACACACACACACACACACACACAGTATAATTATACACCGGTAATATCCAGAGTGCATCTTCAGCTGTATATTATTACAAACAGTGGCTTCCTGCCAGGCACAGCACAGCTGCGCTCGTTCACTTTAGCGGTAAACAGGCTAATGCTAACGGCGGATGGTGGCTGGGAACTCTCACCATGTACTGCAGGTCAATGAAAGGGTCGTTGATGGCTGTTACATTGATTCCCTTCTCGAGGCAGGCCCTCAGCACCAGGCGGCCAATACGGCCAAATCTGGGCAGGACAAAGGAGGGGGGTGGGGAAAGAAGCATTACACAAGACGAAACTCCAACTACATTTGTGCTACATACAGGCATTTATCAGACACCCTTTATCCAAACCGACATGCAGAAGTGCATGCGGCCGAAGAGCAAAGATGATGCCAAGTCGGCATCGCAGCCGACAGTCGCAGTCAGTTCATAAACCGGGGGTGACATGATGTCCCCTCCCCCTGAGTGGCTTAGGGCTCATCCCAGTCCACTGTAATCCTCCTGGTCTATAATAATTACACACAGCTCCCATCACACAACAACTCCTCTGCCAAATCCGGACTGCTGGTTAACATAGAAACTATCATACCTGCTCCTCTGCTGTCATACTAGCACACTGACTTCTCTGACGAATCTGATATGGCCTGCAGGGTACCATAGAAACTGGCACACTGACTTCTCTGACAAATCTGATATGGCCTGCAGGGTACCATAGAAACTTGCACACTGACTTCTCTGACGAATCTGATATGGCCTGCAGGGTACCATAGAAACTGGCACAATGACTTCTCTGACGAATCTGATATGGCCTGCAGGGTACCATAGAAACTGGCACACTGACTTCTCTGACGAATCTGATATGGCCTGCAGGGAACACCTGACGTGTTCAGGGATGCCTTGCAATGCCTGCTGGTTTTACACACAATTCACATTCTGATGCCCTTCTAAGCAGCTGCATTTCTGCAGGAGCAACTGAGTGAAAGTGCTTTGATCAAACGCAAGATGTCCACCTCTCATCAGGAAGTGATTTCAAGGTTTCGTCAAGTTCGCCGCTCTAACCAGTGAGTAACATGGAAGGTGAACAGTTTTTTTTAACTTACCCGTTGATTCCAACACAGAGGTCTGACATTGTTGCGATTGAGTTGGGTGTGGTAGTGAGCCTGCAGGGAGAAAGAGACAGGAATGTGAGAGGTTGCCTGTGCTATGCCACCTGTGTATCTTTTCTGCAATCATTCAGACACCGCTCCACCACGCACATTCTAAAATGTATTTTTAGGCACCCAAACAAAGGCCTGGATCTCATTACAATTTGCAGCGTGAGACCTAAAATTTAGCCAAACCGCAGTTCACCATGGAGCCAAACCGATGACACAAACGGGTCAAAAACAGTGTGATGAGACATGTTACGTCACATTAATTTAAAACCAAGAGAGACTTGAAATACTGTGGCCTGTTTTCACCCAGTGCGTCCCTCTGGCACACAAACTCCGGCAGTTGGCTTGTCCCGGAAGATCCAGAGCTTGACTAGCAGGGCTCCGGATGTTTCCATTGTCTTCAGCCCCGTTTAACATTCTACACAGGCAGTTACCAACCCTCCCAAACCCCAGGCCAGGGTTGCCAGAAGTAATATCTTAAAAACCCCCATTTAGTGAAGCTTTAAAGTGTCCTGAGGTAAGGTGATTATGCTGAATCCACAGTGCAAACAGGAGAGAAGCGGTCCACTTTATCATTATTTACATCGGTAACCAAACTCACTGAAGCTTTAAACGGTATCGTAAAATTTCAACTCTTTGTACGTTTACATTCTAAATGTTCAGTATGTATTTTCTTTTCTTAAAAAGTGTACTCAAGTCTTCTGAATTATGGTCAGTTCTGTTCTGATGTTCTGCTGTTACATGAGATGGTCACATTCTGGCATCCATCTTAAGCCCGGCAACAAAAACGCGTATGGAATCATAATACTCACGCAGTGGTTCAGTGCAACATTTCAGGATTGGGGTGTTTGGAACAGACCAATTAAAATGCTTCGGTTTTCGCAATGCAAAGTATGGGACTGACAACCTATCACTGGCCCCGCATTCAAATACACAATGCTGCCTGCTCCATTCTTATTGGCCAGCTCTGATGATTTTGTGTAGTATATATTTCGTTGTCGGAGGACAGAGGGAAAGGTTTCAGACTCATTAGAAACCACAAGGATCATGAATTACACAAATGATATTGCTTTCCTACACTGACTCAACCTTATCCCTGTGAGGGGGGGTTATCCCCTGATATGGCAACACCGCCCACATAATGAATTCGCTTGGCTGGGTGCCTCCATTTTAAGGCTTCCAAGGAGTGGAACAAAGACTGTGACTCCCTCACTGTGTCCTGCCTGAACTTGCAAAACAAAACACAAATCTCGCTCCATGCCTATACAGTACATTGACGGAACTGAGCCAACGTACCCTCTTTTAATTTATAATGTATAATTATTGTACAGAGGAATGAGAGAGACTTCAGCAAGCCACTGCTTATATGTGTTACTGTACATTACTGTCTGCACAGTATCAACATGTCCTGAGGAAAAAAAACCTCAAATAGACAATCCAGTTACATTAAAAAAAAACTGAATGGGGAGTGGCAGCCTGTTGGATCGGGCCTTATAAGGCTCTATAAGGCCTGTGGAAGTCTCGGGTCACGGGGGAAAGGAAGAGGTTGAAGCAGAGCAAAGGAAGTTGGAGGATTGTGTGCATGACTGTGCTGAAGATATAGTGCAAGCAGGCTTCCTAAACCTCGGGTTACTACGAGTTCAAGAAATTCAAGCGTTCAAACCGAAGTCTTTTGGACCCGATATGAGCACAGAAGGAATAGCCTCTGTTCTTTGGGCAGTGGCATGTGTTAAAGCCAGAGAAAACCGTAGCAAAAAAATACATTTAAAAAAATCAGGGCATTTACAGTAATACAATCTCAATGGCAAGGGTACTTTTGAAATGCTGGCATTTCATAAACACCATTTCATCACCTTAAACTTTCATAATCGTACGATTTATACATGAGGTTGAATGAGGTTGAATCAGGATGTCTTTCAAAAGAAAATTTTGCCAACAGACACTTTCAATTTTGACTAGGCTATATAGTGCAAATGTAAATTTAAAATGCAGCAAACTCTTAGCCAACCTCGGAAGTGAAGCAAGGTTTAACATGTCACCATTTATCTAGCAGTGTAACATTGAGACGGGAAGACATTTCTGGGCAGGAGAAAACCTGTCCCAAACCTACAATCAGTTTGTAACATGCTGATGAAATGACCTGTGAATTAACCTTTAGAGGGCAGGGTGGTGAGAGCTGAATACACTGTGGCATTTCACAGTACAAACTATGAATGTCAACATGTCATAGCCCTTTATGTCAACCTTTCTTTGCAGTGAAAGGACACAAAGTAGAGTCCGGCCACTCTGAGAGCCGGGCAATTTAAGTGGAAAGACCTGAGGACTCCATTGACTGGTCTGGTTTTGCAACAACAGCCAATGATAATGATTTTGTCATTGAACAAGGGGCGGTACTCACAAGAGCATCAACCTGAAAATTCGTGACCCTGCTTTAGTTGAGCTTAAAATGCCGGGTCATCTTCGAACGCCGCAGTTCAAGTTAAGGCAAGGAAAAATCGCCTCAAGGTCAAAATTCTAAAAAGCGACCCAAAACCAGTTCAGCATACGACCGTGTGACAGTGATTAGGGTTTTTTTTTTTTTTAAACATGACAAGTTGTTTGATAAATATCTTTTCAAAAAAGCCTCAAAATAGAGTGCTTGTGGAGGTGGAAGTTATAGGACTATAGATACACACAGAAAACAGGATAAACAAAGTTTGGAAGGTGGATGAATAAAACCTAAATGGCATGCAGGCTGACCACCTTTGACAAATGTAACCCATAAAAAAACAGAAGATTGTGCTGTACCTCCATTAAAAAAGCAAGTCACCCACACATTCTATTTTTCCTCACTTAAAGGGTTCACTCAAAATGGCCTGAAGTGGCTCAACTCGACAACCTGCACCACAATGACAGAAACACCCCCACCGATCAAAATCCAACATTGACGTGAACATCTCTTCTGACCAGCTGGCAGGCACAACTGTGCCCTCCCACTGGAACTGTCTGGGTTTCAGCAAGGGCATTTCTAGCCCTGAGCAACGGGGCATGGCGCTCGATGCAGCAAGCAAACTGATGTCCAGCACAGAATGGTGGGCAGCCCTGCAGTATAATGATTAGGGAACTGGGCTTGCAGGGTCGATTCGCAGGTAGGACACTGCCGTTGTACCCTTGAGTTTAACTGGAATTGATACTTGAGCTTAGCCTGAATAAAAAAAAAAAAATTAAATGCTGAACGTTGTGTTAGTCGCTCTGGATAAGAGTGTCTGCTAAATGCCTGTAACGTAATGACGGAGGACGGACTTAATAGTTAATAGCTTTCTTATTGTCCTGACTAACTGTGAATATATATTCCAGAACACTACCCCTGTCTGAAGCAGAGTGAATATTGTAAAATGGTCTGTTTCTTTAGGACACGGGTAATAGTAATATAGTGAATATATTTCAGATATGTTTCCCAACGTTTCTACAGAGACGACCTGACTATTAGTGAATATATTTCTGGCCATTGAAATATATTCAGTAATATATTCACTGTTAGTGAGGACCTGAGTAATAGTAATAGTTTGGAATGCCATTTCTTTCCAGAACCAAGACCTCACTAACAGTGAATATATCTCAGATATGTTTCCCTATGTTTCTACAGAGACGACCTGACTATTAGTGAATATATTTCTGGCCACTGCCCCTTTCTACAAACAGGAACTCAGGAAATTCAAAGGGACACAAATCAGTAAAGTACCCTATCGAACAGGCGCAGGATCTGCCTCATCCCTCAAACGTTCAATACAGCACCTACCACCAGGGAGCTTTCAATACAGCACCTACCACCAGGGAGCTTTCAATACAGCACCTACCACCAGGGAGCTTTCAATACAGCACCTACCACCAGGGAGCTTTCAATACAGCACCTACCACCAGGGAGCTTTCAATACAGCACCTACCACCAGGGAGCTTTCAATACAAGGCGGCCTGTCCACAAGGACTGTGTATAGCAATGGTCCCCAACCCTGTTCCTGGAGATCTACCATCCTATAGGTTTTCACCCCAACCCAAACAAAGTACACCTCATTCAACAGCTAGATTTCACTAAGCTGCCAATTAGTAGAATCAGGTGTGCCAAATTAGGGTTGAAATGAAAACCGACAGGATGGTAGATCTCCAGGAACAGGGTTGGGGACCACTGTTGTATAGAGTACATGTGCACACAGGCAGAAGCCCAGGATTGTCCTCCCATCTGGTTGAGCAGAACAATTCAATTCAATTCAATTCAATTCAATTCAATTCAATTCAATTCAATTTTATTTGTATAGCGCTTTTTACAGAGAACTGTCACAAAGATGCTGCACAGGGAAACAGAAGGAAAATTGAGCAAAAAACCAGGCCTTAGCCCCCAACCAGCAAAACGAGGTAAAAAACTCCCCGGTAGGGGAGAAAAAACACTGAACAGTGGCGAGAAAAAACTCCCCAGTGGGAAGAAATCTCAGAAGGAACCTGGCTAGATGACTCGATAATCTCCTAATCTGTGTGTGTGTGTGTGTGTGTGTGTGTGTGTGTGTGTGTGCGTGCTCTCCACCACCACACTGTATATAACCCCACTGGATTACCATAATCTCCACCTTCCTGTAGGGTCTTTACACGACTCCCAGAATGCAAAGCGCCTAGCTTACTACTGCTGGCTCATGGACTCAACCTCATAGGATGATACCAGAGTATCATCATCATCAGTGGTGTCCACGAGTATTCCCAAGTGACAAAGTAGCACTGCAGCCTTAACTGGAACAAGAGGCCAATTACAACTACACAAGGTGTTGCTACTACCTCCCACAAAAAGCACATGTGCTTTGTGACGCCTCTGGCATGAAGCATTATGTGCTGATAAAAAAAAGAAACTGGCCCGGCCTGTTTAAAAATGACAGGTATTTCGAAGGGAGTAACCGACTAATTAAAATGCATGCTGAGCAAAAATACAGTCAGTGAAGATGGCCGTTAACCCGCAGAACGTCCCGCTGACGCTGGAGTACGGCAATATAAAATCAGGAGCTTCCGCACGCGCCCGACAACAAAGGTCAACTTACAAGGTGACCCTGACTGGTCACTAGGTGACTTCTCCCACAGCGTTAGCTTCTTTTCCACGCCGTTCCTGCCGTTTTTTACATTCCTCCTTCGCACTCCTCCTCTCTGTTGTCACCCAATCGTACCCTCAGGAGCTAGACCGCCGTCCAGTAAGAACCTTACATACGCACCGCCCCAGTCCCCTCTCCCGCTCGCCATTTCACCTCCTGCTGATGGCAAAACAAACCTCCTGCAGAACCTTGTTGGCTGAGACCTGCAGCTCCAGCACTCTTTGACCTGAGAACTGTGTGTGTGTGTGTATATATATATGTGTGTGTGTGTGTGTGTGTGCGTTGGTGAATGTCCTGCTCGCTCCACTTACTACCCTTTATAGCGTGTGTGTGTGTGTGTACGTACGTATAAGTGCGTGTGTGTATGTTGATGAATGTCATGCTCTCTCCACTTACTACCCTTTATAGTGTGTGTGTGTGTGTGTGTGTGTGTGTGTGTACGTATAAGTGTGTGCATTGGTGAATGTCATGCTCTCTCCACTTATTACCCTTAATAGCATGTGTGACTGTGTGTGTGTGTGTGTGTGTACGTATATGTGTGTGTGTGTGTGTGTGTATGTATATGTGTGTGTGTGCATGTGTTGATGAATGTCATGCTCTCTCCACTTATTACCCTTAATAGCATGTGTGACTGTGTGTGTGTGTGTGTCTGTATGTACACAAACGGCTGGGATTGGCCACTGGATAGCTTTGTTAGGAATCCCATCAATACTCGTGTTGTTTTCTGGCTGCTAATCTAGAGGTCTGGAATCCCTTCCATTATGACCTCACAAGGTCAGGCCACTGCGTATGGAGTGACCCCACAGACAGGACATTCCGGCTCCTGTTAGGTAGAGCTACTGTACAATAAGCCACTGTCTGTCAGCCGCCTAGTCATCCTGCCATTCTAGGTCAGACTGACCAGCTCGCTAAACAGGATGTCACATGGCTCGGCAGGCTTGCACAGTCCTTTTATTAGCTACAACATGATTATTGATCACATTATCAAAGAGGGGTCTTTTTCTCAGAAATTAATTACTATCAATTTATTATTTTTTATTTTGACATAAGCAAGCATTATCTAACGTTTAATCTTTTCACAAATCAATACTGTATGCATTGCAATGCACTGTATTACACGTGCATCTGATTCCATGTAAACTTGATTTGCGTAAATCCTACAAAAACCGTATTCTACCCGTCTGTACCCAATTAAGCATTCACTACACTGTAAGGCGGCTTTTCTTAGTGGTACAAACAGCATCACTCTGCTACGAATGGACTGACACCAGCCAAATGCGGTGGCGACCTATTTAGTCACATTTTATTCCCCTCTGCGAACCGATTTGGTTAAAAAAGGGCAGCTGGAAATAAGTAGGCCAGACCGGTTCCCCCTGGAGCACAGAGACACCCACTGATGCAGAAAGCTTCCATAACAATGGGGCAAAAATAGAATGGACCAACTACAGAAGGACTCTTTTTGAAGCACGTTTATTTAGATTTTTTCAAGTTTTAATGGCCATTTAACAAAAAGCAACTGAAATTCTACCCCACTGACTTAAATAGAGGATACAGAAGGTGATCCTGTACATCTGGGAACGTCGGGAAGTGTCTCCGAAGAGCTGTGAGCCATTATTATGAAAGGATCAGGCACACGTAATGAGCAGTCAGCCACATAATACAAACAATCGGGCCACGCACACAATGCCACAGCTGAAGTTCAGCTCCACAGCGTGCATCTGTGTGAACAAGGGCCTGAAGGATATTGTACCCGGCAACAGAGAAGCGAGTGGCCATTTTGTTTGAAGTCTTGCTGTGTCATTCTGCTGCGAGCAGAAGGGAGACGAGACACAGGGAGGGAAAAAAAAAATGTGGGAGGGGTAGGGAGGGGAACAGAGGTTATTTTTTCAATGTAACGCATGTTCTCCCACCTCTGTGTCTATGTCTTTTCCCTCCCTTTTTCTCTCCCTCCCTCCCTCCCTCGTGTCCTCTCCTCTGTACCACAGTACTGCGGTAAAAACCAAGAACATGCTGACACATGAACATGTAATACGCTGCAGCCATGCCACCCCCCCCGAGGAAACAGCCAAATGCTGCTACGTTTTTATCTAAAAATCTTTTTATTTTTTTAAATCATGTTTGAATCAGCAAGACAAAAATGACCACATTTCCTAGACACTATTTTAAATATTGCACCTGCCCCCCCCAAGGAATTCAGTAAAAATGGGAGGGAATAGGTGAAGTGGAGAGAAAGGAGGGAGAAGAGAGATATAGAGAGAGCGATAGAGCGAGGCTGACACACCCACACCACAACTCACCGGCACTTCCTAAATTCTCAGAGCACACAGTACTTTTCCACTGAGGGAGAGTCTTATAAAATGCTCTGGAAAAAAAAT
This sequence comes from Synaphobranchus kaupii, assembly GCA_029718625.1. Lineage (NCBI taxonomy): Eukaryota > Metazoa > Chordata > Actinopteri > Anguilliformes > Synaphobranchidae > Synaphobranchus > Synaphobranchus kaupii. The sequence goes on from CM056399.1 coordinate 3,475,630, forward strand.
AAAAAACGCTGTCATTGATTCCTTCTCCAGAGAGACGTGAATAAAAGGGCCTACAGCGTGTCTCGTGAGCCTGGTGCCCACCCACCACCAGGGCCTGCCAGCTTGAACAAGGCCTCAGCAAGACGGCATCACACGCAGATTCAGCGTGCAGTGAGACGAGGGCCATGTCCGAATCAGAGCCCTATCTACACTCTCAGAAAAATGTACAACAAGTACCTTCAAAGGTGCAAAAGCTTGTCACTGGGGTGGTACCCTATAGGTACCTAAAACTGTACCCCTAGCCAGCAATACATAATTAATTTGTAAACTTTTTTTTGCTTGAAAAGGTACTTATTAGTACCCAAATAGAACATCACTGCACTTTCAGGGTACATTTGGGAAATTTGTACCTTAGAGAAGAAAAACATACCTCCACTGTACCTGAGAGTGTACTGTGTCCTGTGTACTAGCATACTGTGTACTGCTTACTGCATATTGTTTAGTGACGTGCAGTATGCAACAATTATCCACACTATTATCTGCATAAACCCAGGAATAAGTATATCATCCAAGGATTTTAAGTACACTACATTTAGAGAACATTTTATCCACTTAACTTTCTCATACAGTGTACACAGCAAAAATGGTGGTGTACATTTAACACCCTAGGGTGTTTATATGAAACCGTGGTCTTATATAAACACCCTAGTGTGTTAAAGGTACGCCAGCAGTGTTAGATTTACACCAGCGTTTTTGCTGTGTACTCAGCGAGCATACTCAACACTATAGAAGGGCGTTGATACGGACACAGCCACAGTCTGACCACTGATTTTGAAATCAGAGGTGCAGCAGTCAAATGTGTCCCTAATGACAAGAAGGCACACATCTGACTGCAGCATCTCTGACCTAGCTGAAATCAATCAATTAATACCTGCTTATAAAAATTTCCTGGCACGCATATACACACACTACTCATAAATTAGATTATAAGTGGCATGTTTATCAATACTCATCAATGTTAAGTAATCTGCATGCCTTGGGTTGATACATTTTGCATCAGCTAAAATTATATATTATAAAATATCCATCATAAATCTCACAGACTCCTTTGCCAAAGGTGCTTTAACCTAAAACCAAGACACTACCTCCAATTAAAGAAATTAGTTTACCTGTCCTCCCCTCAATTCAATGGGAAGAACTGCCAATAGGCATACCCACACAAATGTTTAGCTACAGTACAGTTCTCAAAATACTTTGTCTTCAACAGAGTTGCTCTGACCAGCAGGCTAACCTGGAGTCACTGGAGAGGTGTGTGTGTGTGTGTGGGGGGGGGGGGGACTTGGGGAGTTTCTTTAGCACAAGATATATATATGTGAAAATATATATATATTTTTTCTTTTCAATTCCCCCAGATTGGCTCCTAGAGGTAGGTCACATGGTGTGGCCTAAACCAGGCTTCCTAGTTGCCTCTCTGGTTCTGAAAAGGTTCAGACCGCGAGGTCCGGTTACCGTGCAGTCTACTGACAGAGGCATGGCTGTAGCCTATGGCAACCACTGCGGCTCCGCTTTGAATAAATAAACTGCAGCGGATCGATGAAGGAGGCCTGTACACGAGCTAGCTACCTACCTGCATCATGTGCAAAGGATGTGTGTGTGTTTCTTTAAGGGAGGACATTAGTTTTCAGTCACGGCTGCAGGGGGCGCGTAGCTACAAGCAGATAAGATAATAGGAAAAAATAATGATAATAACGAATATATATATATATATATATAATTTTTTTTTTTTTTTAAAGATAGATGAGCGTATATATTAAATCGATAAGCTAATATAGCACAGCTTGCTAATATATCATATGTGCTTATTGCCCAATAAATAATATAATAATATTTACATGCACATAGGCCTATATGACACTGCGTATGGAAAATGTATGTGTAAATTGGACAGCCACATTTCATTCCGCTCTTACAGGATCAGTCCTGTAGCCTATCCGCAAACGTGCAGTCCTGCGCACAATAATGGCAAGCCGCTAGCTATAGAAACTGAGCTCGACAGATGTAGTGACACAGAACAAGATTATGTGTTCGTCATCACGTCAGAAAGAGGATGATTCAAGGGTTATGCTCTCCACACTGCCGTCCCCCACCAAAAGGAAATGCACATACGTTCAGAACCAAACTGAATCACTAACGTCGCACCACTCAATCACTCAGAAATTGTATGGGGGTTTCCGCACGTAGGCAAATGCGGACGACTCGGGTGGAATGAACTAGCCAGTTAGCAGCATTTTTTATTTTTGCACTGCTCGCTTATCAATAATTTATCAAGAGGGACAGAGAGCAGGCGTTCAATAGGCTATAGCCTAATTATCTGCACAGGTTATCGAGTTACAAATAGAAACCGCTCATTCGTAACAAGTAGCCTATCTTAATGTGCAGAAACAACCATTTGGATGTCACGGTGACTTCAGCTTTAGGTAATGCAGCAGTTCTCCTGTTGTTTGCTGGCTATCGCCAACATATTTTCTAAATGGCCCGAAGCAGGCATCAGACTCGACCTTGTCTTTTGATGTGACCTTCATCAATGATACTATGAAATTATAAGTCCCAGTACGGGCACGTTTATGACACAGTGGCTACGTTAACTTATTGCTGCCTTGCACCTGCAACATGTTGACTGCGCATCTAATTAATTCTCTATTAATTTCCCGAAAGATTAGACAGCTAACCTGGCAAATAATATACTATGTAGCTATACATGTAGATGTCCAACAATAACGACACTCATTTGCAGAAATATCGGAAATCCAATATCAAGAACATTGCAATACAGCATTCATTTATGAAACAATGTTACGTCACACCCCCATACTGCTTAATAGTCTGCAGTGCAGTTTATCCAGCTATATGGAAAAGACAGCTAGGCTAGTATACACATCTGCCTGAAAACATCGACATTGCCCTATATTTAAATTTTTCACTAATACGAAGAAGCGGTTAAAATATGTAGCTATATCGACAAGTATTATGAATTAAATCCATTAACGTCAGACAGCTACCTGAAATGATTACATTTTATTTCCTACTTGCAACATTGTAAGATGCGTGTGCACAGTAGATTCTGGAATGAAGTGACGCAACTCGAGAACTCATCGTGAGGAGCCCGCGAGGCACGTACATTTGTGGGATTTCCTGTACTGTCGGTATATTTCACGAACTAATATAGCATGCTAGCTCGCAACATAGCATGCTTGTATGCTCGCCGATTACGTGGTCTCAAAGTTTATCACGATGCCCCGTTCTTGCATTCGCCTTGCACTGCAGAGTGATTAGTCTCAGTGGTGGATGATTTTTACATTTATGATTTGCTCCCAAACAGGCGAGTTCCTTCCTCAAAAATAGCTAGAAACTAAGCTAGCCACTCAACGGCTAGTCATACCACGTTACTTCAGCACTGGAGATTATTCATCACCCTGAATGAATTAATAATAGCTACGCGTATTAGCCCTAGCCATATAGCCTAGTTGATGCTTCAGATATTTGCAGTTCATATTGTGTTGAACTATTTCAGGATTTTACAGGTCGCCTGAAGAACATTATACAACCACTTCCCTATTGTAAGGGACTATCCCTTCCTTCTAGTAGCCAGCTAGCTAGTCCCGCTCGTAGCCTACAGTTCTCTGCCCTCCACCATTTCACTGGCTCAATCCATTTGTCTCTTTAGGAGGGATGGTTTGGCTTTACAAAGTTAGTAAAATAAGTTAACCTGTATTATATATATTCCACTGAAACTACACGCCCATTACAGGCGCAATCTGACTTAAACATTAATTTGTCCCTGGCTTATTTCCGTCTCCAGCATTTTTCCTTACCTTCTCTTGAGATGCTGCAGTGCCTGTGCAGGTTCCGCCTCTTGCCTCCCGGATTTATACCAGACACGTGCACCTCTAGTCGCCCTGGAAACCTGACGTCACGTCTTTTTCTACAGGGGAGCCATTTAGAGCGACAACTGAGAAACGAGAGAACGGTCACGGCTACCATGGAAACCTCGGCCAGGAGAAAGCCCAAGGGCGGAGGATGCGCAAGTTACGCAACTCAAGTATGCACGTTTGATGCAATTTACCATTAGGATATTTCAAATAAGTTCCTTATTTGAATTGTGCAAATAGATAACAGTAGTCTATACACTCTAATTAAGCTTTTCTTTAGCTATTTTTGCACTATTTCTTTTCTGATTTCTTTGCCACATCCATAGTAGCCTATATAAGACTGTAGTCTAATATAGGCTAATGCGGTGCTGACACAATATAGGCTAACCAGCATAGCCCACCTAGTGCGCAAAATGCCACAAAATGACGTTGAAAAGCCATTGAAAAGGCGTCCAAGACGCGTTTCCAGCACAGTTTAGCCGTCCATGGACGACTATTGTTCACTGGGTATAATTCAACTTTGCGCATTAACTGACCAGGAGTCTCGTGCGAAAAGTAGCCTAATCTATCAAGAAATGCTACAATATGTACCAAACATCACCGAACAAATTATATATTTTTAGTTTGGATATCTTTCTCGACACATCCAACTGCCACATAACTCCCTCGCTAGAGAACTTCACTCTCAGAAATAAAGGTACAGTGGAGGTACATTTTTTTATGCTCTATGAAGTTCCCTAATGTAGCTATCCTTAAAGTACAACAGTGTTTTACAACAGTCTATTTGACTACTTATAGCCTAACAATAAGTACCTTTTCAGGGAAATTAATTAATTAACAAATTAATTAGGCTATGTATTGCTGGTTATGGGGTACAATTTTATGTAGGCTACCTATAGGGTACTACCCCAGTGACAAGCATTTGTAAATTTTTAGGCACTTTTTGTAGCCTAGGCTACCTTTTTTTCTGAGAGTTCATTGTCGCAGATGAGAACTATTGAATGAATGCAGATTCATTTGCACACGTTATCAACAGCTGACTGTTTCTAACAGTTGTAGGCTACTTTACAAAAGTGACTTGCTTCGCGTAGCGAACTTCCACACATTATAATGTATTCATGCAGGTTAATTGATGACAGCAACACATTGCCAGTAAACTGCATCCGAGTACATCGCCATCAATAGTAGCGGCCATTAGCACCGCATAGTTTTCACGTACAGTTCGTGCCATACTAACGGGGGCGTGGTCACGAGTGTCTCATTCCTGCAACGTAAAAAACGTACCCATAACTCAGATTCAGCATCAGATTCATACAGTAAAATAGAGCATCTAAAAAAACTCAGTGTCAAAAAACTTATTAAACATATGTGCACTGAACGACGTGTTCAGGAAAAAATGGATAAAACATGGTAAAATAAAAATAAAAAGATAATAACATGGGATAAAACAAAAACACAATAAAATACAACAAGACTATACATTTGAAATAGTTTAAAACAAGTAAAAGTGAAAGACAAAGTAAAAAATAAAATACAATAATTTAAAAGCAAACCCTAAGAAGTATGTTTTCGGAAGCCTATTAATATGGGCTTTCAAATGTTATGTCACATTAAATCATGTCAAATCATACCTTTCATGTTTACGAAATTACACGTATGACTGTGTCCAAATGAATGATATGTCATTGCATTAGCTGTAGTTATTGAGGTTGTTCATGTGAAATATTCATAGTCTGTGCAAATGGTAAATACTTTATCATTCTCATTTACAAAGACAACCTGACAATTAAGTATATTTACTTCATATGAATTTAGTGTTTGCTCAGTGAAACCAAACTGTTGTACTTTACATATATACATGTAAGTGTGGTGGTCGGCTGGTGAAGACAGCTTAATTCATATATGAATGTAACCCGTGCCGTTTTGCTGTAGATTAGTAGGTGTGTTGACAGAAGAATTCCAGAATTTCAGGCCCACACTACGTTTATTGAATAAAAATGGAATTGTAGAGAAATGTTAGTGTAAATGTCAATTCTGGAGATAAGCTTGGTAGTTTACTGAAGGTTTTGGGTATGAGGAGAATCAAGGAATGTGAGCAGATATCTGGACAAAGAAATAAGCTACACCTTTATTTGTGATTCCACATGGTCAGGAATACGTGACTTTAAAATAGCTTTTGAGCAACCAAGGATTTGTGGTAAATGGCGATCTTGATATATTTTGTGAATTGCCTACTGTTTCAAGAAAGTCAGTGAGCAGTGCAATTGAATTGGCAGCCGGTTATGTCGGCAAATATGGAGATATGAAACATGGATCTGGTGATGCAATACTCATGTGGGTTCACAGTTTGCCACTGGTCCATACCATTTCTGAACCTCTTAAAGTATCATCCATAGTAGTAGGCTAGTTTATATTCCAAAATGTGTGGAGAAGTTGGAAAATCTCAACACCTAGAAAATCTCAGAAATATATAATGTGTGAAATTTAGTCCTGAAATTGGACTACTGTGAACATATGTGGTCATTGGCTAAATGGCAAACATTGATACAGAAAAGACCACTAGGTCTTGGGTTCCAGAAGATTTGCAATGAAGAAATCTGATGGAAAATGAGCATAAGAGGAAGCAGAATATAAGTACAAAACTCAAAATTACCCAAATGGTTGGCTGTTAAAGTGGTATCAGAATTCTCTGTATTTAAATGAGGTTTGGAGAAACAATGAAAACCAGAAACACCCCTGTTGTGGTATTGGTATACCCCACCAGACCATTATTTGCTGGATCATGCACATGCCAAATCTTTCATAACTCATCTAACCAAAAACTCAAACTTCATGGCTAGGGTGAGACTGTGTGGCACAGTCAACTCTATTAAAATTAGTTAATAAATAAATAAATGAATAAATAAGTAAACAACTAAAACATTGACATTTTCATAATAGAAGATTAAAAGAACTGTGTGGCGTTTGGCAAAATGAACATGGGTTTTTGGTGGCCTTGGCCTGTAGGCTGGCCAGGCACGTGCTCTGTAATAGTGAGCAGATAAAATGTATTAATCTGGAAAGAAGGCAAGTCAGAGCATCAGAAATCAGGAATAGACCAGATTCTAAGCCTGTCTTGAGCCATAAATCACAAAAAGTATATGTTTATTAAGAAACTATTATTACCAAAGACTAGATGTTGAGGTAACACGATCAAACAACCGGTAAAATTCATACAATGAACAGCCACATAAATTATAAAACAAACAAACAAACAAAAAACAAAATAACAGCCTGGTCGTGCAGTTTCCTCTTTTACGTTCAAGGTCACATGTCCGTTCAAGGTCACATGTCCTTTCACTGTTCCTGGCTGAATTGCATATTAGTGCCCTCTGCTGGAGAAAGGGGGCTTGCACTTGACAGAATACCCAGTCTCACACCCAAACAGCAATCCAGGCCAAGTTCTTCACGTATATATTAAGACAACAGCAATTCAGACGGTTCTTACTTTAATGCTAGTAATCATCCTCACACTGTAGCTGCCAGATATACAGAAACAACCCCCGTCTCCCATTCCCCCTCTCAGCCTGTCCGAGCGTCCCAAACCATCTCCCATTCCCCCTCTCCGCCTGTCCGAGCGTCCCAAACCATCTCCCATTCCCCCTCTCCGCCTGTCCGAGCGTCCCAAACCATCTCCCATTCCCCCTCTCAGCCTGTCCGAGCGTCCCAAACCGCAGAGCCATCCACGCCTCTTTTTCCTCACGTCCAGCCAGCAGCACAAACACCTTTCCCCCCCTTCCTCTGCTGCTCTGCCTCTCCCTGCAACCCATCCATCCTGTGACATGTGTCCAGTCAGCTCTTCTGTCATTGCCTTCTACTTGTCTGTCCAGAGTAAGGCAGAACGGCCCTTAAACCATGTTTGCCGTGTTTTCTCACGCATTATGTACGTTTGTATGCTGTTGTCGTTAAGAGCAGCAGATAAGATATGAACATCATTTTATTATTATTATTATTATTATTATTACGCAATATTATTACATGTGTGTCTGTATAAATAGACCCACATATTGATACAGACATTCCAACATGTACATATTCAAGTAATCTCCTATTCAACCCTTTTCAAAGGCCCTATTATTGAATATCAGGAATGTACTGTATGTACTTTTCACCGTTTGTTTTTACCAAGAGATTTTACCAATCAATACAATTTGGTTCATCTATGGATAGAGCTGATAACAACTTCTGAGTGGAAAAAAAAAACAAAAAAACATTTCAGTTGCAGCACTATTACTAAACATTTTGATTCCGGTTCGATTTAATTATCTTACTCTCAATCAAACCCACATCCTGGTTTTTTCAGGCATTCATTCTGTCTAGTCATTCAGCCCGGGGGGAGTGTCCAAGCTAGCCAATAGCAACCAGGGCCAGACTCCAGTATGATCTCTTGACCAATGGGAACAGGCCCTTGTGTTTCTAAGGGTACAAAGCCGAAGCCTTGTGCACAAAGGAGCAGTGTGAGACACTTGAGAGGTTGTGGAACACAAAATGAATGACTGGAGACAGGACCACCATTGACAGAAAGTAAACAGAAGAAGAAGCATGCTTAAATTCAGATTCAAATAAGCTTATTTTTATTACCTAGGTGAGTTTTAAGACATCTTGAATGAAAGAAGAAAAAAAAAACATGTCTGGAGCAAAATATGAACAGCGGGTTGAATTACCTGCCATTTCACGTGCAGTGAATAACACTGTCCCCAAATGATTATTTATAACACTGTCCCCAAATGATTATTTTATATTTCATATAAACAAATTAATGGTAAATTGTATGTAACTCTTTCTAAACCACTTTTAAGTTAAATCCCCCTGAAACAATGACAACATATTAAATGTATTCATCAAACAAAACACGCTTTATTTGTAAAAACACTGCAAACAAACATAGAACATTTGACGGCTTCTTTCATTCTTACATTACAACCAAGTCGTTTCTGCTTCATGGTAAAACTTAACATAAATACAGAAGAAAGCTGGGAACAGAAGCAGTTCCACATATACACACCCACAAATCATCCGGAAGAGGCTAAACATTACCAAAGGGTGAAATATCAACTGATTTATCACACACAGTAACAAAACGCAAAAAGAGGCAACACAAAATTTATTAAGTTTTAAACGTGACAATTTTTATGAATGATAACTAAGCCTGCTGTGGTTTTCATAAAATTTGAAATCAGTCCTTGTTTGAATATTTATGGATTTAATACCTTTTTAAAGGAACATTAAATCACCATGTGCATCACAGAACAAACAATATAGAACATTTGTGTTCCATTGAAACGGTTTGTTTTTGGAAAATCCTGTAACCATCATGGCCATGTGGATTTGACCTGCCATTGGGAATGATGTCTTCCAAAATACTGCCATGAAATCGCTGCATCCACAGGTCTGTGCTTTCCTGAATTTCTTTAAATGTCAACCACTCGAATTCAGGTTTCTATCAGACTAAAACTACAGGACCCCAAGGGAATAGACCCATGAGTTATGTTAAACTCTATGTCTAGTTCTCTATCCTAAGCTAATAATGTGATGAAAGAAATAATAAAAAAAACTATTACTATTGGCTTATTTTAAGATTTTTATAACTATTGGCTAAGTTTTAATTCATTTTCAGTGACACAATGAATGGAACTTCTTCTAACTGTGTTTCTGATTATTATTTTGAACTTTAAAAACCTTAAAAGTTATCTTTATGCAAACTTGAAGCTTTAATGATGGACATTAAGACACCTGTCACACAGGTAAGGTATTGTGTGTGAATTAACATGGCTGGTAGGTGTTGGGTTGGAGTTAAAAGGCTCCATTAGAGGGATTTTAATCAATAATAAAGAACAGTGACTGTGATGAGCTTAATTAATGGGAGTTCAACAGTGTGGTAGGCCCTGCACTCTGTTATCTTTCTTGTTTGTGTTTGGGCCATCCTCTTCTCTCAATAATATAACTCCTGGTCCCACCAACCTGAGAAAGAAGAATGGAAGTTATTCATAGATAATTAGAACTAAATGAGTCCAGATATAACGAAGAAGAGAGGGGAAACGGGGAGGAGAAAGAGAGGTTGACAGAGAGAGAGAGAGAGAGAGAGAGAGAGAGAGAGAGGGAGAGCAAGAGAGAAAGAGGCAGCAAAGAAGGAGATGTTGACAGATGGAGAGAGAGAAAGAGAGAGGGTGAAAGAGAGAGAGAGAGAGAGAGCAAAAAAAAAAAACTCACTCCCAGGGTATCGTCTGACTCCCAGTTTCCTGATCTCGTCATAGACGAAGATTAGAATTCCGTAAGGCACTGGGATGAACCACCATTGCACTCTGTAATGGGGTTGGGGGGATGGGAGTTGCCAGAACAGGGACAAATCACACAAAAGTCACAAAAGCCATTTCACTTTTTTTGACAGTCCCTAAAGCCCATTTAGCCTGGCAGCCCCTAAAATCAAATTTAGCAAGGGACTTACCGGATAGGCATGAAGTTGAAGATGTTGGGCATTCCCGGGCAGTAGCACAACAGGTTACCCAGGCAAATCTGGAAGACAATGGCCGACACCAGCACCTTGTTTCTGTAGAAGGAAGGGAGGGTTCAGAAGTTCACACACATCCTCGACACATCTCACTCTATCACAGCCAATAAACTGCACTGAACAGTTTCCTGCAATAAATAATACAAAGAAAATGCTACTAGCAGAGCAAAGTTCTGGAAAGGTTCATTATTATGTTTGTGTTGCTAGTAGCCAGATGTCACATCAAATAATGGAAAATCAATTAAATAAGCACGTGCAAAGAGTAAAATAACAAGCATTATGTTGTATTGGTCATTCCCGTAAAACACCATCAGACCAGCCTGACTTTAGAAATACTTCTGGGCTCTACAGTGATCTGGCTTTATATGAATGACTGATAAAACGCAATATCTCCTATTATATTTCTGCATATTGCTTTTATGATTTTATAATACGAACGTAGATAATGTCAATAACATGGCTACTTTACTGGGGAATGAATGGCACTTGTGACATATTTATGCTGGCGTTCACCGAGCCTTACTGCACACATTCTGTTGTGGGTCTCACTAGATAAGAGCTTCCGCCGAATCAATTACTGTACATTGTCAGTAGATTGAATAGGGATTGTGTAACGAGAGAGGACAAACGCAGATTTGTTCAGACGGCCTTTTCCTCTGACCTGAAGAAGCCCTGCTGGAACACAGACAGACGGCGAGTTTTCCGAATCAGCACGTCAGAGATCTGGCAGATCTCGATACTGACGAAGAAGACGGTGTAGCAGGTGTACTGCTGGTACAGGCGCTGGCCGAACGTCTGGGAGGAATCAGAGCAATGGAAAATCTCTCTACATTCACACAGAATTCCCACTCCCACAAAGATAATCGCCCACTGCTGACTGTGGCAGTTATTTTCACAGTACATTCATAGGGTATGCTACCAATGCACCCTACAATACTGTGGGGCCTGCACACTGTATAAAATAGTACACTACCAATGCACACTACAATACTGTGGGCCCTGTACACTGTATAAAACAGTACACTACCAATGTACCCTACAATACTGTGGGCCCTGCACACTGTATAAAATAGTACACTACCAATGCACCCTACAGTGTGGTGGGCCCTGTACACTGTATAAAACAGTACACTACCAATGTACCCTACAGTGTGGTAGGCCCTATACACAGTATAAAACAGTACACTACCAATGCACCCTACAGTGCGATGGACCCTGTACACTGTATAAAACAGTACACTACCAATGCACCCTACAGTGTGGTAGGCCCTGTACACTGTATAAGACAGTACACTACCAATGCACCCTACAGTGTGGTGGGCCCTGTACACTGTATAAAACAGTACACTACCAATGCACTCTATAGTGTGGTATGCCCTGTACACTGTGTAAAACAGTACACTACCAATGCACCCTACAGTGTGGTGGGCCCTGTACACTGTATAAAACAGTACACTACCAATGTACTCTATAGTGTGGTATGCCCTGTACACTGTATAAAACAGTACACTACCAATGCACTCTATAGTGTGGTATGCCCTGTACACTGTATAAAACAGTACACTACCAATGCACTCTATAGTGTGGTATGCCCTGTACACTGTGTAAAACAGTACACTACCAATGCACCCTACAGTGTGCTAGGCCCTGCACACTGTGTAAAACAGTACACTACCAATGCACCCTACAGTGTGGTAGGCCCTGTACACTTACCCACTCCTGCCCATAGCTGTCCTGTAAGTCCTGCAGGTGAGTGTTCTCCCAATGGGCCCTGAGCCCCACACACATAAGGGGGTACCAGCCCTCCTGGGCCATGGCGCTTAAGTAGTCTGTGAATCCTGCGTAGGACTGGATCGCTCCTGGGCAGGTGAGACAGCATCGTCAGGCCCCGCGGCGCTCTCAAACATACCAACGGAAACGGTGGAAGCGGCTCAGCACACTCACCGATCTGGAAGTAGGAGTAGGCCGCCAGGGCCTCGTTCACCAGCCTGTCCCTGCGAGGGTTCCTGGGCTTCAGGTGCATGATGTCACTTTCTGCCTTCTCATAGGCCAGAGACACAGAGGGGAACTGTGGAATAGAGAGACACAGAGGTGATAAAGTATGGCACTGCATGACAAGAGGAGTTTCTGGAAGATTAAATTGGCCGCGTGTCGACTCGTGAGCGTGTCGACACGTATATTTCTAGAAACATCTGCACTCTCCCGGACCACGTCTGTGATCAGGGATTTCTTGGACTGGGATATTCCTGGTTAGGAGAAGTGGACGGCCGTTTCTGGTAATTTATGGCACGTTTCTGGACAAGAACACTTCCGTCCCTGAGATTATGTCCGTTTCCAACAGCAGGCAGGCATCCGCAAGGGTGCAAGTTGGTTTTAAATAGTGAATGACCATGTTGGCCGCTATGAGGCCACGCCCTGAGCCAGGAGGCAGGGGATAGGCTCCCCTATTGAGCCTGGTTCCTCTCAACATTTCGTCCCTTTACCACTTTGGGAATTATTCCTCGCCAATGTCACTCTAGACTCTGTGGGATTGGGAGACTCCAGGGCCTGCCATGTGTACATCTGGGACAGACGTTTTTGTGAGATGCTCCACATAATCACCGCTGATCTGATTTTGAATTTAAACAGCAGTGCCCCGCATGGGATTTGAACCAGCAGCCTCTGAAGTACAAGTCCAGTCCCTTATCGACCTGTTGCCAGCTGTTTCACCACATGAACACAGGAGCACTGACCACAGAGGGAGTAGCTGCAGACGGTCAAGACGGACTCACAATGTCGGTGGCTAGCTCGATGAAGAGGATGGTGATGCAGCCCAGAGGAAGAGGAACGCTGACAGTGATGTAAATGAGGTAGGGAGTGAGCTCAGGGATGTTCTTGGTCAGTGTGTACGCAATGGACTTCTTCAAGTTGTCAAAGATCAGACGGCCTAAGATAGAACAGGAGAGATATTTGTTAATGTACATATGATATACTGTATACATCTGTCTTTTAAAAAAAAATAAAAAATTTAATAAATTTGGCACATAAAGCAGGGCTGAGCATGTCCCACCCCAATATAGAATGGCCAGTCATCTCCAGCCGCAGCTGCATACATTGCGCGAACCCCACTGTGGATTCGGGAGAGTGTAGACATCCCCGCTTCTCCTCCGAAACACGGGTGTCGCCAGCTGCTTCTTTTCACACTGCAGACTGCAGCTAAACTCTCATAGAGCAGTGTCAGAGGAGGGACCTCTCATATGCGGCTTTTGACTGCAATCTACAGGTGCCCGATCAACCAGCAGGAATCACTAGATAGCAATACACACGGAACCCTATTTGACAGTACCCTCCCATTCCCTGGGTGAATGGAGCCCTATGGAGCTACCGGCCACAGTCGGTACTGGCACCGTCCGGATTCGATCCGACATGACCTGGAAATGGCACTGCATATAGGAGGAGGTTCCCCTCCTCTCTCCTCTCTGACTCACCCTGCTCCACGCCGGTCACGATGGAGGCAAAGTTGTCGTCCAGCAGGATCATGTCCGCGGCGTTCTTGGCAGCGTCTGATCCGGCGATGCCCATGGCGATGCCAATGTCAGCCTTCTTCAGCGCGGGCGAGTCGTTCACCCCGTCACCTGTCACTGCCACAATGGATCCCTGAGAGAGAGAGAGAGAGAGAGAGAGAGAGAGAGAGAGAGAGAGAGACAGAGAGAGATCGATAGAGAATGAGAGAGAGACACGGACAGACAGAGAGAAAGAGCAGGAGAGAGTGCAGATGGGAGGGAGACAGAGAGAGAGAGGGAAAGGAAGAGATGGAGGGAGAGAGAAAGAAGGAGAGAGGAAGCGAGAGCGATGGAGAGAACGGATGTGAGGCGTAAGGCGAGAGAGAGGAAGGTAGAAAACGGGGGGCAGAGAAGGAGGGAGAGAAGTAGAGGGAAGGAGAAAGTGAGACAGAGTGGAGGAGAGAACAATGGAGGGATATAGAAAAGGAGAGAGAGAGGGAGTAAGGGGAAGAGAGAGAGGAGTATGAACACTAACCAAATTGTTTGAAAGAAATTCAAAGCTTACATCCATCAACTATAAGGCAAACATTTCCGTAAATGTTTACAACCCTGGGGCCACATGTATAAAACTCTAGAGTAAAAGAATGTGTAAAAGAACGCTGCTTAAAAAAAGTTTAGCATTTTCTACATCTGCCTTTCTGTTGCAGTGCCGCCATATCACACGGACTCCAAACATTGCGGACGTATGGTGTCCAGCGTGTGCAGAGGTACGCAGATTCTCACAACACGTGTTATATTATGCATCTGAATTTCTGCATGGAAACTCGCTTACGCTGCTTTCTGAGGGCATTTATCTGCTCAGCACTGTTTATACATGTGGCCCCCGGTCTGAAAAAATTTAAGAAAGTTTAATACACGTTGGAAAATATATAACACGTTGTTTCATAATTCATACAAGTTCAAGTTCCGCTAATGTACTGATTATAACAGTAGTGACCCTTCATGGACCCCACAAGGCCAGAGTTTTATGTTCTAAGTGCTGTGATATGTTTGTGTTATGCTATCAGTTACACTATTTAAACTAGACGTATTCTGAAAAACAGGCCTGGAGAATCAGAGGCTGCATGCTGTGCACGTGACCTTCAATAAGGACATCGCTAAGCAAATATCAAGCACTTCTGTTGTTTTCTCCTATCTTCTGATTCTTCAAGGTCATTCGGACTATCCTGAGTAAATTCATCAGGTTGGTCCGTGTGATAATCTCACGCTAAGTTCATGTGCGTTAAATTCTCTTCGCTAAGGTTATATTAAAGTTACAGTCTTTGAAAAGTAACTGCAGAGAAAGTACCGGACAAACACACACTCCTTAGAGCAGTGCTGTGGTGCGTAGCAAGCTAAGCACACACCAAGTTGATGGCTGACATTATGCGACACTGTCATAGATGTGATTGAGTTGGACACTGTCATTGGCATGAACACTGGCAATTATTATGGGATATTATTACTGACGTTGACAGGTATGAGTGTGTATTATGGGATGATTTTATTTATTTTGTCAGTGAGTCACTACTGATGTTGGAACAGTGTTACTGATCTGAGTCACTACTGATGTTGGTATTCAATTTTGAAGTCATTACTGATGTAGGAACAGTGTTATTGATCTGAATTAATGCTGATGTTGGTATTTAATTATGGAGTCATTACTGATGTTGGAACAGTGTCATTGATCTGAATCAATGTTGATGTTGGTATTAAATTATGGAGTCATTACTGATGTTGGAACAGCGTTATTGATCTGAATCAATGCTGATGTTGGTATTAAATTATGGAGTCATTACTGATGTTGGAACAGCGTTATTGATCTGAATTAATGTTGATGTTGGTATTAAATTATGGAGTCATTACTGATGTTGGGACAGCGTTATGGAATCATTACTGATGTTGGAACAGCGTTATTGATCTGAATCAACGCTGATGTTGGTATTAAATTATGGAGTCATTACTGATGCTGGGACAGCGTTATGGAGTCATTACTGATGTTGGAACAGCGTTATTGATCTGAATCAACGCTGATGTTGGTATTAAATTATGGAGTCATTACTGATGTTGGGACAGCGTTATGGAATCATTACTGATGTTGGGACAGCGTTATGGAGTAACAGGCTGTTACAGTGAGACAGGGACTTAGTGAACACTGCAGACTCACCAGACGCTGGCAGCTCTCCACGATGATGAGTTTCTGCTGGGGAGAGGTGCGGGCGAACACCATCTCCGGGTGACTCCGCAGAGTCTCGTCCAGCTCCTCGCTGCTCATCTCTTTCAGCTGCCCCCCGTTGATGACACAGGCGCGCGCGTCCCTGGCAGGGGTTAGGAGGGAAACATGTAACCCGGAGGTCTCCAGAAGAGCGAATACGACCCCTGGGGTACTGTCGGGGGGTCTCTGGTCCCATAAGCAATGACTACATATACAGATCCTTTCCAAAAAATTAGAATATCATGGAAAAGTTTTTTTTTTCCATAATTCCATTCAAAAAGTGAAACTTTCATAGATTATAGATTCATTACACACAAAGTGAAATATTTCTAGCCTTTATTTGTTTCATTTTTCATAATTTTGGCTTACAGCTCCAGAAAACCCCCAAAACAGTATTTCAAGAAATTAGAATAGTGTGTCGAAAATCAGCATTTACTTCAGTTATTTCAGAGAATGAATGTTTTAGACTGAGTGTCACACTATCATCTAATTTACTCAAAACACCTGCAAAGTTTATCTCAGTTTGGTTCAGTATGGGGAAGACTGCAGACTTGACAATTGGACAGAGGACCATCATTGACACCCTCCAGAAGATGGGTAAGCCACAAAAGGTCATCGCTAAGGAGGCTGGCTGTTCACAGAGTGCATTGTCCAAGCATATCAATAGAAAGTTTAGTGGAAGGGAAAAATGTGTCAGGAGAAGGTGCACAAGCAAAAGAGGCTTCAGCGGATTGTCAAGCAAAGACGATTCCAAAATTTGGCGGAGATGCAGAGGGAGTGGACTGAGGCTGGAGTCAGTGCTTCAAAAACCACCACGTACAGACGTATCCGGGACATGGGCTACAACTGTCGGATTCCTCGAGTCAAGCCACTCCACTCATTCTCTGAAATAAGTGAAGTAAATGCTGATTTTCGACACACTATTCTAATTTCTTGAAATACTGTTTTGGGGGTTTTCTGGAGCTGTAAGCCAAAATTATGAAAAATGAAACAAATAAAGGCTAGAAATATTTCACTTTGTGTGTAATTAATCTATAATCTATGAAAGTTTCACTTTTTGAATGGAATTATGGAAAAAAAAAAACTTTTCCATGATATTCTCATTTTTTGGAAAGGATCTGTATTTGGGACAATATTTCAAAATAAAAAAACTTTTAACTTTTAATGGGGGTCCCTTGGATGCCCAGTCTACGGTGTAAAATGAATGGTGTACGGCCTGGGTTTTCAACAGGGGGTACTGTAGGGAGTCTGCGATTGCACTGTCCCCACAAACCCCCACCCACCCACCCACCCCGCTAAGCGATGGCAATCTCCCCTCTACCGGTCAGAGATCGTTAGTGATAGAAGAATTAACTTTAAAGAACCAAAGTAATGGGTCGAGCTACAATGAGCCATCAATCATTGACAAAGCATGATGGTTGGTTAAAATCGGACAGTGGTAGCATATGGTAGCACTGCCCATTTTTTATGTTTCACAAACCCTCCTCCTATCATTGCTATTAAATGCTCCCATTAGTACCTCTATGACTGCTCCTGTGCTGTGAAAGCTTACCTCTTGTTGACCTGCTCCACTGGGATGCGTAACCTGTTAGCGATGTCCTCCACCGTCTCACTCCCTTCTGTGATGATGCCCACGTTTGCCGCAATGGCCTTTGCTGTGATTGGGTGGTCTCCTGTCACCATGACAACCTAAAATGGTTTAGTTGAGAGTTCAAGTTTTTTTTTTTTTAATCTGTCGGCAAGAGATAATTTCCTCTGAATTGTGTGATGATTACGATTACAAAGTAGTAGATGACATATTGAAACAGAGAAAAAAGATAGAAATGTGTTAAATCCATTTGTATGACTTAGGTGTGATCACTTAGCTGTCGTGTCAGAAAGGGGAGGATCTTTAACACAATTTCTGTGTCTTGCACCAGTGCCGACTGTGGCTGGTAATTGCCGATTGCCAACTGCCAATACGGGAGGGTTCAGTCGTTTAGGGGCCCGCATTTTTCGCTCTCTGGCGACTCCTACGCATGCACGCGGCTACACAGCCGGCTACACAGCCAACTACACACACACACACACACACACACACACACACACACACACACACACACACACACACACACACGTACCCTGATCCCAGCCGTGCGGCACCTCATGACGGCGTCGGGCACAGTGGCGCGGGGCGGGTCGATCATAGAGATGAGCCCGGCGAAGCACAGGCCCGACGTGGGGAAGTTCATCTCATCGGTGTCGAAGCGGTAGTTACGCGGGAACTCTTTCTCATTCAGGTAGATGTTGCAGAAACCTGGGCATACGACAAACGGCATCAGATCAGATACCAGTGACAGACCTTCGCCTTTTCCCATGACATTACCGGCCATTATAATCACTGGCCTTCTCTGCCTGGACTAATTCACTACGCTTCATTTACACTGCATTGCTGGAATTTGGCAGACTCTCTTATCTCAATTGGAAAAGCCATTAGTATTAGTATCATGCACAAACGTTCAGTTAGTTTATGATGCAAACATTGTTTATGCCAGCATCATAAACAAATACGTACATAAGTAAGTGATTTAGCTAATTTCCCTCTCCGTGTGTCAGTGTGTCTGCATCCACTCTCAGGCTGGGTTTCAATGACACCCCACTTTCCCGTTCCCTCTACCCACCATGGGCTGGGGGCTCTCATCCCTTTCAAAGCCCCTGTGCAGCCAATCCACATGGACACCCCCCCGTTACCCAGCACTCTCTCCCCCACCCTTACCCAGCACCCCCCCCCCCCCTTACCCAGTACTCTCTCTCCCCCACCCTTACCCAGCACTCTCTCCCCCACCCTTACCCAGCACTCTCTCTCCCCCCCTTACCCAGCACTCTCTCACCCCCTTACCCAGCACTCTCTCCCCCACTCTTACCCAGCACTCTCTCTCCCCCCCTTACCCAGCACTCTCTCACCCCCTTACCCAGCACTCTCTCCCCCACCCTTACCCAGCACTCTCTCCCCCACCCTTACCCAGCACTCTCTCACCCCCTTACCCAGCATTCTCTCTCCTCCCCTTACCCAGCACTCTCTCTCCCCCCTTACCCAGCACTCTCTCCCACACCCTTACCCAGCACTCTCTCCCCCACCCTTACCCAGCACTCTCTCCCCCCCCTTACCCAGCACTCTCTCACCCCCTTACCCAGCATTCTCTCTCCTCCCCTTACCCAGCACTCTCTCTCCCCCCTTACCCAGCACTCTCTCCCACACCCTTACCCAGCACTCTCTCCCCCCTTACCCAGCACTCTCTCCCCCACCCTTACCCAGCACTCTCTCTCCCCCCCTTACCCAGCACTCTCTCACCCCCTTACCCAGCACTCTCCCCCCCCCCTTACCCAGCACTCTCTCACCCCCTTACCCAGCACTCTCTCCCCCACCCTTACCCAGCATTCTCTCTCCTCCCCTTACCCAGCACTCTCTCCCACACCCTTACCCAGCACTCTCTCCCCCACCCTTACCCAGCACTCTCTCACCCCCTTACCCAGCATTCTCTCTCCTCCCCTTACCCAGCACTCTCTCTCCCCCCTTACCCAGCACTCTCTTCCACACCCTTACCCAGCACTCTCTCCCCCCTTACCCAGCACTCTCTCCCCCACCCTTACCCAGCACTCTCTCTCCCCCCCTTACCCAGCACTCTCTCACCCCCTTACCCAGCACTCTCCCCCCCCCCCTTACCCAGCACTCTCTCACCCCCTTACCCAGCACTCTCTCCCCCACCCTTACCCAGCATTCTCTCTCCTCCCCTTACCCAGCACTCTCTCCCACACCCTTACCCAGCACTCTCTCCCCCCCTTACCCAGCACTCTCTCCCCCACCCTTACCCAGCACTCTCTCCCCCAGGCCCCCCAGATCCATGTAGGCCGTCTGGAAGGCCTCACTCCACTGCTCGTCCAGGGGCAGCTCCTGGCCCTTGATGAGAATGGTGGAACAGCGCTCCAGGATTCTCTCCGGCGCCCCCTTCATCACCAACAGGTAGCGCAGGTCCAGAGGGTCCTCCAGCTCATGCAGTGACAGCTTCCCACCACCAGGGGGAGAGAGGGAGTCAGCAGCAAATTTGAACTTTTTTCAAGTAAACAGATATAAACAGGCAGGTGCCATTTGAGTCAGACTGTACTGAAATTGAAAACAGAAACACACACTGCATCAGATAAAAAAGTAAGATGATGGAAAACAAAGATTTCAACCTCCCTGAGTAAAGACTGAGTCTTTGCAGACAGGAAAACACACAGCCCGCTGCTGACGGAAACTTATGGGACGCCCCTATCATGCAGGAGCATATTCAAGCGAAGACCGACAGTATCAAAATGTTCCACCAGGGGGAGACAGCGAGTAATTCACCTGGAATTTGTTTGTGGAGTTGAAGGGGATCTCGCAGATCTTTTTGAACCGTCCTCTGAAGTCCATGATGTTTCCGATGGTCAGCTCTGTAAATTTGAGCAGAGCTGTCTCCGAGGCATCCCCCACCACCGTTCTCTGTAGCTCGCGGAAAAAAAAGCATGGAAGTCACCATCATCACAGATTTTTATTTATTTTTCAACATTTTTTAAATAATTTGGCGCCCAACACGGGGCTGTCTATGTCCAATTCCCACCCCAATTTGGAATGTCCAATTGTCTCCCCAAACCGCGTTCATGAACCAACCCCACTGCACTGGACATACGGGTATCTTACCTCAGTGCAAACCCACGGCTTTCCTTGGCTTTCCTTTTCCTTTTCACGTGGCTCAATGGCCCGACTGATCCTACCCATACCCTGGGCAACCCGTACCCATACCCTGGGCAACCCGTACCCATACCCATACCCTGGGCAACCCGTACCCATACCCTGGGCAACCCGTACCCATACCCTGGGCAACCCGTACCCATACCCTGGGCAACCCGTACCCATACCCTGGGCAACCCGTACCCATACCCTGGGCAACCCGTACCCATACCCTGGGCAACCCGTACCCATACCCTGGGCAACCCGTACCCATACCCTGGGCAACCCGTACCCATACCCTGGGCAACCCGTACCCATACCCTGGGCAACCCGTACCCATACCCTGGGCAACCCGTACCCATACCCTGGGCAACCCGTACCCGGTTGTTCGTCGCCCCCTGCGGGGCTACCGGCCACAGTTGGTACGGGGATGATCCGGATTTGAACCCAGACCGTGGGAATCCTCCATGCACCACAATGTGGCGCCTTAACTGAATGAGCCCAGCAGCTCACCATCATCACAAATTCATCACTCATTTCCCTTCAAAAACTGTATTGATGCTAATCAACATTTGTCCAAAACGTTTTTGACTCACAACTAAGTGCTAGATTAGTTTCCTTCCCTTCTCAAACACAGTTTGGCATTTTATTTGTGAGTCAAAGTGAAGGTCAAATGTGGACCAAATTCAGGCCTGCGTGATGCTGCGTCTGTCTGTGTCTGCATCTGCGTGTGTCTGCGTCTATGGCTGCGTGTGTCTGCATCTGCGTGTGTCTGCAGCTGCGTGTGTCTGTCTGTGTCTGCAGCTGCGTGTGTCTGTCTGTGTCTGCATCTGCGTGTGTCTGCGTCTATGGCTGCGTGTGTCTGCATCTGCGTGTGTCTGCAGCTGCGTGTGTCTGTCTGTGTCTGCAGCTGCGTGTGTCTGCGTCTATGGCTGCGTGTGTCTGCGTCTATGGCTGCGTGTGTCTGCATCTGCGTGTGTCTGTCTGTGTCTGCAGCTGCGTGTGTCTGCGTCTATGGCTGCGTGTGTCTGCATCTGCGTGTGTCTGCAGCTGCGTGTGTCTGCATCTATGGCTGCGTGTGTCTGCAGCTGCGTGTGTCTGCGTCTATGGCTGCGTGTGTCTGCGTCTGCGTGTGTCTGCGTGTGTCTGTGTCTGCGTGTGTCTGCAGCTGCCTGTGTCTGCGTGTGTCTGTGTCTGCGTGTGTCTGCAGCTGCGTGTGTCTGCGTCTATGGCTGCATGTGTCTGCATCTGCGTGTGTCTGCGTGTGTCTGCAGCTGCGTGTGTCTGCGTCTATGGCTGCATGTGTCTGCATCTGCGTGTGTCTGCATCTGCGTGTGTCTGCGTGTGTCTGCATCTGCGTGTGTCTGTGTGTGTCTGCAGCTGCGTGTGTCTGCGTGTGTCTGCGGCTGCGTGTGTCTGCGTGTGTCTGCATCTGCGTGTGTCTGCGTGTGTCTGCATCTGCGTGTGTCTGTGTGTGTCTGCAGCTGCGTGTGTCTGCAGCTGCGTGTGTCTGCGGCTGCGTGTGTCTGCGTGTGTCTGCGGCTGCTCCTCGTGGCGCTGCCCTCACCCTTGGGATGGGCACGGTGTCCTGGCCGGGCCTGAATGTGGCTCTGTTGCACAGCCCCGCCACTCTTGCCAGCGCTCGCCACGTGTCTGATGACTGGTCAAAGCTCTGTCCTGCACAAGAACAGGGGGAGGAATGGGGGGGAGGGGCGTTCATTTGGGTTCCCCAAACCACGGGGACATTTTTTTCCGTGTAAAAAAACCAAACAATTGAATCCTTGTTCCAGGGAATACTCAAATCTGGCCTTCAAGGTCAGTATCACTGCTGGTGTTCTCTCCTGCTGGATAGTCCATAGTCCAGAAATGTCACTGATTGGCCAGAGATTACACTCACCTCATGCCTCTTAAAAGCTGATTAGAGGGGGGAGTTATTCTATAAGGGAGCTCTGGATATGGATATGGGACCTGGGGCACCCTCGGCCCCTGGTATTCAAATCACGGTCCTTGGTTTTCCACCCTCCCTTTACCTGGGCGTCAGGTGCGAAGAGAGTCTGGCTAATCAGTAGCACTAGTTGTTCAGTGAATTACCTGGGAGAAAGAAAACCAGGGCCGGATTTCGATTTGAGGTCCAGATTTGAATAACCGCGCCCTTGGCCCTTCAGCTCCACCACAGGGCACTCCTTGGAGCAACGTGAGTTCCGGGACAGAACCACGCTGGCTCCGCCCCCCACCCCCCCCCTCACCGGACTGGTCCTCCGTGGTGTCGGCTGCATGGATCATGTTGTCGAACCACAGGTGGGCCACGGTCATGCGGTTCTGGGTCAGCGTTCCGGTCTTGTCGGAGCAGATGACGGAGGTGGAGCCCAGTGTCTCCACGGCCTCCAGGTTCTTCACCACACAGTTCTTCCTGGCCAGACGTTTGGCCGTCAGAGACAGACACACCTGTGGGGAGAGAGAGGGAGATGGGTTTCAGGTGTAAGTACAGTACAGGTATGGATGGAAAAAGTTATTTTGTTACAAAATATACAATAACTTTTATTATTTACATTAAAAATGTTTCTATGAACTACACTCTACACGGTGAAGGTGCAGGCTGCTTTGCAGGTGGCGCAGAAATATAAATTTACAAAACATAATTAGCATATTTATAGTATGTATATGGACAATAAGGAATGTACTAAATGTCATGGATCTAAGATGATTCAGATTTTTTATTTGGAACAGTATATACTTACGGTATTTATTAATAACAAGAGTATCAATATTGCCAAGGATGTGTAATTAAGGTTAATTAAGGTTTATTTTATCTGGTAATCTACAAATATATGGTTTATGAAATTTATGATGATGAACATATTTTGCTGAGGATCTCTGGGACTCCAGGATGAGTCACAGTTATGACGGGTAGAGGATGTTATTGACAGTAGCACAGACCCAGACCTGGGTTAGGAGGCCTGTGGAACACCTCGGGGGTGACTGTGGTGGGCCTGTGGAAGACCTCGGGGGTGACTGTGGTGGCTCTCTCCAAGCTACCAAACCAAAGCCTAAATCCTCCACCCGAAACTCTTAAGCGGCATTGCTAATCACAAAATGACAGGACGAGTTGTTAGCTCACGGTGACGGTTGCCAGCAGCCCCTCTGGCACGTAGGCGACCACGATGGCCATGAAGAAGATCATGGCCTCCAGGAAGGCGTAGCCGATGAACATGGCCACCACAAAGAAGGTGAAGCCAAAGAAGATGGCGAGCCCGGCGATGATGTCCACAAAGTGCTCGATCTCGATGGCGATGGGGGTCTTCTCGTTGCCCACGCCGGACGCCAGACTGGCGATGCGGCCAATGATGGTGCGGTCGCCCGTGTTGATGATGATGCCTGTGGCCACTCCTGGAGGAGGGGGTGGGGCCAGAGTTATTTCACATCAAAAATGGCTTGTGCGTGTGTGTGTGTGTGTGTGTGTGTGTGTGTGTTTGTGTATTTGTATGTGTGTGCATGTGTGTGTTTGTATGTGTGTGTGCATGTGTGTGTCTGTGTGTGTGTGTGCATGCATGTGTCTCTGTGTGTTTGTGTGTGCATGCATGTGTGTGTTTGTGTGGTTGTGTGTGCGTGCAGAATAGTAAAAATGGCAAAACAGCTCCCAGGAAATAGGTATCCTACAGAAATGGAATATACTCATAATATAAAATGTATTATCAAGATATTTCAACACATCAGAATATAATGGCAAAATATACAAATTATTGCCATATTCAGATATTGCAAGATTTGTTTTGTAAAATATATACTGTATATTAAAAAATATGATATAAATGTAGATTGTAAAAGCCAGATGGAAGTGGGACTGGGGGAAACAGACCCTCCAGGCACGTGGTGGAGAAGAAGGCGATGTTTCGGGTCTCCATAGGGTTATCATTGGTATACTCTGGAGTCCTGCTCTGAGGCTCTGACTCCCCAGTCAGGGAGGAGTTATCCACCTGAGGGGAAACAGGAAGAGAGCAGTCACAGTCCTGCAGCCTGTCTGTGGGGAAGCAGGAAGAGAGCAGTCACAGTCCTGCAGCCTGTCTGTGGGGAAGCAGGAAGAGAGCAGTCACAGTCCTGCAGCCTGTCTGTGGGGAAACAGGAAGAGAGCAGTCACAGTCCTGCAGCCTGTCTGTGGGGAAACAGGAAGAGAGCAGTCACAGTCCTGCAGCTTGTCTGTGGGGAAGCAGGAAGAGAGCAGTCACAGTCCTGCAGCCTGTCTGTGGGGAAGCAGGAAGAGAGCAGTCACAGTCCTGCAGCCTGTCTGTGGGGAAGCAGGAAGAGAGCAGTCACAGTCCTGCAGCCTGTCTGTGGGGGAAACAGGAAGAGAGCAGTCACAGTCCTGCAGCCTGTCTGTGGGGAAACAGGAAGAGAGCAGTCACAGTCCTGCAGCCTGTCTGTGGGGAAGCAGGAATTAAGTGCCCTACAGTCCTAGGTCATGACCGAATATGATCCCTGTTCCCTGCACCTGACAGGGGCTGAGTGATTAGCTAACAGTTTGGAATCTACTAAAGTAATCCAAGAAGATTGAAACAGAAGTGGGTGGAAACCTATCAAATGAAATTCAATATAGCTACATGAAAATAATAACCAGGCATGACTACTTTATGGGAGAAACAAAATTGGAATGTGCTCAATTTGAAAAAGACAAGTTGCTGGAAATATAGCCAAAATTATTGAGTCTGAGGAAGTTATACTTATGTTATGTAAAATACCTTTGTCAGACCACACTTAGGGCCTGATTAACTAAGACCTTCACCACGGTGCAAAACTAATAACACAACCAATGATTGGTGCAAAACAAATATGACCAATCATTGGTCATGTTATTGGTTTTGCGTGTGCTAAAAGGTTTTGCATGCACTAACGGTCCTAGTAAATCAGACCCTTATAGTACTGTCTGCAGAGGCTCTGGAAAAAGTTCAAAGAAGGGTGACTAAATTGGTTTCAGGTATGAAAGATAAATGACAAAAGACCTAAGATACTTAATCTCTATAAGCTTAGTAAAAAGGAGACTTGAGGCATTTAAATTCATGAAAGGGATTAACAAAGTGAACTACGAGAGCTTCTTCAGGTTGAGTTCTATCAGTAGAACCACGGAGCATATAAGGAAATTAGCAAAAGGCAAATTCCTCCCAGATATCAGGACGTATTTCTTCACACAGAGTAGTCGCTGTGCAGAATAGCTTGGCAGGTCATGTAGCAGAGGCAGATACCCTTGCGGTTTCCGAGACCGGACCATTAATTATTTGAAGGGTGCAGAACAGCATCTGCTTCCTCAGATCTATTTATTACGACAATCTGTACTTCATTCTGCCATCATGGCTCGCTTGACAGCTCTGTTATCTGATTGGCTGGCTACCAACCTTGCAGCCATGGCTGGTGATGATACGTATGTCGGCTGGCACTCGGTCTCCGCCCTTGATCTCCACCAGGTCACCCACCACCAGTATGTTGGCGTTGATCTGGTTCTTTTGGCCGTCTCTGATCACCACGGCTTGCTGGGAGAGGAAAAGGAAAAAGTGTGTGTGTGTGTTTGTGTGTGTGCGCGCGTGCAGTGTGTGTGTGAGTTTGGGGGTGTTAGAATAGCCACAGTCTGAGATAAGGAGAGGATCTCACCATTGATACCAGATAATTTTTTCCATTTAAATTATTATTATTATTAATTTTACATTTGAGCCCTATGCTCTCCCAGGCTAGACTGCTTTTGAGAGAGCAGAGCACGGACGGGCAAGCGCTGTTCTCTCAAACAGACTGCCTTCCTGAGGGCAGAGCACGGACGGGCAAGCACGCGCGTTCCTCTCAAACAGACTGCCTTCCTGAGGGCAGAGCACGGACGGGCAAGCACGCGCGTTCCTCTCAAACAGACTGCCTTCCTGAGGGCAGAGCACGGACGGGCAAGCACGCGCGTTCCTCTCAAACAGACTGCCTTCCTGAGGGCAGAGCACGGACGGGCAAGCACGCGCGTTCCTCTCAAACAGACTGCCTTCCTGAGGGCAGAGCACGGACGAGCAAGCACACGCTGTCCTCTCAAACATTTTGCATGCACACACACACAACCACCACCGTATTCCGGCAGTTAAGCTCACGCAGACATGGTGTGGACAGAGTGAAATCCCTCCCCTAGCTCCCTCCCTCCCTCTCTCCCTCTCTCCCTCTCTCCCTCTCTCCCTCTCTCCCCGAGTCAGAACCTCTACAGACCCTACACCCCACCCACCACCCCACACTGGAACTGTTCCTTGACTAAGACGAGCCAAGCAGCAGCCCACCGTCACCTGATAACCTTTATTGATTTATGTTTTTGACATAATTCGCTTCTTTACCTGTGGTACAAGATTTTTGAAGCTGGCAATGATGTTGGTGCTTTTGAACTCCTGGTAGTAACCAAAACATCCTGTCACCACGACCACAGAGATCAGCGTGATAGCCAGGTACAACTGGGAGAGAGAGAGACAGAGAGACAGAGGGGGAGAGAGGGAGAGGGGGAGAGAGGGATAGTTCAATGACAT
Source organism: Synaphobranchus kaupii (assembly GCA_029718625.1). Taxonomy (NCBI): domain Eukaryota; kingdom Metazoa; phylum Chordata; class Actinopteri; order Anguilliformes; family Synaphobranchidae; genus Synaphobranchus; species Synaphobranchus kaupii. Next base: position 3,503,077 of record CM056399.1, read on the forward strand.
TTGAGGGAAACATTAGCATTCATGTCAGGCCATACATTTACGTAAACAGAAATCAACATATTAATTCGATTAAAAAGTTATTTCTTCCTTTAGGCACATCCATACTTCGGCCTTCCACTCTCGGTTCCCCTCTCTCCTAAAATAGGTGCCACGTGGATTCCTGTTCCTAACATGGCTGGCCTCTCCCTGTACGCAATAAAATATTCAGTGTTCATTTAACTTTTACAAAGTACATGTGAGTCAAAGAGAGATCTCTCCTTGGCCGAGGGTGAATTAACATTGAAGTTTATGACTCTGCAGTGTACGTGTCCGTGTACTGTATGTACTGTACGTACTGTGTGTACTGTATGTACTGTGTGTACTGTATGTACTGTATGTACTGTGTGTACTGTATGTACTGTGTGTACTCTATGGACTGTATGTACTGTATGTACTGTGTGTACTGTATGTACTGTACGTACTGTGTGTACTGTATGTACTATGTGTACTGTATGTACTGTGTGTACTCTATGGACTGTATGTACTGTACGTTATGTTCCTTTATCTTTCTGCCTTTCTTGTGCACCCCCTTGTGGACATAACAAGCATAACAGAAAGTGCCTCAAAGAATCCTATTTTATAACCAGGCGATAATGTTTCAAGTTTTGCAGTAAACTAATAACATAATCTATCTATCTATCTCTCTATCTATCTATCTATCTATCTATCTATCTATCTATCTATCTATCTATCTATCTATCTATCTATCTATCTATCTATCTATCTATCTATCTATCTATCTATCTATCTATCTATCTATCTATCTATCTATCTATCTATCTATCTATGACAAGGCAATCTATCTATCCCCATCCCTCTCTCCTCCCCTTGCTCACATTGTCTTGACTGGCCAGGTCTCCCTTGGCGAACTGGATGCCGAAGGCGATGAAGCAGATGACAGCCGCCACCCACATCAGGCACTGCAGCCCCCCCGCCAGCTGCCGGGCGAACTTCACGTACTCGGGCGTCCCTTTGGGCGGTTTCAGCTCGTTTGGGCCGTCCCGTTCCAGGACCTGCAGGGCCATCGTGCTGGTCAGGCCCTGGGAGGGGGGTAGGGGTGGAGTTCAGAATGGGTGTTGGGAGGGAGGGTAGGGGTGGAGTTCAGAATGGGTGTTGTGAGGGAGGGTAGGGGTGGAGTTTGGAATGGGTGTTGGGGGGGTAGGGGTGGAGTTCAGAATGGGTGTTGGGAGGGGGGTAGGGGCAGAGTTCAGAATGGGTGTTGGGAGGGGGGTAGGGGCGGAGTTCAGAATGGGTGTTGGGAGGGAGGTAGGGGCGGAGTTCGGAATGGGTGTTGGGGGGGGTAGGGGCGGAGTTTGGAATGGGTGTTGGGAGGGGGGTAGGGGTGGAGTTCAGAATGGGTGTTGGGAGGGAGGGTAGGGGTGGAGTTTGGAATGGGTGTTGGGGGGGGTAGGGGTGGAGTTCGGAATGGGTGTTGGGAGGGGGGTAGGGGTGGAGTTCGGAATGGGTGTTGGGAGGGAGGTAGGGGCGGAGTTCGGAATGGGTGTTGGGGGAGGTAGGGGCAGAGTTCAGAATGGGTGTTGGGAGGGAGGTAGGGGCGGAGTTCAGAATGGGTGTTGGGAGGGAGGGTAGGGGCGGAGTTCAGAATGGGTGTTGGGAGGGAGGTAGGGGCGGAGTTCGGAATGGGTGTTGGGGGGGGTAGGGGCGGAGTTTGGAATGGGTGTTGGGAGGGGGGTAGGGGTGGAGTTCAGAATGGGTGTTGGGAGGGAGGGTAGGGGTGGAGTTTGGAATGGGTGTTGGGGGGGTAGGGGTGGAGTTCGGAATGGGTGTTGGGAGGGGGGTAGGGGTGGAGTTCGGAATGGGTGTTGGGAGGGGGGTAGGGGTGGAGTTCGGAATGGGTGTTGTGAGGGGGGTAGGGGTGGAGTTCGGAATGGGTGTTGGGAGGGAGGAGGGGGGGTTGATGAAATGAATGGATGGATGGATGAGATGAACAGAATGATGTCAGCAGAACAACACAGGACAATGGGGGGCGTAGCAGGAGGAGAGTTAATGGCACATCCTGTACTCGCTTGTCAATACGTGCAAAAGCTGGCTGGCTGGGTTGCGCTGTGGAGGCAGATGCCCTGGGACAGTACCAGATTGTATGCAAATTATGAGACTAGACGGGCTGAGGAAAAGGAAGCTATAAATATGATGTAAAAGGATGTAGTATTAATTACATTATGGCATGGGGCACTTCACAGAAGAGCCCTGAGCACTACATCCAGTGGTGCAGCCTCCACACACTTTGTCTACCCTGCTATGCAGACAGACAGACATGAAGACCGAGTTACCCGCTTGTTACCTTGGTGACATTGGTGGTGTATTTCATCTCAAGTTCTTCTATTGTGATCTCGTGGTCATCCTGGGAGGGTAGTCACATAGGCACAGTTTGTATTCCAGTTTCTTCATACAGACAATTAAATAAACTGCCGTGAAGGATCAATATTGCTTTTAGTAGACTTGGGTAGATACGTATTTCAAATGTTTTAGCTATTTAAAAGCTGGTGAAAAATTAAGAACACAAAGCATGCAATCAATAGACATGAGAAAATAAAATGTATTCTGGTGAAAAACAGAATAGATGTGTAGGACATTTACTGTTATCTAAAGGGTTTAAGTATTTCAAATAATAATTTAACATACGTCAGGATTATTGCCAAGGCCATCGCTAAACAATCAATTATTTAGTGTTATAAAATGGTTATGTCTGTTACGTGTTGCTTTTTAAAAAATCGTTTTTCTTTTTTCTGACTCACAATGTCAATCTCCCGTTTCATGCCTTCCAGTCTCTCTTTCCTTTTCATCTTCTTCTTCTTCTTGATCTGGACGTCCATCTCTCCATCCACCTTGTCCATCTCCACAAACATATCGTACGAGTTCTGCAGAGAGAGAGAGAGAGAGAGAGAGAGAGAGGGGGGGGGGGGGGGGGGGGGGGGGGGAGAGGGAGAGAGAGAGAGGGAGAGAGGGAGAGAGGGAGAGGGAGGGATAGTTCAATGACATTTGAGGGAAACATTAGCATTCATGCCAGGCCATACATTTACATAAACAGAAATCAACATATCCCAAGATATGAAGAAGTTATTACTTCCTTTAGGCACATCCATACTTCCGCCTTTCACTCTCGGTTCCTCTCTCCTAAAATAGGTACCATGTGGATTCCTGCTCCTAACATGGCTGGCCTCTCCCTGTACGCAGTAAAATATTCAGTGTTCATTTAACTTTTACAAAGTACATGAGAGAGAGCTCAGTAGAAGTTAAAACTGACTCACTTTCAAACGGAAAATCGGTTGTTCTGCAAACAGTACACAGTTTTTTTTAGTTTGCACCACAAACATTTCAATAGTTCAATAGTGATCTTTTCACCGCAGGCTAAATGCATCTTGTGCCTTTGCATGTACTCAGTAGTAGGCTACACAGTAGTAACACACTAAGCCATTTCTAGGTGTATGAAAAGTATGATTAAAGTGTATGAAAATTTTCAGCTGTATGAATAGGTTGTATGTAAAGAATGTACTCTCAGTTGCTCAGGATGACATTGTATGCTGAATGTATAAAATATGAAGTAACTATGTAGCAACATGTCTCAGATATTTAACCTCGCATAAACACCACTGTGTTTTCATAGGTTCCTTTCAAAAGTGTGAATATTCTCCAGCTATAAGCAGTAGAACAACTGCCTATTGACACATTAACTAAACAACTGGTATGGATCCTCATGCCAGTATAGAGAGAGGGCATTGTACCTCTATGTTTCTTGCCATCTATCATTGAACCAGGCAAAGTGGAATATAGTAAGAGTCTTGTACCACTAAACAAATAAATAACAAATGAGAATAAATGTAAAATTTCAGTCACAGGCTTTTTACCTGTGTACAAAATGTGATATTTCGTAGGGAGTATGTGAAGAACCAGAACCACCAGCAGGGTAAGGTAATGGTGACATTAAAGCAGCCATAGACTCACCTGCTTGCTCATGCTGGCAGCTCTGTAGGCGCAGTCTCCGCCCAAGTCAATAACCGTCCAAACGCCCGAGCCCTTTTTTCCTGAAATCTTGAAAAGGGTTTGTATTTCCACCCCGACCGCGTCTGTCAAACAGATCCTCGGAGCTCCAGAGAATGGGAGTGGTCAGCTTGGGACGAGGTTATATACCCCGACGCCCCCCCCCCCCCCCCCCCCCCCCCCCCGATGCCCACCTGAAACAGGCATCACCTTTAGACTTGTTACCAATGTCAACCAGCACTTTTGAAATTGAAAGCTCTCCACCCTCTTGTATCAAACGCAACCACTTTGTGGGTAAAACATGGTCCGGGCCTTATCAGCATGAGCATAAAGGAGCTTGTGTGTGTGTGTGTGTATGAGTGTGTATTTGTGTGTGTGAAAGCGCGTGCGGGTACGTTTTTTACATGCCCAAGTTTTTTTTTCCGGCGACTTCTGCTGAAGCCAGACGCGGCCCAATGCTTCTCCAAGGTCATTCCTTAAAATATCTACATTTCTATACCCGTCACCCTCTCTATGGCTCCACAGAGCAGAGAGAGCCTCCTTTATGTGCAGAACCATATAATGCCCTGCTTTTATTTATTTCTGAAGGTGCAAAAGGGCGGATCCCTTAGCTCTGCGGGAGATTTGGAGATGAGCTGGAGTATCCCTCTCCCGACTCTGTCTTAGCTCTGCGGGAGATGTGCTAGAGTATCCCTCTCCCGACTCTGTCTTAGCTCTGCGGGAGATGTGTTGGAGTATCCCTCTCCTGACTCTGTCTTAGCTCTGCGGGAGATGTGCTAGAGTATCCCTCTCCTGACTCTGTCTTACCTCTGTGGGAGATGTGCTAGAGTATCCCTCTCCTGACTCTGTCTTAGCTCTGCGGGAGATGTGCTAGAGTATCCCTCTCCCGACTCTGTCTTAGCTCTGTGGGAGATGAGTTGGAGTATCCCTCTCCCGACTCTGTCTTAGCTTTGCGGGAGATGTGTTGGAGTATCCCTCTCCCGACTCTGTTTTAGCTCTGCGGGAGATGTGCTAGAGTATCCCTCTCCCGACTCTGTCTTAGCTCTGCGGAAGATGTGGAGATGTGTTGGAGTATTGTAGCCATCACTCCCATCATTCTGATGTAGCTTTATTTTTAAAAATCTGATTTACAGTTTTTAATGTAAGATACAATGTACTGAAATACTATTCACCCCCCCCCTCCCCTTCCCCCACCCAACCCAAGGTCATACCTAGAGATAATAATAATAATAATAATAATAATAATAATAATAATAATAATAATAATCATCATAAAGAAAATACATAGATATACAATTGAAAATATATATACTGTATTCTCAAAAAATAAAAAACAGTAAAAGACTGCCTTATGCAGACAGAGTAAATACAATCAGGACTGTCATATACATAGGTATGCCATTCTGGCATCAGGGTACTTCAGGAAAATGCAAGATTTGTAGCATTTAAATGTAGACCAGGCCTTGTCACATTTTTCTTGGGACCCCTGCATTGTTTTAGCAGAGACAGCAGCTCCTGGATCCACTGTCCAAGACCCCCCCTAAAAATAGGGGGGTCCGAGCACCTACCAATTGAAAAGGAGAGGACGGCACATTTTTGTTTCTTTTGATGTCAGCAATTCCACTCTGTCAATCAATTGTCAGTTGAAGATTATTATCGAAATGAACCTGGCATACCAGGTGCTGCATACACGTGCACAAGGACAATGGCATGTGGGTATAAAATCCATTATGAATACAAATATCGTGCTTAAAGGTCAGATCAGTTATCAGACAGAACACATTTTTATCAATGGGAAAGCGTGATCATCTTGTTTTATGGTAAACAAAAGTTTGGCACCTGCTTAAAGAGCTGCCCATCGACATCTGCTTTGAACCACGGATAATGTGAGGTGTGACTTTTCATAAGACACTGAAGTGTCGTACTGTTTACGTGCTTCCGCTTGATTATTTTGAAGGCTCCACCAGTGTTCAATGTTCCCATCCAATATAATTATTGATTCATCATCATGGTACTATCAAGCCCAATCACTAAAGAGGCCGGTTAACTCCTGTGCTGAGCTAAGGTAAGAAACACAACTGAAGCCCTTTCTTTCAGCGCTAGCAGCTGGTTACAGGCCAGGTTTGTTCTCTGCGGGCTTGTGAAAACAAAGTCGAAGGTAAAGGACGGCAAACAAAGGCTCTGATAGCTTCCAGGGCTATTGAAGTGTGGAGAACGGCAATTTTAAAATGGCCACGTGAAAGGACAGCTTGAAGTGGACTTATCAGCTTTCCGCGATCGGTCAAGCGGCGCTAGGCTCGTTAGCGTGGGCGGAGCGTGCGATAGCAAACCGCTGCCTGACGTCACCCGAGCGTCAGCTTCCCTCCTAAGGAGATTTGCAGCGTGTCCTTACAGATTCAAACGATACATTATTATTCAATTATATATGATATCTTACTCAGCTAATCTACAAGATATTGTCAATGCATGTAAGTTAGATTTGTGAACAGGGTTCATGTTGTACTTGTATGACTTACGGTCTAGAACCCTCAACCCTCAGAAATGTGAAGCATCTATCCATGAACACCTCACGTGCATACCCATTGCTGCTGTTTTCATTATACCCAAGACTCTTTTCATTCTCATTTTCTGACAAGGTATAAATTGACCACAAAGTCTTATGAAGGATTTGTGAAGCAGTTGCATGTGAGTTGTGGTGAAGCATAGTGGCGATAATGTAGTCATATTTGACTAGCTGTGTGTACACTACCAGGCCAGGCCACATCATGTCACGGCAAAAGCTTGCCATAGCAACAGCCCTGTGACAAAGGCCTCGATCACCCTAAGGCTTTCTTGGTTTCCTACTGTCAGTTCACTTTCACTAGTACTCTTTCACTCCCAAACTTCACACCAGTTCTTGTTCAGGTCTATTATCCTGCACACACTGCCCATGGACAGGAGCTACTTGGCTAACATTAGCGTTAGCATTGTAGCTGTGTTTTTATTTTTATTTTGTTGTTCCTTTCACTGGATTTAGCCCTGACGCAGATGCCTTGTTTGAGAGGACCAGAGGCATTTTTAATTACTTATTTTTAAACCTTTATCTAACCAGGTTAGTCTCAGATGACGAATGATGTGTTAAACCACACCAGCAATGTGTCATTCCTGTAGAGCGGGTCTTCCAACTGGCCTGCTGTATTACAGCATTCCCTATAGGGGCATTGTGGGTAAGGGACATCCCCCAAGAAGGGGCTATGTTCATTTCAATGCCCATGCAGTGAGAAGACAGCCAGGGCTGTCGTGTTTGGAAACAAAGCACCAGGATTCTGGCCGTGCCAGTCAATTGGCATCTTTCATTTTTGTAACATGTGAGAGCACCAGAAAAGGACAAGAGGGAGATGACTTGGAGAGGCCGAGAGAGGAGGTCACGCATTACACAGCTTCGTGAATTTCATGGAGGGCAAACAGGCTTGAGGCTTGAGTGGGGTTCAGAACTATTTGACTCTGACTCCGTCGACCCACGCGCACATACCTTTTAAGTGTGGTGGGAAGCTCCTAGCAACAGCAGCTCGGTTTTTTTGTCTCTCTCAGGGGAAGCGTCCATTGCACAGGGCAGGACTTTAAAAACAAACGAAAACAAAGAGGAATAAATGTTTTAAGATGTAAATGTTTCAGTTCTGCCCAGGCCCAAGGTGAGTGTGACCACAGCGACAGCAAGTCCTTGTACCAAAGTCACAGTGGACAGGTATATAAACAGAGTCTTATCTGTTAGAACAATGTCAAATAAAAGCAGCGAGCAGGACTGGTTAGTGATTACTGAATGGGAGGGCGGGGAGCTGTGACCTTAACAGAGGGAAAAGTACAGGCACACTTTCCCTCATTAATACAGTATGCTCTTATGTGCAATTAGCACTTTATGCGTTTTGTCATCACAGCCTTGACATCTGTTCTGGATCAGAGAATAGGCAAAATTAATTATTATTATTAGTAGTAGAATTATTAATGCTATTATTATTAATTGTTCGTATTGATAATTTTATAAATTATTATTGTTGTTATACTACTACCCCTACTACTAATATTAATAATAATTGTTAACATTACTATTATTATTGTTGTTATACTACTACCCCTACTACTAATAATAATTGTTATTATTACTATTATTATATTGCTACTACTACTACTACTACTAATAATAATAATAATAATAATACAACAATAATAATAATAACAATAAGAAGAAAAAGAAGAATAATTTGGCATAGCATAGCATCAAGTATCATCAGAGAAGTTTGAACACTTAAGGGGACTTTCAGATTATATTACAGTTTTAAAAAATGAAAAAACAATTAAAGAAAAATAACGCACCTCCCAAATGACTAAATTGCAAATAGAAATGATAACTAATAAAATACATATTCATGGATGTGCGTGTTTTTTATATATACCCAAAATACGCACAGCTACATAATCTCTAATTATATATTTCGTGCGTTATTTTTAAAAGTAGGCTACAACTTCACTTTATTCACATATCCGCTTAAACGCCAATTTACTTAAATGCAGCGATGAACCACTAGAGGGCGTCAACATCAAATATGATGACTGACAAGCATTGAGTTTCTGGCAAACAAGAAACAAACGGGGCCCCTCTGTGGGGGAGGAGCACAGTCATCTTGAATTCTTTGCACATCCAGAGCCTGGCAGTACAGTTATGTCAACAAGGAGAGTTTCCAAATCCAGGGAAAGCCACTGGGAAGTGAACCTGTGGACCTGTGTTGTGCAATGCTTGATGACATCACATTTCCAGGACAGAGCTGTTTCATAAAGTTTATCTTTTGGCAGAAGGTTTTTATTTTTTGGAACAAAGGAAAGTATCTAATATTCCAAACTTTGAAGTATGTCTCTTATACACTGTGTACCATATGCTAAAATATGACTACAGCCATCTTATGGAAAGCTGGCTATTTTCAGTAATATGTAACTTTTGTTCCGATATATAGAGATAATTTAATTTAATTATTTTAATTTCACATTTCAGAATGTATTCCCTTTTGTTAACATAAACTGGCTTTGTTTTGGTTGGCTAATTTAAGCAAATTCAAGCACAATTGGCAGAGATATTTTACAAAAAATAAAACTTTAGTAGAATTTAATATTTGGAATATTGGATATAATTGTTCAGAACCCAAACTTGAAAAATTGAAAGAAATACAGAAACTTGTATAATGTGCCATTCTAATGGAAATTCAAGAAATATTTTTGACCAGTGAAATAAATCACAATTTATAAGGCTACTCAGATTAAGGAAAATGGGCCCACTACAAGACATTTTACAGAACTCCCAATGGCAACTCACTGTTTGGAGGAAACAGGCTGGCTATAGATGTATTCCATATGAGCAATAAAAAAAACACTGTTCAAGAATGCAGGATTACAAAAGAGCCTCTGTACCTCAGCTGAAATCAGAGGACACATCCACAGATTCAATACTGTTCCTCTGTTTCACTTACGCTGCATGTCCATCAGGCTTTTCTGGTGCTAATTCTCCTCATATTCCCTGATTTACAATTCCTTTTTCCCCCAGAACTTCCACTCTCCGTGCATCTAATGCAGTGTTTTTTTATGGTGTTATTGCTCATGTTTACCTGTTTAAAAGTCAAATGAACAGCTGTGGTTTTGAGGTTCATGTTCGAGTAGCGGGGAAAAGGGGTGGGTGATTATTCCGTTGATTATGATCAAATTATCCTCTCCCATGTTTATCGAGAGAGTCAGCCTGGAGAAATGAAAGACAGAGAAATATTAAGGCCCAATACGTTTTGCGGTTATTAATGTGGTTATTAATGTAGTGGTGTAGGCTACATGTGTTGTATTCATTGTTGAACTAGGCTTCAACATTTTTAATTGTTTTACTTTGATCTTATGGTGCATACTTTTTTATTTTCTTTGTTATATGGTTTCTGTGAGCTGCTTGTGTAAAGCACATTGAGTTGCTTTCTGTCTGATATGTGCTCTAGAAATTAAATTTAGAATTTTGAACATATTTTCACCCCTCTTTTAACAAAGGAACTGGCGGTTCCATCAGCAAATGGGGGGGGGGGTGTATTTATGACCCCTTTGGAATGCAACCCTTCCCCCTCTTTAGCTGGGAAGGAAAGTGAACCAGACCCCTCTTAAGAGTCACAGGCTGTGTTTGAAATGGGTCCCTATAAACATTACAGTGCACTATTTAGGGGATTGCTAATTTTGACGGTTTCCGAATTCTCAATTGAGAACAATGAAAATTAGGACTTCCTACAAAATGGCTGATTCCCTAATTAGTGCACAAATAATAATAATAATAATAATGCATGGCATTTATATAGCGCCTTTCTAGATACTCAAAGCGCTTTACAATGATGAGGGGGAAACTCGCCTCTACCACCTACAAAGTGTATAGACGTATAGAGCAGCTCGGATTGTGGGAGGGACTTTCTATACACACTGAGCCAATCAGCACTAATTGAGCAGTTGGATTACAGTCCCAACACAGTGGAATGGTTCGTCCCAGTATTCTTCACTCCTCACCTCCTTTCCTCCACTCATCTCCTACAAGGAAGTATGCAAAACAGCCTGTAAGTTCCAAGCACAAGTAGTTGCATGTACACTATACAATGCACCTGACATTGCGGTTTGCGTCGAGACATTAATTAATATGCAACCATTAATATGTAATCAACAACATTAGATTAGGACACAAAGATTGGTTTCCGGGGCGTGGAGGAGAGGAGGTAGTAATCAAGGAAAAGAGGATGCATTTTTCGAGTATTGGGACAGACCTGGAGATTGCAGAGGAGTGCGTGAGCAGAGACTTCTGGGATATTTGGAGGATTGTTGCGTGAGCTAGCTCTGAGCTCTGCAGCTCTCGGCCCCTGTAATGAGCTCTTCGTCATACGTAGGCTGGGACTCGACCTCACAACGAGGCGAGCCTCTCTTTACTCCATTATGTGCAATGGAAGATTCCAAGCAAACCTGAGGCCAAGACGTTGGTCTCCGTGGCCGTTCCGCAGAGGACAGAGGATGCCACTCCTGCTCCCCCACCAACGGGACCCTCAACCCAGCCTTCAGCCGTCAAAAGACTGAGTATTACAACCGCTAAGCATCAAAAACTTCAGAGCATGAGATAATCGCTGTGCCTGTGCATAGCCTTATCTTCATCCCTCTCCTCTTTGCCTTTAGTAGAAGAATTGTAATAAATGTTTTGTGTTACTACGTTGCATTGTGTCTTTATTCGAATAATTGGGCTCTACTGATTAAACAAACTCAAATTGGAGGTGTTGCTGGGTTCCTCCCAAACGATTGTTTATTTACTGTTAATGTGAAATTCATTAGCCGGTGAATGGAGGAAAGTCATTGATCCAGATAACCCAGATGGGTGAAGCAATACGACATAATCGACATCACTACATACAGTTTCCAGGGTTAAAGATGTCACAGACACGTTTTGCAACATATCTGTCTGCAGTATGTGCTTGTGACATCTTTAACCCCGTATGTGCCATTCTTATGTGGAACCTGCCCAGGCGCAATAAGTGTTAGGCCTTATCTTTTTCACTGGGAAGTATACGTATGCAAGTGCGTGCAATGCATTGTGTTTATGTGCATACCTGTGCACGGTTTTGTGTCTGTGTGTGTGTGTGCACGTGTGTGTGTGTGTGTGTGTGTGTGTGTGTGTGTGTGCGTGCGTGCATGTGTGTGTGTGTGTGTGTGTGTGACCAGCTGAAAATTATTTGTAGTGTCTTTTATAGCCTACAGCTGTGGCACAAAATACAGTCACGTTGTTTACTATTTTCGATCAGCCGTAATGTGATAGGAAGGAACACCACAAAGCGTATTCAGTTTTTAATTCCACATTGCTCTAACACATTGAATTAATACAATTGGTCCTTTAAGTGACACATACATTAAGTTTGGAGGCACTCTCTCATAGTGGTTTAATCCACATCCTCCATCATAATTTACTGTGGCCATTTAAGTCCTGACATGGCTCAATAGTGGTATATAATTGTGCCAGGCTGTGCCATAGTTTATAGTGTGTAAAACCTGCGCGTCCCCTTGCTGCGGAATTGCTAGATCAATTACCTTCCCTCATTGCTCTGCTGATGACACACACAGGTGCACACACAAAACATACAAACGTACAGCTCCCGTTTCCCAGAAACTTACCTTCCCTCATTGCTCTGCTGATGACACATACAGGTGCACACACAAAACATACAAACGTACAGCTCCCGTTTCCCAGAAACAAAGCATCACCGCAAGTGTGAGCTGCTGTTCTGTTGCAGCTACGTATATCCGCAGCAAATCGAGTCCTCTATCGACGTAATCTGAAAGGCTGCTCAGCGAGGAAAAAGCCACTACGCCAAAAGACGCCATTAAAAAAAGCCAGACTACAGTTTGCAACTGCACACGGGGACAATGGTCTTACTTTTTGGAGATATGTCCTCTGGTCTGATGAAACAAAAATTTAAACTGTTTGGCCATGATGACCATCGTTATGTTTGGAGGAAAAAGGGTGGGGCTTGCAAGCCGAAGAACACCATCCCAACCGTGAAGCATGGGGGTGGCAGCATCATGTTGTTGGGGTGCTTTGCTGCAGGAGGGACTGGTGCGCTTCATAAAATAGATGGCATCACGAGGAAGGAAAATTATGTGGATATATCTCAAGACATCAGCCAGGAAGTTAAAGCTTGGTCGCAAATGGCTCTTCCAAATGGACAATGACCCAAAGCATACTTCCAATGGCAAAATAGCTTAAGGACAACAAAGTCAAGGTATTGGAGTGGCCATCACAAAGTCCTGACCTCAATCCAATCAAAAATGTATGGGCAGAACTGAAAAGGCGTGGGCGAGCAAGGATGCCTACAAACCTGACTCAGTTACACCAGTTATGTCAGGAGGAATGGGCCAGAATTCCAGCAACTTATTGTGAGAAGCTTGTGGGCTACCTGAAACATTTGACCCAAGTTAAACAATTTAAAGGCAATGCTACCAAATACTAACAGAGTGTATATAAACTTCTGACCCACTGGGAATGTGATGAAAGAAATAAAAGCTGAAATAAATCATTCTCTCTACTATTATTCTGACATTTCACATTCTTAAAATAAAGTTGTGATCCTAACTGACCTCAGACAGGGAATGTTTACTAGGATTAAATGTCAGGAATTGTGAAAAACTGAGTTTAAATGGATTTGGCTAAGGTGTATGTAAACTTTCACCCCAGGTTCATATAGGCACAAGTTAATTTCTCTGTCTTGTGATCACAATGACTCATCCAGTTCTTCCAGAAGGGACTGGCAATAGAGCAGTATAAAATGAACGTTTAAAAGAAAGACAGAAAACAATGAAAAACAGAGGCAAGGCAAGAACATATAAAAAGTATGTCAATAAAACATGATCGGTTTGCAACATTGTTGCGGGTTATACAATAACATTAATTCCCCCGCGGGTTTCTTGAAAGTGATAAGAATTGTAGGCTACTTTCTCTTTTATGAGCATTCCAGTGAACTGCCTTCTGCAAGCACCTGATACATCATCATTGCAGCCTGCTGAAGTGCCCCCATAAAAGCCATGGGGCCCCTGGCACAGAAAAGTGGTCATGTGACATTATCAGCCGCATTGTCAATGGGTGGACTCGTTTTGCGAGCCCGACCATGACCGAGTGGGCATGTTGCCCGCTGGTTTTTTTCTTCTTCTTTTTTTTTGCAGTCCACTCAATGTCTTTGGACTGGCACCAGCACTCATGCAGTTGACATGGTGAGAAATTCAGAATATCCACAAATGTGAATTGTGTAAACTAATCTTTATCTATTGTGTACAGGGTTTTATAAATCATTGGCCTGACTATGCCCAATCTGATATAATGTATTTCCCTGACCAGGCTATGAATTCCAAATATGATATTTACATCACTGGTATTTTCTTCCCCAGTGCAAACTATCAATACCATAACCCAACCCTTTCATTCCAGAATTATCTTCAATTATCACCCTGGAATTTTCATGAAATACCATTTTTTTCTTCCGTACCATAGAGTCTGGGTGCCAGGCTGGAACGTTGTTGATACTCAAATGTTTATGCTTTTTTATGTATCTCCAAACACTACATATCTGTGAGCCATACGCAGTATTTATACAACGTCCAGTGCTTGGTGCACGGCAATAAAATGAGGCGTATAGCACTTTATTTTTGTACATGGGAGTTTGAGAAAGGCATCTCCATGTTTTACTCCCCCAGTGACAGATCAAAAATAATGTCAGTATATCCGTCACTGCCCTCTCGGATTGCGACACGTCCCCGCCCCGCCCCACCCTCTGGAATGTATAATTTTGGCAAATGGACAATGTTCACATTTAGAAAAGTGAGGCCCCTGCAATGCCTGATGCATCGTTCTCCTGAGCTCACAGCCTCGGCTCCAAGAGAAACCCCACTGCGTGCCCAAGGCCTAGACTCAACCAACAATGGTCGTTAACACTGGTCGTGATTCAATAAGCATTTGCCTTTAACACTGGCCAGGACACAGTCAACGTATTGTCCTTAGCGTGTGTCCGCGATTGAATCGTCATTTGACCTTAACATAGTTTTTTCAATCGCGTTAAGTGCTGTGATTCATTTTTTAATTACTTTGCTAACGCAGTTTGATGACGTCATTTTGATGACTAATCAGCTGTTTGATATAACAGCCAGACAGAGTGTTGATCGAACCCAGATCCCCATTTTCTGGGTTCTGTGAAATGGATTGGGATGGCAGGTATGCCATCCGCCAAGGTACGGCTTGGTGGGGCATGCCCCATACCTATACAGCACCGAGAGTTTGGCACTTTTCAGGGTTTCCTACAGAAGTAACCACAATGACCATAGACTCTGAGCCCTTAAAAACATTAACTTCTGTATGTTCTGCCCTCATGTAACCACACAGCATTCAGATACAACTTCACACATCCACACAATAAAGCCCCAAACTTGGGTTATTTTGCCGTTTTTCTCCTTCTTCTTCCTATTTTTCCTGCCAAACTGCTTGCATCCGTCACGATATTATCCAATGGGGAGAATTATTTTTTGAGGGTATGGTCTGTATACCTGCTCATCAAGCTTATCGCCCAATAAAAACGCTTCATACTAATGGTTTTTAATGTTAATACAGCTAATGGCTTCCTGCTTTCCAAGAAGTTACTGTGGCCTAATGGATAGAGGCACCGTCTCTCACACAGAGGATTGTGGGTTTGAGCCCCGCAGGGCACGTGTTTATTTTCCACAAAAACAATGTGCAACTGTTAAGTACTTTTCATTTATTAGACTATTATTTTCACATTAATACATTAACATATTTTTATTACAAAGGCAAAAGAGGTTTCCAATATTAACTGTTCAATGTTTCACTGACACTTGACGCTCGCTCTTGTCTGGTTTGGGGAGGGTGTTAAAGGTATAGTTCGGAATTTTGGACATAATGTCTCAATTACGACTTACCCATGATGTAGTTGATTGATGGAAACCATTTTCAGATAATTCCATGCTTTCCCTTCTTTTGGACATACACACATTGCTAATGCTAGCTCAACTCTGAGGTATCGAGTAGCATCCACTACCAAACGCACTTAACACTCCACAGTGCACCCAAAGCAAATAAAATACGACGACAGTCTATCGGGGTTATTTTCAGTGATTATACCATCATTTTTCAAGTCAAACTATTGTTGAATCCTTTATTTTGTGCTCACCTAAATTCTCAGTGGAAGTACGGCGTTAGTTTAGTAGGTAACGTAAAGTAGCCTATAGCTCTGCCGGGCAACAACAATATCGCGCGTGTGAAAGAATCAGACTCGTAGTATTGTTAGCTAACGTTCAGGTAAGATGTTATTTCGATGTGTATTTCAAGGTTGTTCAAATCATGCAAAAAAAATGGGCACCACAAAGTTTTCACCGATTTCCAGTGGAAGACTAACCTCCCGAAGTTCTCGCACGTCACCCCCCTGCTGAGGTCACTCCACTGGCTGCCGGTCGTGGCCAGGATCAGGTTCAAAGTTCTGACCCTGGCCTACACTGCAGCCAAAAGGTCAGGCCCCTCCTACCTACAGGACTTAATCCAGCACTACGCTCCTGCTCGACCACTTCGCTCTGCTGCTGCAGGGCGACTTGCACTTCCCTCCCTCCATGTTAATGGCTCCCGCTCGTCCCGACTGCGGAGCTTTTCCACCCTAGCTCCCCAGTGGTGGAACGAACTCCCCACTCTGCTGCGCTCAGCTGAAACGCTGTCTGTTTTTCGTCATGGTCTGAAAACGCACTTTTCAGACTCCACCTCTACTAAAATTATACCTATATAGGGCCATTCTATAGTACAGCTACCTTACTGTTGCCAGAGAAGCGTCAGTCTGCTTCTAGTCAGCAAGCAGATACAAGCTAGGCTACTATGAAGCGAATCAACATGCCTTATAGCCTACATTCATTGCCCTACAGAAAACGAAACTAAACCTAGCTGTCCGGTACCAAAACATTTCCCGCAGGTAACGTTCTACACTACCGGAAAAAAAACTGCGAAGGAATTTCTGCGAATTAACTCGCTCGCTCGCTCGCTAGCTCATAGCCCACACATGGAAGGTTGGAGTTACGCATCCGGCAATCCAGTGTTGAATAGCCTAACGTTAAATGTATTTCATTTTCTATAGAATACTAATAGCCCTATTTTAAAACTGTATTTCCATATTTTACTGATGCAAACTATTTAGGCTGTACTAGCTATTTAGGCTGTATGTCTTTCAGCTAGAATGTGTTTGCATCTAGCCCATTGTGCATGCATGTCTCCATGTAGACTTGGTTCATTAATTTACATGCTTCTTCATGATCCATAGCTCAGGTGGTGCTGTTCATTGTATTTCATTGCACATTAAATACTGCTCATCTACAAACTCTTTTAATGTAATTGTGTGCTGTCTGTAATAGGATAACTGTTCTCAATCTTGTCAATAGAGGGCGTTATGTTTACCCGAATGTCTGCATGCATTTCTTTGGAATGTATGTCTCTCCGTATTTATCTTCATGCATTATTCATCGTTAGTTAGCTATAAAAAATAAGTGATATCAGATCAAAAACGTCTACGACATAAAAAAAACCCAAGTTACTCACGCATAGCCTACATAGCGCTGTCTATAAGTCCTTAATTCCAACTTGCAAAAACTAGGCCTGCCTTTAAGTCTTCATATCAAAATGTGGCCAAGTTACAACTAACAATATTGCCTATCGTAGCTCACACTAAATAAACTAGCTCTATTCCAAAGCAATGCTATCCAAACTTTCCTAAATTATTTAATGCAACTTGGCCATGTGTTTCTTCATCTTACCATCTCAAGAGAATGTGGTCAACGAAACTGTATGGGCCACATCAAACTGCAAAATGAAAATAATTTATAGTGGAAATACTCTGATTCAGATGTGTTGCACTTAGAAATTAAACAGAAAAATGACTACACTATAGGGCATGTTTGAACAATTGTCTGCATCCACTGCTTTGGGTCTATGAAAAGCACAGAGTGAATAAAATTTATTATTATTATTATTATTATGTATTTATTGATTTATTTATTTGGATTTCTATCAAAACCTGTGTGGTCCTACAGAGCATAGATATCCTTGTGTTCACAAAATTCTGTTTGCAAATATCATAAATACTATTATGTTAAGAAAATTGGTACTATTACTTATTTGCCACCATCTGACCCACAAACATGTCTGCATACGTTTGTAAAAATGCTATATGTACGCTATTTTCTAGGTAAAGATATTACTAATTTTTATCTGCATTTATTTATTCATCACCCCTTTCTCTATTGTACATGATGTTTCTTGATATAAATGTGTTTGTGAATTGTAAAGAATTCTGTAGCAGCAGTTAACATTTTAAAACCTGTACATTTTCTAAAGTAAACTTGCCAACCATATCCTTTCTGGAGTGTAATTATTCATCAACTGTTAAAAACATTCATTGAAATCATATGTTGTTCCATGAGGCACAATCTCTTCACATGCAAAGATGAAGAAACACAGGGCCAAGTTGCATTAAATAATTTAGGAAAGTTTGGATAGCATTGCTTTGGAATAGAGCTAGTTTATTTAGTGTGAGCTACGATAGGCAACATTGTTTGTTGTAACTTGGCCACATTTTGATATCAAGACTTTTAAAGGCAGGCCTAGTTTTTGCAAATTGGAATTAAGGACTTATAGACAGCGCTATGTAGGCTATGCATGAGTAACTTGGCTTTTTTTTTTACGTCGTAGACGTTTTTGATCTGATTCTGTATACATGGAGGAGGATTTTGACTCATCTTTGGATATCTGGGGTTGTAAAAAAAAAAAAAAAAGGCCAACTGTAAAATCCTGACCTCCCCCACTGAGGTCAGAGAAGAAGAAAAAACAGCACCATTTAAGCCCCTGATCCAGAAATGGATGCTTTTCTCAGTGCAACATGAACCTCACCAGACAAAACTACAAAAATGGCTGCTCCCTCCCTCATAGAGTGTGATAAAAGTATATAAGAGTGAAATGAGAAAGGTTGAAGTATGTTCATCAGAGAAAGCTATATTTATATAATTATAAATTATTTGATCATTAATAATAATGACTCATATTTTATTCATATAATTAAATATACAAACCCCAATTCCAAAAAAGTTGGGACAGTATGTAAAATGCACATAAAAGCAGAATGCAGTGATTTGTAAATTCTCTTTTACTTATATTTAATTGAAAACAGTATACAAAGAAAAGATATTTAATGTTTTACCTTATCAACTTTATTGATTTTTTTGTAAATATAAGATAATTCCAAATTTGATGCCTACAACACTTTCCCAAAAAGTTGGGACAGGGGCAAAAAAAAAAAGACTGGGAAGTTAAATAAAAATCAATAAAGATGATAAGGTAAAACATTAAATATCTATTCTTTGTTCTGTTTTCAATGAAATACTGTATTCTATGTAAAAGAGAATTCACAAATCACTGCTTTCTGGTTTTATGTGCATTTAACATACTGTCCCAACTTTTTTGGAATTGGGATTTGCCAATCAATAATATGTTTATATACAAATGTTGACTACTACTGAAGAAGAGGCTACAGATGATTCTTAGATATTAGACATTTTAGATTTTATCTAGCTTGATTCACTTAACCCATCTCTAGCACCACATTTTTTTAACACAAGTCTGAAGATACATTTTTTTTTTTACTGTTCTTCAACCTCTTTGACTACAGGTAATCCTGGTCTCTTCTGTAAGATAACACATAGGAGTTTGTTTTCTAACTGTCAGAATTACTGAAACAAATTAACAGAAGCTCAACCACAGTGGATTTTCTTTTTCTCCTAAAAGAAAATTGTATACTATATACACTACTCACAAAAAGTTAGGGATATTTGGCTTTCAGGTGAAATTTATGGAAAATGTAAGTTCACGCTACAGTGATATTATACGTATCATGAAAGTAGGGCATTTAAGTAGAAGCATGCAATGGTGATTTCCTCAAACAATTTATTGAAACAAAAGCCAACAACAGTGGTGGGTATACCACAACAAAAATGTCAATGTCTCAATAACTTGTCATGTGCCATTGAGCATCAATTACAGCTTGACAACGACGTCTCATGCTGTTCACAAGTCGACTTATTGTCTGCTGAGGCATGGCATCCCACTCTTCTTGAAGGGCGGCCCTCAGGTCATTGAGGTTCTGGGGTACAGAGTTACGAGCCTCTACACGGTGAGTCAGCTGATCCCATAGGTTTTCTATGGGATTCAGGTCTGGAGAAAGTGCAGGCCACTCCATTTGAGGTACCCCAGTCTCCAGCAGCCTTTCCCTAATGATGCGACCTCGATGAGCTAGAGCATTGTCGTCCATGAAGATGAAATTAGGCCTGTGTTGTTCATGCAGGGGCACAATGACTGGATTAATGATGTTATTCAGGTAGTATGGGCTTGTCACTGTACCATTCACAAAGTGTAGTGCAGTTCTGTATTGACTAGACACACCTGCCCACACTGTAACACCGCCACCACCAAAGGGTCGTCTGGTGACAACAGTGGCTGATGCATAGCGCTCTCCTTGACGTCTCCAACATCGTTGGCGGCCATCATTTCTGCTCAACGTGAATCGACTTTCATCAGAGAACAGCACTGAGGCCCACTGGTCCCTCGTCCAGCGTAAATGCTCCCTGGCCCATGCAAGACGATGACGCCTGTGCCTGGTGGTGTGGTCAGGTACCCTTGCAGGTCGTCTAGCACGCAGACCATGCTGATGTAAACGGTTTCGAATGGTCTGACGTGACACTTGGGTGCCTCTCACCTCCCTTAAATGTGCCTGGAGTTGAGTGGCATTCATCACCCGGTTCCGCAGGGCACTGTTCACAATGAAGCGGTCATCAGTGTGGGATGTGGCCAAAGGACGTCCACTTCTATGCCTTTCTGTGACTCTTCCAGTCTCTCTGTATCTCTGTTGCAACCTGCTGATGACACTCTGTGACACTCTAAGCTCAGTGGCCACTTCCCTCTGAGAACATCCTGTTTGAAGCCTCGCAATGGCGAGGTACTGTTGATCAATTGTTAGGTGTCGTCTTGGTCTCATGATGTCAAAATGTGAACAGCATGATGAAGAGGACTGTTTAAATACCAATTCTAATTGAACCAGGAAATTTATTGGTCGATTCATGGATCAAACACCTGTTGTGAATTTTGCCGTTCAGCTCCTTGTTAGAGAACAGCAAGTTGTGCAAAAAGTACTGAAACATTGAATAGTTGGACATGTGCATTCAAAAGTTTAGAGAAGGTCAAATTAATTTCACCTGTAAAGGTTATAGTGCATTTTAGGTTCATCCTGAAATTTCACCCGAAAGCCGAATATCCCTAACTTTTTGTGAGTAGTGTATATATATATATATATATATAATTTTACTTTTTTTTTACGGGATAAGAATACCGACTTTACTGTAATTCGTGTCATCTGGGGATTTCCAGAATAAGTAATTTTAATAGAGGCTGTTTTGTGTTACAGTATGTTACAAAATAAGGAACCGTTGTTGCTATAACTCTGGAATCGTAAAATAGTTTATAGGGATGGAATCATAACACTTTCAAACGGCATATTATGTTACGGGATTGATAGAAAAATTCACTGTAAAAAACAAAACAAATCGTAATGAATGCTACTAAAATAAACCCGGGCTGGTGCTAGTTGAGGGGTTAAATATCTTCACATTTTCACAAGCTTTAAAATCTCACTCTCACTCATTGTGGTCATCTATCTACTCGAAAGAACAAAAGAGTAAATGCATAGTGCTATGATTGTGTGAGGGGGTTTCCACAAACTGCAACTTCCTCTCTTCAGAAATGTTTTCTTCTCTATTGTGTCTCACTAAGCAAGCATTATCTGTCTGATATTACAGTTTTTTTCAATTGCTTAAGCACAATTTTGAAAACAGGGCCCGGTTTTTCAAAACACTACACACAATTAGCACAACCACACACCCAATTAGCAGAACACCTCAGATCCTTTGCTAAATGAAACACTCTTGTAAAAACTATACACTAATTTATAAAAACCATATTTTGTTACCATATGAAACACACACATTTCATATGACTTAATTCTGTTTGAACCAGTTACACACTGCTGTTGCTAACCTAAAACACTTTTAGCAATTCTACTTCTCAGTGATTAGAGTACTGTAAGTGAAGTACACAGAGAAAGTGCAAATATACAATAAATTCACAAACACTACACAAGACCAATGCTGCAGACTGATGAAAATATAATTTATTTCTCTCCATATCCCCAAATCAGTCAACATGTCAACATGGAGAATCACAACAAAACATGTCCCAGTTTTCATGCTACTACAGTAGTATGCATAACACTGTAAGCTCAGCAAATATCAGACAAACATAAAATACTGTATCCAATACAGGTTACAATTACAGTAAAAAAAGAAAATCTGAAAAAAACTGAAAATACAGTACAGAAAATACTAGACATTATCTCTTCGCCTAGCTGGATGTGGCCAGAGAATTTCATCAACATCACAGGCGATATCCTCATTGGCAAGACAACTTGGGAAGAACCGTCTTGAATGTCGAATCCATCCTTGCACAGCTGCGGCATCGATTTGGTCACAGGCCTCCTCCATGGCCTGAATGAGGGGTGCCTGAGCCTGGGGCCGGAGATCGTAAACCATCCACCGCCATGCCGAGAAAAACTCTTCGATTGGGTTTAGAAATGGAGAGTATGGTGGAAGGTATAGTACTGTAAACTGTGGATGGTGTTGAAACCAGTTCTGGACCAGAGCAGAGCGGTGGAATTACACATTGTCCCAGATGACAATGTATTGCATCTGGTGCGGTTGGTTTACTGTTGTAACGATGTTGTGCAATCGGTCCAAAAATGTGATAATGTGAGGTGTGTTGTAAGGGCCCATATTGGCATGACGGAGGAGGACCCCATTCTGTGTAATGGCAGCGCAAAGGGTGATGTTACCCCCACGTTGCCCTGGGACATTGATTATAGCCCTGTGGCCAATGATATTTCTGCCTCTCCTTCTTGCTTTTGTGAGGTTGAACCCTGCCTCATCTATGTATATGAATTCATGCGGGATTTCCTCAGCATCCATCTGTAAAACTCTCTGAAATACAGTGAAAGACAAGATTGTGTAGTTCAGCATAGATCTAGTATACAGTAAATTTACATGTAAAAAGGTTACGTGTGCAGTATGCAACATCACAGTGCTAAAGTGAACAATACATACCTCCACATACTCATGCCGCAGCTGTTTGACCCTCTCTGAATTCCGCTCAAAACTTCCTCTACCTCCTTCTCTTCCTCCGTGGATTCCCCCTCTCACCCTCACTCTTCTTTTTCTGACTCCTTCCATTTTGGTTGAAGACAGGTGAAATCACCTGCTGCATTTTTATAGTGCTTAAACCTGATTGGTGTGTCTACAATTAAGCAATCATGTGTTTGCGCACATGATGGCTGTGTTTAACCAATTGGCTCATATGTGTGGTAATTTGACAGTCAGTGCTTTGGAATTGCAAGGAAGTGACATCATGATATACTTCTGTGTCTAATGTATACAAGTGTGTTTAGTGTTTTGCAAATCACTGTGTGTATTGTTTTGCAAAAAGTGTGAGGCTGACATTGTGCTTATAGTGGTGCAAATCTGGGCCGATGTTTTGCTCCTTGAGTGTAAGGTTTTGATAATTGTGTAATACTTTTGATTTTAGTGTTTATGCAATCAAAAAAAACTGTAACGTTCTCATTCACACTGTCACAGCTAGGCACTAACATATCCCTGGGGGAAAAAAACAAGGTAAACTCACGTTAAAAATATGTCACCAGAGATAAGATTTGTGGGACTTGATATTTATTTTACAGTTATTTATGATGCTATTACGGTTTTTTATGATTGCTTTGACTCATTTTGCACAACAGAGTTTCAATGTGCAAAACTCTTAACACAGAATGCTATACTGCTCATTTTGGGTTCAAATGTAATATAGCATGCAAAATAAAAATACCTGTGTCAAATCAGAGAATATTATATGCAAAAGTTTATCACAGCACCAGAACATTAGATATTTCAAACAATGAAGTTAAATCATTGCTGCATTTTCAATATCCAACAGTCATCATGAAATAATGCTGCCAAACACAAAATTCTTCTGGTAAAAAAAGAGTTTGAAAGTGTCCTTTGGTCATAACGCAAAATGCTATACTCCTAATCTTGGGCTCAAAATCATATATAGCATGCACAATAGAAACAACTGAACCAAATTAGATTGTATGTCATGCTAAAGCTTATCATAGTGTCAGAACAGTGGATATGTTCATCGCTGAAGTTTAATTATTGGTGCATTTTCAAATACAATGGCCAATATCAAATAATGCGGTCAAACACAAAATACTTGTTACCTAAAAAGACTTGTTACCAACCGCAATGGTCATTTCCTCATAAGTACTTGAAATTATGTATAGCAAGCATCCTCTGTGATAGACTGCAGTTTTGTGCTTGTGTTTTTATGAAAGACAAACAAAATATTAGATTAGATTATATGAAGTTTAATCATTAAAGAAAAATCATACAGTAATGCAGTACTGTAAACTCAACTGTATTGTACAGTAAAAACAAAAACAACAGTAAAAGCAAAAACAGTTACAGTAACAACAAACTTTACTGTAAAGTAAAAACTATGACACAATGACCACAACCTGTAACTCATGTGCCAACTCCCTAAACCAATTCTGCTGAACTATAAACACATTTCCTGCTGTAGACCCAGATTTCAATTCTAAACCACACTTTCTTCAAAACACTACACACAATTATCTGCTTTAGACCCAGATTTCAATTCTAAACCACACTTTCTTCAAAACACTACACACAATACTCTCTATTTTGCACACTCTTCATCAATGCCAAATCTCCTTGTGTTCAGACAGAACACACTGCCATTCAAATGGCAAAACTTCCATTTCCAAGGCCGTTGTGCAATTTCCAATCAAAGCTTGAGCAATATAAGGGCCACAAGTGAGCTCCTGGTTTGGAGAACAATGGATGGCAACATTGAAGTGAGAGGTGATCAGAGAGGCAGAGGAGTGAGAGTAAGAGGAGGACGAGGAGGAGGAAGAGGAGGATGAGGAAGAGCAACGAGAGCCATTATCTCTGATGAGATTCGGCCACTGTGGTTGACCATGTGGTCAACCATGGTTTGACCATGCAGGAGGCTGGCCAGAGGGTTCAACCAAACATAAACCGCTTCTCAGTTGCATCCATTCTCTGTGATGTATAGGCTACAGCACGTTTGGAAAAAATTAAGAAATATTTTTGTTGTTACTGTATATTTGTGTGTTGTTTTATATTTGAGTAAAAACATTATACAGTAATATTTTACAACAGGAGTAAGCGTACAGTAACACTGAACATGAAAAGGCATAATGCTCCTGATAAGGCCTTCATACTGGTGTTTTCCCATTCATAGTAGTGTTTTCCATTCAGCACATCAGTGTTCAATTGGTTCTTAGAAATGTCTACTCATATGATGGTCTGTGTGTGTCATTTGAACACAAAATACCATTTTGAGGAGACATAACATTGTTTTGAAGGCAAAGTAGCATTTTGCAGGAGATATGTAGGGTTTTGCATTTTGTGTGTGTGGTTTTTGGATTTGTGTTTAGAGTTTTGAGAAAATGAGGTATGCTTTCAAAAAATGTGTGTAAGCAATTGAGAAAAACTGTAAGTAGCATTTTGCCTCTCCGCTGCATTTGGCCACAGAAGTTTGTCGACGTCGCATCTGACGTCTTCGTTGGCAAGACAGCGCTGGTCAAATCTTTTAGAGCGCCTTATCCACTCCTGACCTGCTGGGCTGTAATGTCATCGCATGCCTCATCCATGGCCTGAAGGAGCGTTTCCTGCTCATATGGACACCTATCGTATACCTTCCACCTCCAGGCCAAGAAAAACTCCTCGATGGGGTTCAGAAAGGGGGAGTAAGGTGGAAGGAATTGGAATTGGAACTCTGGATGGGCTGTAAACCAGTCTCGCACAGCCAATGCACGATGGAAGTTTACATTGCCCCAGACAATGATGAACACCATCTGAGCATTTGGCTGTACGAGACGGTTGTACAGCCCATCCAAAAAATGTATGAGGCGCACGGAGTTGTATGCCCCCAGCAGAGGGTCAGGCTGACCAATCAGGGATGGATGTGTGTTGGCCTGCCCAATGGTCTCAGGGCCGGGTCTAGGCAAACTAGGCATGTACAGTACGTATTACCTATATACTGTATATTTACTGTACATGGTCCACGACCATGACCATGACCACGATCACGATCCTGTCCTTCATTACCAACCTCAACCGCACTGACCTGCTCCATGTTGTCAGAAACTGGCATTCAGGTTTCTAAGCAGCCTTTTATGTAGTGGTGAAGAGATTATCAATTGTGTTGCAATGCTACTCATCTGGGCAAGGTAGTTGGAAGTACTGAGACATGACTACAAACACATTGAATTGATTTAGTCATCTGCATTTGTAGTAATAAGCATTTGAACATTGTTGTAATATTAGGTGGCTGTATTCTGAGAATGGAGCATATGATTTAGAGTTTGGCACTTTGTATTAACAGTTTTGCACTTTGTATGTCAGCATAGGATGTTGTGTCTTAAGGTAAGAATTCTGCAAGTCAGTTTAGCACTTTGCGTTAACAGTTTTACACTTTGTATGTCATCATAGGATGTAGTGTCTGAAGGTAAGAATTCTGCAAGTCAGTTTAGCACTTTGCGTTAACAGTTTTACACTTTGTATGTCAGCATAGGATGTAGTGTCTTAGAGTATGAATTTTGAAAGTCAGTTTGGCACTTTGCATTTTGAGTTTTGTACATTGAAATTCTGCTGTGCAAAATCAGTCAAAGCAATCGTAAAAAACTGTAACTGGAATATTTATTTTGCAGATTTATCAAGGTTGAATATATCTGAGAAAATTAGCCAGAAAAAATGTTTGCTAAAATACCCCTAATTCCACACACATATACAGACTGTCCCACCCGGATTATTTTCAAAATAAACGGTTACGCAAAGCACCAAAATATTTAATCGATACATTTACTAGCTGCCTTTAACCTATTTCTATACAGTCTATGCCTTTAACTAGTAAATTCCAGTCCAATTAGTTAAGTAGTAGTAGCAGCAGCAGCTCTACTGCTGCTAACTGCTGCTGCTACTACTACTACTACTACTGCTATTACTACTACTGCTGCTGCTGCTACTACTACTACTAATGCTGCTAACTGCTGCTGCTGCTGCTACTACTACTGCTATTACTACTACTACTACTACTACTACTACTACTACTGCTGCTGCTACTACTACTACTGCTATTACTACTTCTACTACTGCTGCTGCTGCTGCTACTACTACTACTACTGCTGCTATTACATGAGAATAATAATAATAATAATAATAATAATAATAATACCTTGCATTTATATAGCGCCTTTCTTGATACTCAAAGCGCTTACAGTGATGAGGGGGAAACTCGCCTCTACCACCACCAATGTGTAGCACCCACCTGGGTGATGCAGCGGCAGCCATTTTGCGCCAGAATGCTCACCACACATCAGCTGAAGTGGAGAGGGAGAGAATGATTATTAGCCAATTAAACTGGGGGATGATTAGGTGGCAGATTGAAAGAGCCAGTTTGGGAATTTAGCCAGGACACCGGGGAAACCCCTACTCTTTGCGATAAGTGTCATGGGATCTTTAATGACCACAGTGAGTCAGGATCTCGGTTTAACATCTCATCGGAAAGACGGAATTTACCATACGTTTACTCCTGCCAATATACAAAAGAGAGAATGACATAAAAAAATTAATAAGAAACTGCACCCTGGCACTGAATTATAACAATACAATTCTCACTCACTTCCCCCTTTGCTTGCAATATATAAAGCCTCTTAGCTACCCCTTTTCTCACTGTATTTAAAAATAAATAATAGCGAACAAGGACTAAAAATCACATGATGGTGAAATGTTTATGGACAGGCATGTATTTTAGCGTAATGTGAGTGTGCTTGCTTGCGCATATGTGTGTGTGTGTGTGTGTGTGTGTGTGTGAGTGTGCATGCGTGGTGTGCCTGTGACTGTGCGTGCATGTGTATGTGCATGTGTGACTGTGCGTGCGTGCATGTGTATGTGCATGTGTGAGTGCGTGCGTGCATGTGTATGTGCATGTGTGCCTGTGTGTGTTCGTGCATGTGTATGTGCATGTGTGCCTGTGTGTGTGCGTGCATGTGTATGTGCATGTGAGTGTGTGGGTGCATGTGAGTGTGTGTAGTGAGTGTGTATGTGTGTGTGAGTCACTTCCTTGCAGACCCCACCCACTGGGAATGTTGACGTCAGTCATGTTGTCCTCTACCCATCCGTTTCCTGGGGGGTGAATGACTCAGAGCCCAACCAGAGAGCAGCACCCTAGAAGTGCCGGAGCACTGGGTATATATTCACAAATGCTGTCTCCCTCATCTACACATATTTCTAATGTGAGTAAACCAAACACTGTGTACATGTTGCTCTTTGTATCGTGGAACCACACCCCCACCCCCCACCGTGGCATTCATTCAACTCAAATCGGTTATCACAGGAGGCCAAATAGTGTTTGGTTGTGGATCCATTTCCTTGTTGATACACGTGAGGCAGTAATAACACATATCAATTTGATATGGGTTCACTGTTCATTGTAAAATGACACACGAGTGGGATTGTGATTTGACGAATCTGTCACAACGAGCTATCTTCCAAGGGACTAATTTTACATTTTACATGTGTAGGAAGTAATGATCATAGTCTCTTTCAGATCAAAACTAGTTTGATCAGACTAAACTCACAAATTAAGTTTGGAATTCTTCCAAATGTTGATGAAGATGTATACTGTAGTTGTTCACATTTATAAATAGATAAATAATAGAAATGTCATACAGTATGTACATTTTTTTCCATATTTTTTCCCTTTTCTCCTAATTTGGTAGCCAATTGGACCCTATGCAATTAATTTCCCCCCCGTGTAGAATCGCTGTTACAACCCCTTTGTCCGGTAGCAGGAAAGAGGGTGCCACGTCCTCTTCCAGCTCGCCCAGGGCTGTCTTTTGTGCGGCGATTCTCTCCGAGTCCCTTCCCCCCACCCCGGGAGCAGCTGCCAATTGCCACTCCCTCAAGGTACCGGCCATACTCAGATCTGGGAGGACCAGGGATTGAACCCCCGATGCACCACCACGATGCACAGAATGTCATTGCTAAACCATAGAGCTGGCGGTCTGAGAGGATATGACTTTTCTGTGCACTTCAAGTTCACTTCCGATTACAGAACACCAAAAGGTGGCATCACTGATTGGTTAAAATGTAAACTCTATGTTACTTGGACAATAAAAGTGCTCGTCAAATTACCGATCCTCCTGGATAACCATGATAAACAATTTAAACTATATAATATAATAGGTTTACAGCTTTTTCTGAATGCTTTAACACTAACAGTGATTCTTGAAGCACTATCTCTGAAACCATTAACACTTGTAGCCAATGCATTTACCAAGTGTGCCAAACTGAATGCACGTTCTCTGCTTTACACTAAGTTTGTAATTTTACAACACACTTTTTGCAAAACTGTAAACACAACTGCTTTACATTCAGTTTGCAGCACACTTCTAGCAAAACTGTAAACATTGGTCTCTACATTGCTACACTATTTTGCCAATTGCCTTTCCACATTGACACATGTGAAAACACTTTTAGATAATGAGTTCACTTACAAATCAGAGCTTGAGCACTGCAAATAGGCCACAGGTAAACAATTGGTTTGGACAACAATGGAGGCCAATATTGGACAGAGAGTAAGAGGGGTGAGAACTAGAGGAGGACGAGGAGGACAATGACAAGGAGGTGAAGAAGTAAGAGGAGGTGGAGGAGGACGAGGAGGGGAAGAAGTAAGGATCTACCACTAAAACCATTCAAATGTTTTTTACAGAACTGCAAGAAAACCAGTATCTGGTGGAAGAGGTCGACCGTTCACCCCAGAGCAGGAGAACCATATTGTAAATATGGTCATTGCAGATAACTGCATCCGACTCAGAGAACTGCAGGACCACATAATGGCAGATAACACCATATTCCAAAACGTCAACAGACTGTGTCTCTCTGCACTGTCTCTTCTACTGAAACGCAACAGAATTAGGATGAAGCAGCTGTACAGAGTCCCTTTCCAAAAAAACCCAGACCGTGTAAAACAACTGAGATATGAATATGTGCAGGTAAGCTATACTATCTTATCGTTGGTACTGGATCTGGAAGTGCGTGGTGCTATCATATTGACTGATCCCTGTCTTTTCGTACTGTGCTACATTGTTTTGTCTTGTCTCTTTCAGAGAGTCATGGAGCTATAAGCGGATGCAGTGCATCATGAGCTAATATACAGATCCTTTCCAAAAAATTAGAATATCATGGAAAAGTTTTTTTTTTCCATAATTCCATTCAAAAAGTGAAACTTTCATGGATTATTGATTCATTACACACAAAGTGAAATATTTCTAGCCTTTATTTGTTTCATTTTTCATAATTTTGGCTTACAGCTCCAGAAAACCCCCAAAACAGTATTTCAAGAAATTAGAATAGTGTGTCGAAAATCAGCATTTACTTCAGTTATTTCAGAGAATGAATGCTGATTTTCGACACACTATTCTAATTTCTTGAAATACTGTTTTGGGGGTTTTCTGGAGCTGTAAGCCAAAATTATGAAAAATGAAACAAATAAAGGCTGGAAATATTTCACTTTGTGTGTAATGAATCAATAATCCATGAAAGTTTCACTTTTTGAATGGAATTATGAAAAAAAAACAACTTTTCCATGATATTCAAATTTTTTGGAAAGGATCTGTATGTGGACGAGGCAGGTTTCAAACTTGCAAAAACAAGGGGCCGCGGCAGAAATATCATCGGACATCGTGCCATCATCAACGTCCCGGGACAACGTGGTGGCAACATAACAATGTGTGTGGCTATTAGTCAAAACGGTGTCCTTCACCATCATGCAATCCTAATCCCATACAACACTGCACACATTATCACATTTCTGGACACCCTCCACAACAGACAAATTCCAAATGACCAGGGGCCAGAGCCGCCCAGGTACGTTATCATCTGGGACAATGTTACAGTTTTTCTCAATTGTTTAGACACAATCACCAAATGTGTAACCTCATTCTCTAAACAATGCCTGAAAACCCCCTCACCATTATCGCAATTGGCAATCAGCTCAATCAGCTATGTACATTTCCCACTTGCATGGACACAGTTGTACATTGGGTAAATCATTATATGCAAAATACTATGTACAATGAGCATTGTGTTTGTACAAAAGAGAAGGTCAGCATGATGTGTGATTGGGTCACTTCCCTTCCCGCAATTGAAGAGTAACGGAGAACACACACTGTCAATCCCATCCCAAAGGTGCAAATTGTGAACACTAAATACTCACAAGCACATAAAATGCTAAGGGTTCCAGTGCATGGTGTTGCTGAGAATGGAACAAGAAGCTGGTGTCAAACAGGGGCAAAAACACAGCCTTGCAAGAGCTGCAATGCATGGTGGTACGGCAGGAGGGAGAGGCGTGCACATAGGCCGGGGAGGCAGGGGAAGAGGGAGCTGGACGGAAGTGACACCCCAGACACATTTGCCCCCCCCCCACCCCCAAAAAAAAAAAAAAAATCATACTGACTGCGCCTGGTGTTTGAAATCGTATTTACCTTTTAAGGTTGTTTTAACGCACTTGTTTCAAGTTGGAAAATGCACTAATGTACGTCGCTCTGGATAAGAGCATCTGCCAAATGACTAAAATGTAAATATGTATGTGGACGAGGCAGAATTCAACCTAAATAAAGTTAGACGACGTGGCAGGAACATCATCGTTCATTGAGCCACAGTGGATGTGCCAGGCCAGGTTTGGGGGTAACATAAAAATGTGTGATGCAATTTCAGAGAATGGTGTAATCCACCATGTTCTGACCATCGGACCCTACAACACAGCTCATCTTGTTGATTTCTTGGGGCGTCTTTGCAATGCACTCATCCCTGAGAATGAGAGGGGAGTGGTGAGGCCCGACTTGCCAAATTACATGGTCATTTGGGACAATGTCAGTTTTCACCGCTCCAGGCTTGTCAGGGAATGGTTTGCTGCCCACTAACAAATGTTGATGGAGTTCCTACCACCCAATTCACCATTCCAATTGAGGAATTCTTCTCAGCATGGAGTTGGAAGGTTTATGATCACCAGCCCCATAACCAGTTGTCTTTACTGGAGGCAATGAGACTCTGGTTGTGAGGACATCATAGCTGAGGATTGCTGAGGGCGGCTACAATGTGCAAGAAGGTTTTTTCCCTCTGTGCCTTGAAAGGCAAGACATCAGGTGTGATGTTGATGAATTGTTGTGGCCTAACAGGGAGGAGAAACTGGATGCCCAATGAGACTGATGAATACTGTAATGTTTTTTTTCTTCATATTTGTGTGTCTGGGAAATCTTTTGTATTGACAGCAACACTGTGTACACAGTCCATCCAGTTTTTATGCAAATACTTTGAATTTTAAGTGTCAGGGTTTATGCAATGATCAGAAAGTGCTATACATTTGGTGAGTGTTTTGGTGAGATTGACTTACTTTGTGTGCTTTCACGCATGTGGTTAACATTTTGAGCGTTATAGGTTCTTTTGCACGGATGGTATAGTGTTATGAGTAATTGTTTTACTCTTTTGGGAGTTGCACTTACAGTTTTTTTTCGATTGCTTAAGCACGATTTTGAAAACAGGGCCCGGTTTTTCAAAACACTACACACAATTAGCACAACCATACACCCAATTAGCAGAACACCTCAGATCCTTTGCAAAATGAAACACTCTTGTAAAAACTATACACTAATTTATAAAAACCATATTTTGTTACCATATGAAACACACATGTTTCATATGACTTAATTCTGTTTGAACCAGTTAGACACTGCTGTTGCTAACCTAAAACACTTTTAGCAATTCTACTTCTCAGTGATTAGAGTACTGTAAGTGAAGTACACAGAGAAAGTGCAAATATACAATAAATTCACAAACACTACACAAGACCAATGCTGCAGACTGATGAAAATATAATTTATTTCTCTCCATATCCCCAAATCAGTCAACATGTCAACATGGAGAATCACAACAAAACATGTCCCAGTTTTCATGCTACTACAGTAGTGTGCATAACACTGTAAGCTCAGCAAATATCAGACAAACATAAAATACTGTATCCAATACAGGTTACAATTACAGTAAAAAAAGAAAATCTGAAAAAAACTGAAAATACAGTACAGAAAATACTAGACATTATCTCTTCGCCTAGCTGGATGTGGCCAGAGAATTTCATCAACATCACAGGCGATATCCTCATTGGCAAGACAACGTGGGAAGAACCGTCTTGAATGTCGAATACATCCTTGATTTGGTCACAGGCCTCCTCCATGGCCTGAATGAGGGGTACCTGAGCCTGGGGCCGGAGATCGTAAACCCTCCACCGCCATGCCGAGAAAAACTCTTCGATTGGGTTTAGAAACGGAGAGTATGGTGGAAGGTATAGTACTGTAAACTGTGGATGGTGTTGAAACCAGTTCTGGACCAGAGCAGAGCGGTGGAATGACACATTGTCCCAGATGACAATGTATTGCATCTGGTGCATTTGGTTTACTGCTGTGACGATGTTGTGCAATCGGTCCAAAAATGTGAGAATGTGAGGTGTGTTGTAAGGGCCCATATTGGCATGACGGAGGAGGACCCCATTCTGTGTAATGGCAGCGCAAAGGGTGATGCTACCCCCACGTTGCCCTGGGACATTGACTATAGCCCTGTGGCCAATGATATTTCTGCCTCTCCTTCTTGCTTTTGTGGGGTTGAACCCTGCCTCATCTATGTATATGAATTCATGCGGGATTTCCTCAGCATCCATCTGTAAAACTCTCTGAAATACAGTGAAAGACAAGATTGTGTAGTTCAGCATAGATCTAGTATACAGTAAATTTACATGTAAAAAGGTTACGTGTGCAGTATGCAACATCACAGTGCTAAAGTGAACAATACATACCTCCACATACTCATGCCGCAGCTGTTTGACCCTCTCCGAATTCCGCTCAAAAGGCACTCGATAAAGTTGTTTCATTTGAACCTGATGTCTTTTCAGGATGCGTGCCAGTGTTGACTGAGAGACCTGATGGACATTATTGAAAATGGCATGGTCACCGATAATGTTGGCTTGAATTTCTCTGAGCCTGAAATTATTGGCCAAAACCATGTTTATGATCTCTCTCTCTTGTTCTTGCGTGAATATGGGCCCCCTTCCTCCTTGTCGTTCTCGACCCTCAATCCTATGTAGAAAAAAAATACATGTAACCTACTGTAAAATGTCACAGGAAGGGGTATCAAAAGTGCTGATATGGTGCATACAATAAGCAGCTGATTACTGTAACTGTAGACAGATTTTTTTTAACCTCTTTTCTTGTCGAAATGTCCTAATGACAGATGCCACTGTATATCTGCTAAGATTTGGCTGAACTCTTAGTCCAGCATCCCTCAGCGTCAATCCGTGGTTCACGACATGGTCAACTAGTGTTGCGCGAATTTCATTTGATAAATTTGGTCCTCTTCTTCTTTGAGCACGTTCTCCTCCTGCTTCAGGTCTTCCTCTTCCTCTACCTCCACCTCGGCCTCTACCTCTGGCACGGCCTCCGCCTCTTCCTCTTCCTCTACCTCTACCTCTACCTCCTCTACCTCCTCCTCCTCCTCTGTGGATTCCCCCTCTCACCCTCACTCTTCTTCTTCTGACTCCTTACATTTTGGTTGAAGACAGGTGAACTCACCTGCTGTATTTTTATAGTGTTTAAACCTGATTGGTGTGTCTACAATTACAGTTTTTCACAATTGCTTAAACACATTTCCTGATGGACTACCTCACTTTCTCAAAACCCTAAACACAAATCTCAAAACTCACACACAAAATGGAAAATCCTACACTTCTCTTGCAAAAGCACACTTTGCCCTCAAAACAGTGTTAACTCTTCACTAAATGGTATTTTCTTTTCAAATGACAAACACATACATCATATGAGTAGACATTTCTAAGCACCCATTGAACACTGGTGTGCAGAATGGAAAACACTATAGTATGAATGGAAAACACTATATGAATGCTTTATCAGTAGAATTATGCCTCTGCATGTTCAGTGTTACACTTTCCCCTGTTGGATGTAAAATATTACCATATAATGTTTTTACGTATACTCAAATAGAAAACAACACACAATACTTTAACAACAAATAATATTTTATTTGTACCCAAAATGTGCAGTCTACTGTAAATCACAGCAAACAGGATGAAAACGGGATGAAATGAAAGAGATAACAGAAAATAGGCAATAAACAAAACAAAACAACTAGGCTGCATCCTGCCTTCGGTCCCTGCCTGGCCACAGGACCTCATCCACATCGCAGGCGATGTTCTCCCTGGCCAAGCAGCGGGGGAAGAATCGCCTACAATGGCGCATGAAGCCTTGACAGGCCTCAGCAGTCACATCGCCACATGCGTCCTCCATGGCTTGCAGCAGTGGGATCCGTGTCTGCGGATTCCTCTTGTACACCTTCCATCTCCAGGCAGAGAAAAACTCCTCAATTGGATTGAGGAAGGGAGAGTATGGAGGGAGATGCAGGACGGAAATTTCAGGATGGCCCCTGAACCAGTCACGGACCAGAGCAGCCCGGTGGAAACTGACGTTGTCCCAGACAACAACAAACCTGATCACCTCTGTGTCATCCATCTGGTCTGGTTGAACAACGATGTTGTAGAGTGTGTCCAGGAATGCTATGAGAAGGGCAGTGTTGTAGGGGCCCAGGGTGGCATGGTGATGGAGGACGCCGTGGTGGTTGATGGCAGCACACATTGTTATGTTCCCTCCGCGCTGGCCAGGGACTTCAGTGATAGCACGCTGGCCGATTACATTTCTGCCCTGGCGCCTTCTTTTTACAAGGTTGAACCCCGCTTCATCAAGGAATATAAATTCATGCAGGTCTGCTTCTGCATCTAGGTCAAGAAATCTCTGAAACAGACAACATGACAATATTATACACCAAGAGTGGTCAATAGAGTATAGGCTATTGTGAAACATTGTAAAAAAGGACAACATTGGATTACTGTAGTACAATACAGTAATGTGTCAGTGCTGATAGGACACAGTTGTGGAATGTATAGGACTTACGTGCACATAGTCATGGCGAATCTCCTTGATTCTGTCAGTGTTCCTGTCAAAAGGAACCCTGTACACCTGCTTCATCCTCATGGAATTGCATTGGAGAACACGGTCCAGTGTGGATAAACTCACTGTTGCTATATTTTGGAATAAGTGTTGGTCTGCAATGATTGCATCTTGGATTTGTCGGAGGGTTATGACATTGTTCGCCAGCACCATGTTGACTACTGCAGTCTCCTGCTCATCTGTGAGGAGTCTTCCTCTCCCACCACGTTGTGGTAATCTTGCAGTTCTGCAAAAGATACAAATAGATACAAATACAGCAAGGTCCTTGCAACACTAATTGAATACTGTATTGATATGCAGTACTACAGTAAGGCGAGTAGGTTTCTTACCTATGCTCATTTCTGAAAGTCCGAATTATTGAGGCAACCGAGAAGCGACTCAAGTTGGGTTGGACCCTCTGGCCAGCCTCCCTCATGGGCAAACCATGGTTGACCATATGATCAATGACAGTGGCCCTAATCTCATCAGAGATTATGGTTCTTTTCCTTTCTCCTCCTTGTCCTCCTCTTCCTCCTCCTCCTTGTCCTGCTCCTCCATGTCCTCCTCTTCCTCCTCCACCTCCTCCTCCTTGTCCTCCTCCTCCTTGTCCTCCTCCTCCTCGTCCTCTTCCTCCTCCTCCTCCTTGTCCTCTTCCTCCTCTTACTCTCACTCCTCTGCCTTGCTGCTCACCTCTCTCTTCAATGTTGCCACCATCCATTGTTCTCCAAACAAACCAGGAGCTCATCTGTGACCCTTCTATAGCAAATTGCTGATTTCTAATTGCACAACAGCCTTTGGAGTTTAGAAATGTGATTGGCAGTGTGTTCTGTGTGAACACCAAGAGAGGGAATTCAGGAAGAGTGTGCAAGATATAAAGAATTGTGTGTAGTGTTGTGAAAAATGTGTGGTTTGGAATGGGAATCTGAGTCTAAAGCAGAAAATGTGCTTGGAGTTCAGCAGAATTGGTTTGGCAGTTGGTACATGAGTTTCAGGTTGTGCACATTGTGTCTGATGTTCCAATTAATGTGTTTAAACAATTGTGAAAAACTGTAAGCAATCTTGTGTTTGTACACCTGATGGCTGTGTTTAACCAATTGGCTCATAGGTGTGGTAATTTGACAGTCAGTGCTTTGGAATTGCAAGGAAGTGACATCATGATATACTTCTGTGTCTAATGTATACAAGTGTGTTTAGTGTTTTGCAAATCACTGTGTGTATTGTTTTGCAAAAAGTGTGAGGCTGACATTGTGCTTATAGAGGTGCAAATCTGGGCCGATGTTTTGCTCCTTGAGTGTAAGGTTTTGATAATTGTGTAATACTTTTGATTTGAGTGTTTATGCAATCGAAAAAAACTGTAAGAGTTTTGAGAATGAGGTTAGGGTTTTGGGAAATGCATCTTAGCGATTGAGAAAAACTGCAGTTTCCACCGGGCTGCTTTGGTCCGCAATTGGTTCACAGGCCACCCACTTTTCATCGCACTCAATCTCCCCCCATACTCTCCGCTCTAGAGTCCTACTGAAGAATTCTTCTCTGCACGGCGTTGGAAGGTGTATGATCGCCAGCCCCCCCAGCGCATACTCCTTCTACAGGCAATGGAGGAGGCTAATGGAGACATCGATCAGGGGGTCATGCCAAGTCTGGACACGGCACTCCAGGCGATACTTTCCACGCTGCCGAGCTCAAGACAACATCGCATGTGATGTGGATGAAGTCTTATGGCCAGACCCACAAAGAATCTAGCCTAATTGTTTAACCTTTTTTTTTTCTAGCACAAATGTTTTTGTTTTCTACTACTGCGCTTTTGTTTTTTGAGGAGTGTTAGAACATTTTGAGGAAAAAAATAAATACCTTTTTCCCCTTATTGTATTGATAGTGTGTTATGTTCGGAATACACGTCCATACTTTACACATTCGGATACCTGTGGGTATGTGTGTTTACTACATGTACGAAAAAACTTTATTGCAAACTGCTATGCCCTGCACACAGAAAAAGCAAAAGCCAAGTGTTTCTCATTTATACTATCAGAGCGTAGTTGGTGTTTTGTGTGCTTATTCAAATTATGGTTTGTGTGAACTGTATTGATGCAAAAAAAACAATTTTTTCAAAGAGTTTGAAGAGTTTTGCAAGAATTGTTTGCTTTTGCAAGAGATGTATAATATTTTGCTGGTTTGGTGTAAGGTTTTGCGGTTAGTGTGTAGAGTTAAAAAAATAAAAATAAAAATCACAACAATAAAAACTAAATACAGAACAAAAGCAATAAAAGAAAAATAGACATAAAAGACAATAGAACATTTAAAAGACAATATAAAAGGAAATAAGATAAAAACAATAAAAACAGATAAAAGGCTACAGTGCAAGAATAGATAGCCCCGGTTTCTGTACACTAGTGTCTCTCTGTACACTAGTGTCTCTCTGTACACTGGTGTCTCTCTGTACACTAGTGTCTCTCTGTACACTGGTGTCTCTGTACACTGGTGTCTCTCTGTACACCGATGTCTCTCTGTACACTGGTGTGTCTGTACACTGGTGTCTCTCTGTACACCGGTGTCTCTGTACACTGGTGTCTCTCTGTACACTCGTGTCTCTCTGTACACTGGTGTCTCTGTACACTGGTGTCTCTCTGTACACTAGTGTCTCTGTACACTGGTGTCTCTCTGTACACTGGTGTCTCTGTACACTGGTGTCTCTCTGTACACTGGTGTCTCTGTACACTGGTGTCTCTCTGTACACTGGTGTCTCTCTGTACACTAGTGTCTCTGTACACCGGTGTCTCTCTGTACACTGGTGTCTCTCTGTACACTGGTGTCTCTGTACACTGGTGTCTCTCTGTACACTGGTGTCTCTCTGTACACTGGTGTCTCTGTACACACTGGTGTCTCTCTGTACACTAGTGTCTCTGTACACCGGTGTCTCTCTGTACACTGGTGTCTCTCTGTACACTGGTGTCTCTGTACACCGGTGTCTCTCTGTACACTGGTGTCTCTCTGTACACTGGTGTCTCTCTGTACACTGGTGTCTCTGTACACCGATGTCTCTCTGTACACTGGTGTGTCTGTACACTGGTGTCTCTCTATACACTGGTGTGTTTGTAGTAATAATAATAATAATAAGCTTTATTTGTACAACACCTTTCATACATAGAATGCAGCCCAAAGTGCTTCACAGCAATAAAAAGAAAAATAGACATAGAATCAACATAAAAACAGGGATAAATAAGATGGAACATAAAACCCAGTAAAAACAGAAGAATAGAAATAAGTAAAGAAAAGCACTAGTACATGGTAATAAAGACACTATCAGTAGCCTAAAAGTAAGAAAATTCAATTAAAAGGCAGAGCAAGCTAACTGAAGGCAAGTTTAAATAAGTGTTTTAAACTCAGAATAACACAGTGTGATATTAGATTAGCTCTAACGTTACTTCAGCCTTGTCAAAAGTTAGATTGAATTAGAGCGATGAGTTGACATAGTCAACGATTGACTTTTAAGGTGGAACGGGAACTCCGCTCTCATTTCAGGTGGAACAGAAACTCTGAATACAATGTGATCGAATAGAAGAGAATTTACTGTATTCATCCACAAAGGTGAACGATTACCACTAGCAATGCACATACAATGGACAAAAAATAAACAAAACAAAAATTTAAATGAATAATAATAATAATTATTGTTATTATACACACTAATATACAGTAATGACAACGGATATGTCTGCCAACCTACTGAATGATGGTCAATATCTTTACTTAGTGTACTGTGTGTGTACTGATTAAAGCATCTAATGGCCTTTGGTACAATAAATCTATTTCCCAGTGTGGAAGTTCAAATAATTAAACTATATGCTGCATTAATTATTCCTTTCTTATTAACACTAACTGTGCCATAAACATTAATAAACATATGATCTGTGAAAATGTATAGGATGGCTGTATTCTGTTTCTATGAGATCTGTAAGCGCAGAGCAAAGATGAGAGAAATGTAACTGAAATGTGCGTGCTTACTGCAAACCGG
Organism: Synaphobranchus kaupii; assembly: GCA_029718625.1. Taxonomy (NCBI): domain Eukaryota; kingdom Metazoa; phylum Chordata; class Actinopteri; order Anguilliformes; family Synaphobranchidae; genus Synaphobranchus; species Synaphobranchus kaupii. The sequence continues at coordinate 3,543,028 of CM056399.1, forward strand.
CCAACCTCAAAAGTGGGCCTCATCCTGTTCATCCAGATATAGAATGAGGCCGTTTACTGGTAAGACTATGTTAATTAGAATGAGATCATTTACTGGTAAAACTAGAGACAGAACGAAGGCCCTTATTAGGAATAAAAACCTATCAATGCTTGAAAGTCATATGACTATGTTAATTATTGCTAAGGAGGAGACTATGTTAATCATGCTTTACTGTTATAGGATAAGATTTAATGCAGAGGAGGAGTAATAAAGTATTTGCTTGATTAGGATAGGATGATTTAGAAATGTATGGGTGGAGAGGTTTGGGGACTGCCCCCAACTCCTCCAAGGAATAGTAAGTAAGCTGTGCATTTCTTTATGTCCAGCGGACTCTTTGTTCGCTGGCTAAGTGACTGAACTTGCTTGTGACCAAGGACTCACCAGAGGCCTCTGCTTTTATACTAAAGATTTTATGCTTTTACTACTCCGTTGTCTTGAGTGTTTATTCACATCATCACAGCCTCATATAAAAACTCACCGGAAAAGGGAGGACGAGAATTTTCCTTGACACCAGTAAACTGCACTATAGAGTTCCATATAGGGGATGACTATAATCCTCTAATTTCTCTCAAACTTCAACAGAATCTGCACACAGATTACAGACTTTGTGGAGGCTACCAAAAGCCTCTTCATTGCATTAAAACAAAGGGGGGTATTCCAGATCGTTCTTCAGACAGATTCGGAAAACCTTCCTGGCTACAAAACAACAGGACACTAGAAAAATCATTCCCCTTATCACCACCTACTCGACATTCAGCCAAATAGAGAACGGAAAAAAAAAACGTAACCTGGCCAGGATTCTGCAAAACACACTTGCTTCAAGAATACAAAATAGTTTTGGCCTACAAAAAAAACAAAAACCTTAAGAATCATCTGGTAAGTAGTAAACTACCGGAAATCAACATTTTACCCACACAAGGCCTGATATTTTACAAACAGGCCACTACAGTGAAAAACAACACTACAAACACAACATACCTTATTAAACAAACACTCACAGTTAACACATATAACTGCATATATGTCAAAGTGCAAACACTGCGACATAAAATATGTAGGAGAGACAGGAAATACAATCAAGACCAGATTGCCACAACACATATATAACATAAGAAATCATAGGAAAACAGACACACACATAGTGGCTCATTTCCTACACCATGGACTTGAAGCAGTAGAAATATCAGGCCTCCATTCAAACATTAACTGGACACAGGAGGACAGACGTAGCACAGAAAGACATTGGATTAGAAAACTCAACACCATATTCCCAGGAGGATTAAACAAACGCTGGTAAAACTTCAACACAAGAGGAACCAAATTCTTCCTACTTAAAGGCTGCAGTACACTGAATGGCCAGTGCAAACTTTTCTTTCCCAAGGGGCCCTCATAAGGGGTAACTTGGGAAATAAAGATTTTTTTCCTAAACCTAGGCTAATATACTTGGGGCTAAAATTTTGATCTTGCACTGTGAAGGTGGGCATTGACCGATTGGGGAAAAAATTAAAGATTCAGGTCATTGGCCAACTGTCAACATTTCCACAAAGTTTCATCACATTGTTCAAGTTATGGATGATACCTTGCGCTACGCACGCACTGGTGTAATAATAATCCTTCGAGCACAATTGGGAAGCAGATCTTAACAAACCATAATTAAATTGTAATGAGGCTAAATCCGCCAGTTTATTTAGCTAATAGTACTGCGTCTGGTCAGGGCTGTGACAATCATTAGCAGTTAGCGAGGCCTACTTCACCATACGTGCTCCAACCATAGACTATAGAAAAATATGGGCATTGGACAAAGTGACTGTGATGTCACCAGTAGACTTTCGGTTTGCATGGTTCCAACCAACAGCAATAAGACTGAAAATATAATTAGTCTGGGAAAATATTGTCCAATGGCTGTCGTTGCACTGACGTGATGTAACAATGACATGGTGACATGTCTTTGGGGTTCTGTATATATTCAGTTAATCGCAATTTATTTTAGGGCAGTAGGTAAGATAAGTATTGAATTAAGTATTATTATATAAATCTATAGGTATATATTGCTTGAAGAGAATCATAGGCTATCGGATATCAGCCGTGAGGACGATGGAGTTTGCTCAGAAGCTACGATCTTGGGTTTGTGTGTAAAGTATTATTAGCTAATGCCATGACTGATGAAATGCTGACAATTTGTATGTCGTTCTCTAATGGGCTACAAATGTAAAATTGTGTTGTGGGATTTGACAATGTTAAGATTTAGCTAAATGTGGGGTCTTTGTGAAACTTACTGCCCAATGTTTTTGATTATTGCTGTTATCTGCCTATTATAGGATAATTTTTGTTAGAATAGTGTGGGACTCTGTAATGAGTACATATAATATATATATAGGGAATTGGTGCATAAGCAGGTTTATATGAATGTGTGTCTGAAGGAGAGAGCGTGCAGCCAGGCACCGGATGAACTGACCTGTGGGATTAAAGGTCAAGGGAGTGTCTTGGTGGGCAGTTGGTAATAAATATGAGAAATGATCATGTAATGATCTGTGTGACAGAAGGGAATTCCTTAAGTAAGCAGTTAAGGGTAGGACTGAGAAGATACCCAGTTAAGGATAACCAGATGTGCACATCAATATGCTATAGACGTTTTTACGATTGGTAAATAAGCTAGAAAACCTGAAGTAATGCATATATTAAGGAGGTCTCAATGTATGCAGCAGGCGATTGGCCATCGGACATTCTAAGATAGGAGGGCCTATACATGTTTTAACTGTATAAAACCTGTGGAATAAGGCTGAAAGGGTGTGACTTCATGAACTCACCCGGCTTTGTTAATCACTAATAAAGTCGTTCAAAAATGGCAAGCTCCTGTCTCTGAGAGAATTCTTCTAAGTGGAAAAAGACACGACACTATTCACCACTTACATTTTCCTGGTTCCAGAAAAATGTCTGAACAAGTACCAAAGACCTTTAAAAAAAATACAGATAAAAGAGTAACCTTGTTATAGACCTGCAGATAATCTAATATTTCACAGAAAATTGACCACAAGTAGATTTTTATTCTCGTCCAAAATTATTTACCTTCAATGACCAAAAATTGGATGCAAACCTGTGCAGCATGAAGAAAATAAATAAATAATAATAAAAACATGTGCAGCATGGTAGAAGCGTAAAACCGATAATATCGAGTTCTGTAATAGACAGATTAACAGTACATTTTATTACACATGGACATAGTACCTGCACAGTAGAGTATTTACAGGCAGGGGTTGATTTGAAGGGGATGCACATCTCCCCAGTTCAGGGGCGTAGGTTTCATTTGAACATTGGGGGGGACCACAAACAGTAAATTTTCTTTGTGATGATAATGGAGGGGGACACTAATAATATACCATCCAACAGTAGCGAACCATGTCTATTGGACCTAGGCCCTCAACCATTCCTGTGAGCAAAGCAATGCACATTGTAGCCTAGTGCATTGTGTCTCCTACATCGCCAACATTGTTTATTACACTTGGAGATCTAATGCAAGTAATGTGATTTCTATCAAAAATAACATAATTGAGAAATTGCTGTGGATACAAGCGGCCGAAATGGGTTTTCTCCGGAGTGTGGCTGGCTTCTCCCTTAGGGATAAGGTGAGAAGCTCAGTCATCCGTGAGGGACTCGGAGTAGAGCCGCTGCTCCTTTGCGTAGAAAGGAGCCAGTTGAGGTGGTTCGGACATCTTGTAAGGATGCCACCTGGTCGCCTCCCTAGGGAGGTGTTTCAGGCACGTCCAGCTGGGAGGAGACCACGGGGCAGACCAAGGACCAGGTGGAGGGACTATATCTCCACGCTGGCCTGGGAATGCCTTGGGATCCCCCAGTCAGAGCTGGTCAATGTGGCCAGGGAAAGGGAAGTTTGGGGCCCTCTGCTGGAACTGCTACCTCCGCGACCCGACTTCGGATAAGCGGTTGAAGATGGATGGATGGATGGATGAAATTGCTGTGGTCGGGGCTGTTTCTAGACTGCTTTGATTGGGGGGGAATCAAGAGATGTTAGTGGGGAACAAGGCAGTGCGGAGGGAAGCCTTTGACTCCCTCCTTATTAAGTTCAATTTGAGATGGATTTTTCGAGTGGAAGAATTCTCAAGATAAAGATGAAGGAAATAGCAGAAGTTTAATCTTTTATTAAATGGTCAAACGTTGATTCAACATGGGAAAACCACAAACCTACGCAGAGGATTCAGAATTCCCCGAACAATAACAAACATTAGTTTTTACAATATCATAACTCCTCCTTTACGTTGCTAATACACCAATGATATGTGGTAACACCTTTTCATAATATAATTAGGCAAAACATTAATATGTTATATGACCTGTTCTTACCCTATGCGCTTGGGGGCACTCTTGATCTATCAAATAAAATTGTTTGTGAACTTAGTACAACTAAGTTCACAAACAATTTTATTTATACTTATAAGTACAACTCCTGCTTTGTTATGGAACACAGGAGGAAAACATTCCTGTTTTGACTGGTGTGCTAGATGCCTTCATCCTTGCTGACAGAGAGCTATCATGCACTCTCTCACACCCCCCCTCTCAGTACTTTTCCACTAGATCTTGACTGTATTATTTAATTATTTATATAAGTTTGCATATGAGGCTTTCTTGGGCCTACATAAGTTTCACAAAACAGCTTACTTCCACATTCCCCCCTTTGAGACCATTCGGTCTCACACTCTCTTGTTGATACTTCGTATGGTGGTGGGGTTATGTTATAACATTAGTATTGTATGATAAAAATAAACATTTGTAGTTGATTAGTTTCATGCATAATTTACCTAAGTTAATATTTCCTCTAATTAACAATTAACAGATGATCTATCAAACAGTAAATATCAAGAATATCAAAAGGTTAATCAAAAATATCAAAAAGTTAATCAAAAATATCAAAAATTTAATCAAAAATATCAAAAGTTAATCAAAAAGCTACTGTATTTAATGATTTTTAATGATCATCTAATTTTGATTTGCTATAATTATACAAAGATTATATAAAAAGAATTGGATTATACTTGTAATGTCTTCTTCTTCTTCTTAGGAGCCCATATTCTAAAAAGCCTGAGGAGAGGTTACTAGCACTTCACTCAGGCGTCTCTTAACTTCTTCGCCCTTTTCCTTAATCTATTTCTGTGTCTGTTTTATCTATCCTAAGGGCCTTTAGTCAGTTGGGGCTTTATTATGTCCCCTTTGAGTTGTTCTTTTCTTCATGTAGTCAGTGTATGTAATATGTGTGATCATGGGGTGTCAAATGGATAAATCTATTCTGACTATTTATCATGGCCATGAGTGCTAATGGTAGACCTTGTACTCATCTCATCCCTGTTTGCCTACATATTTTCTGTAATTTAGTTTTTAGAACCATTGCCGCTGCTCAGGGTCTGACAGACCCCGAATCTGGGGAAAATTTCTCTTGCCAAGGCTTTAGCTACAGTTTTAGAATCCGCATGCGCAGTGGGGAATGCTTCTACCCATCTTGAAAATATATCAATGAATATATCAATGATCGATCATATCTACATAGTCCATTACCAACTTTACTACCTTACTTCCTGACAAATTTTGCATCTTGATATCATGCTAGTATAAACCAATGTTTCTGTATTTCTCTCATCATCTCCCCTTGCAGAGTGGCCAACACCATGGGCAGCTCTGCAAATGACCTCTATTACTGCGCTTGGTGCAATTGCTTTCCCTGTACATTGTCGCCATATTCCTGTAGATTTATCTAATCGTTTCCTGCTGACACAAGGTCTGTTCCGCCTGTATGTGCTCCGCACTTTATAATTATAATTTTTACGGGTTGTTTCATGACCTCCAACAGTTCTTTTACCTCAAAAATGTTTTTTTTTTTTTTATACGGTTTCCCCCCTCATCTTGCACATATTCCCCAAAATGTGTACTATATATCCCACAAGCATACACTGAGTCACAGTAGATATTAACGGTGTGTCCTGTACCCCTTCTACAGACTCTTGCTAGGTTCTGCTTGTTAGGCACTTGTTCCTGGGCTTAGAGCTGATTCTTCGATGGTTTGATATGTCCATGGCCCTCCTTGTCGTACTACAGCATATCCGGCTCTCCTTTTTCCTGTGTGGGGATCAAAGGATGACGAACCGTCCACAAAGAACACGTGGTCCGGAGCCATCAGTGGTTCTTGTTGTAAGTCTTCTCTTGCCCTTGCTTCTGCTTCCACCACTCTTTCACATTCATGTGGTTGGCCTTCTTCTGGGGTCATCATTAATTCCGCTGGTTTCACAGCTTTGCATCTGATAATGGTCAATCCTGGCTGTGTGAGTAGCATCTCGTATCCTGATACTCTCCGATAAGTTAGGGACAATTTCCTTCTACTGAGTAGTGCTTCTACTGCATGTGACACATACAGGGTAACTTCATGCCCTGCCGTTATTGGCGTTACTTGCCTTCTCTACTGCAAAGGCGGCTGCTGCCGGCCCTTTCTCTGGAGTCCTCTTTTTGCAGTATCCCGTCATTCCTAAGAATCTCTGCATTTCTTTCACCGTTCTCGGTCTGGGCACCTTCGTAATTGCTTCAATTCGTTCTGCTGAAATACTTTTGCTCCCTTCCTTAAGAGTATGACCCAGGTATTGCACTTGTTCTTGACAAAACTGTAACTTTGACTTGGATACTTTGTGGCCTTTTAGTGTCAGTTCTTGTAACAGTTTCTTACTGTACTCTTTGCATGCGGTCATACTTGGGCTGCATAGGAGAAGGTCGTCCACGTACTGGATGAGAGTGCTTCCCCCCTTTGGCGCAAAGTCCGCTAGGTCATTTCTGACCATTTGATTGAATAGGCTAGGGGATTCTACATATCCTTGAGGCAGTCTCTGATAAGTGTACTGTTGCCCCCTGTATCTATTAAAAAGTTGCATGTTTTCCCTCTTATGAGAATATCAATTTGTGGTTAATTTGTGGCATAGCTGGATGTTATAGATAGCATTTCCTTTGCTTCACACTCTCCCTCTGCTCCTAGGGGTGTAGGATTCTCAAGGCATCCCTATTGAAGGGGATTCTGTTAGGGACTCATTCCCCATTGTTGTTGTGGCTGTTGTGGCTGCTGTGGCTGCCATCCCTCCTGCTGCTGCTGCCCATACATGTTTTGCTGTGGGGTCATTGCTATCTGGTTCTCGGGTCCTTGATATGATGGCATTGGCGGGTATGATGGCCACCACCCAGGGTTTGCTCCTTGGTTCATGCGGCCTCTTGATTGGAATCCTCTTCCTCTGTGACAGTTCCTGGCCCAGTGTCCCATCTTTCCACATCTCCAGCAGTCTTTCTGCTGCCACTAGCCCTGGTTCGTCCATGGGAACACTGGCCTTTGGAAATTTGGTCCAGCCCATTCGATGGATGGGCCCTGCCCTCCTTGGACTTGTTGTGAGGGTGGGGGTGCCTGTATCTGCTGGGTTATCACTGCTGCTTGAATTCCCTAATCTTCTCTCTCCCTGTCGGCTATCTGGAGAAGTAACAGTTTCTTCTTTAGAGATTTATTCTGCCCTTCTGAGGTCTTCATACTTGACAACTGTACTGTAGTGGTGCAAAACGAACTGAAATAAAAATAAAAATGAATCATGAATTCTTTTTAGTTTTAGTTTCTGATCCTCTTCCTGATCTGCGATCTGAAATCTGGATTGCATATAGAGTAATTTAAAACATTCAAAACCAAATTTAATTTCTCTCCCTCTAAATTAGAAAGTGAAATTAAAAACTAATAAAAAAATAAAAACTAAATGAAAAACTTACAACTATAACTTTGCCTCCATGTTTTCTTTTTAAAATAAAAAATTAAAATAAAATAAAATAAAATAATAAACAATAAAAATAAAAAAATGTTTTTTTCTTAATTGATTTTTCTTAATTGATTTTTCTTAATTGATTTTTCTTAATTGATTTATTTTTAATAGATTTTCCCTTAATTTATTTTTTTTCTTAATTGGTTTTGTTTCTTAATTGATTTTTCTTAATTAATTTATGATTAATTAATTTATAATTAATTTATTTATTCTTAATTAATTTATTATTGTTATTATAATTCAGGGGACCACTCTGTTCTTGGTAGCCACGCCTTTACCTTTAATCCTGTTAGTTCCCACTTAGTGACTGTGACTCGTGTGCCTCCTCCCCCTGAATGCCCCTGCTCAACTTCCCCTTCTACCTCTTCAGTTCTCAATTCCCTCACTGGGGTACACTCCAGCCAAACGGCTCCGTCTGCCCACCAGTCTAAACATATTTCAAATGTTTCTCCTGTTTCTATGGCCTTGGGTAGGAATTTATCAATCCCTGAATGGCAGCACATAGATTTTACTCCATATAACTGTTCTCATGTTAATTATTCTCCCACTGTATCTTTTCCCACAATAACATACACAATAACAGACACATAATATTTCCACTTTTCTAGTGGAGTACTATCTATCTAAATAAAACCCTGTTATTTACATAATTTCCTTCAGCATTATATACAGCACATTCAAAATACAACAAATTCTCATATAATGTTAGCACACCTTATCTTTTTTCTATTGTTCTCCTGTTACCGTATTGTTTAATCGATTATGTTCAGTTTGATTGTACAACCCGTGCAATGGATCTATTTGTTCTAATTTGATTAATTGAGATATATGTATATACATATAGTACTATTTACAAAAAATTATAACAAAAACTATAATATTATTAACAATAGTAAATTATTTGGCCACACAACATAACTTTTAAAAAATAGTTTTTTTAATTTATTTTTTTATTTTCTCACAACACTGTTTCCCTAATTGTCCCTACCGTAATATAGCAGTGGCAGTATCTTTCAACTGCTTCCCTCTATTCACCGTTTGTGGCGGACTTTGAAGGGAAAGGCGTCCCTTTACACACAACCTCTACGCAACCCACAACCCGGAATTGCTCTATATTTCAGAGTTTTTGGTTAGCTAACTTGGAGCTCATTACTCCCCCAGTGTTGTCATATCCAGCTTTTTCTCAGCTCAGCTTTTTCTCAGCTCACACTGAAATATATCACACTCAGAGCTCAAAAATCACACTTCTGCTTATTTCACTTCATCACAATAATTTTTCTACCTATTTATCCTCTCTATTTACTTATTAATTTAAATGATAAATTAACTTATGTATAATCAACATAAATTAATCCACTCACCCACTGGAGCCCCGTCACCGGTGTAGGACCACACTTGGGGCCAACGGAGTGCGGGTAATTCCTCTCTGCACACTTTTTATGAAAAAGGTGTCTGCTTACCTCTCACTATTGACCGGTCCCAAACTTGAAGATAAAACACCGCACGCCGTTGGTTCCCTCCTGCATCCTTCCCGGGATCTTGGACTCCTGGCTGGCTCGCCAAATGTGGAGGGAAGCCTTTACTCCCTCCTCATTCAGTTCAATTTGAGATGGGTTTTCGTTCGAGTGGAAGAATTCTCAAGATAAAGATGAAGGAAATAGCAGAAGTTTAATCTTTTATTAAATGGTCAAACGTTGATTCAACATGGGAAAACCACAAACCTACGCAGAGGATTCAGAATTCCCCGAACAATAACAAACATTAGTTTTTACAATATCAAGAATTGAAGCACTCCTCCTTTACGTTGCTAATACACCAATGATATGTGGTAACACCTTTTCATAATATCTTATTTTATCCAATAACAAATTAGGCAAAAAATAAATATGTTATATGACCTGTTCTTACCCTATGCGCTTGGGGGCACTCTTGATCTATCAAATAAAATTGTTTGTGACCTTTCCTCCTTTTAATCAGCTTAGTTATGGAACACAGGAGGAAAACATTCCTGTTTTGACTGGTGTGCTAGATGCCCTCGTCCTTGCTGACAGAGAACTATCCTGCACCCTCTCACAACCCCCCATCTCAGTACTTTTCCACTAGATCTTGACTGTATTATTTAATTATTTATATACGTTTGCATATGAGGCTTTCTTGGGCCTACGGAACAGTTTTCTCTTCTTCAAAGCACTAGGCGAGATTTGAGATGCTTTCATATAAAGCTAAAGCCATGGTAGGCTAATCGGTACATTAGTGGATAAGATTATAACATTTTAAATTCTGTGGTTCTTAAACTCAGTCCTGGGGGCCCCCATGTGTTTGCTGGTTTTCATTCCAACCACAATTGCAATCCCAATGGCAACTGAACAATTTAAAGACTGAGGTGAATCAATAGGCTCCTAATTCAGTAGTTGAACACTTGCGTTTTAAGTTCCTTCATTTTTTCCTTAAACTTATTAACACAATTTGGCTCATTATCATTTGCTTTGTCTTTTGACTTGCTAATTATTTACCAAGTAGCTAGTTTTAGTTGCCATGTGTCCACAATTTCACCAATTAGGAGCCTATTGATTCACCTCAGTCTTTAATTTGCTTAATTTGATCAGTTAAAACATTTTTACCTCTTTTTGTTATTGTTTGCGATATAGCACAATGTGAATATTGGACTTTTATTCTTCATGACATACATAGCTACTGCTAACAGAATGTGGCTTCAGAAGGGAAATAATCCCTCTAAACATGAAAAAGCAATAGAGTCTTCCTGCAGACATCAACCGTGAAGCCCCACGTCAACTGCCAGGCCCCTTGGGGCCTGAGTGTTGATCTTGAAGTTGCGTAACATTGACGTAGAGGAACAGAAACTCCGAATGATACGGTGTTGCTTATTGCATTTAAGGCGTAGAGGTGTAAGGTGTAAGGTGTAGAGAACTCCACTCTCATTTAAACTCTGAAAAAAAACAATGTGATATTAGATTACTGCTCTCATTTAAGAAGATAAGAGTTTCTGCCTCTCTGATATTGCCTGGTAAGGCATTCCAAAGCCTAGGGGCATAAAAGCTAAAAGCCGCCTCACCGCTTCTCTTACGGTTTACTTTCGGAATCACTAAGAGAGAAGCAGTGGAGGATTATTTATAGATAATACAACTATTAAAAAATTATGCTTTTGATTGCACAAATCAGCTTTAAGAGGAAAATTATTATTATTTTAAAAAATGTTTTATTGTGACCATGTAACGTTCCGTTCCCTTCCTGTCCTTTTTCCGTGTTTTCCCTTTTTCCCTCCGTGTCATGTTGGATCCCCTTGTCCGTGTTTTCCCCTCTGCTGCAGACTGGGCGTTTCCCCTCTGTCTCGTTCGTTTGGTTTCCCACTTTAGTTTCCGCCTATCGCTTTCCCCCTCGTTGCATGCATTCCTCACCTTTGTGTTTGCAATCACTCCCGGTTTATTTCCACACCTGTGCCTTATTTATTTCTAGATTCCCTGCCCTATTTAAACCCCCGTCTGGTTGCTAGTCGGCGCCAGTTCGTTATCTAACCTCGTTCATTGTATGGTCTTCTCGTTTCTGGTCCCGAGTTTTCTGATCGCTTGGTTGTGGGTTAATTCCCCTTACAGCTTTCAGTTTACCTGTCCTGCAGTTTGGTAGATATCCACCCCTGACGTTTGCTGTTTGCATGCCTCTAACTTGTCTCCTTCTAACCACCAGCTGTCCCGGCTTCTACTCATCTGTAGCAGTGTCTGTTCCCTGTGTGTGTGTGTGTTACGGTACCTCCAGCTCGTGCAGAGTCCGCAGTTGAGTTCTAGCCTGGCTACCCTGCAGTTGTTCCTGTCCGGCCGTAGCTACCTCCTGTACTACGGTTACGGTTCCAGGTTCCTCTGGGATTCAGCCAGCTCCAACCGGACCTACCTGAGCTCCGCCACACCACCCAGCCCAGCCGAGTTTAGCCGGCTACCTACCTTTGTTATCGGACAGCTTCCGTGAAACCTCCCGGTCCAATTCCAGTCATAGTTCCATTCTAACGTACCCTCTGTTTTCTGTCCAGTACCCGAGTTGACCTCCCGGTCCAGTTCCAGTCCAGTCCCGGGGTGAAGTTCTCCACCCGTAAGAGTCCAGTATCGGCTTGGAACAATAGTGCCGTTCCAGTAACCAGTTCCTGAGTGGATCACCCGGTCCAGTTCCAGTCCAGTCCCGGTGTGAAGTTCACCGCCCGTAAGAGTCCAGTTCCGGCTTGGAACAAGTTTCCGTTCCAGAACCCGTTTCCTGAGTGGACCTCCCGGTCCAGTTCCAGTCCAGTCCCGGTGTGAAGTTCACCACCTGTAAAGTCCAGTTCCGGCTTGGAACAATAGTGTTGTTCCAGCAACCAGTTCGTGAGTGGACCACCCGGTCCACTTCCAGTCCAGTCCCGGTGTGAAGTTACCCACCTGTAAAGTCCAGATCCGGCTTGGAACAAGTTTGCCGTTCCAGTAAACCCGTTTCCAGAGTGGACCTCCTGGTCCAGTTCCAGTCCTGTCTCGGTGTGAAGTACACCGCCAGTTCAAGCCCAGTTCCGGCTTGGAACACACTCCGGAGTTTCAAGTCCAGCTCCGGCTTGGAGCAGTCCGTATCGGACTTCCTGAGTTTTCCTGTGTAATACTGTGTTTTGTCTTTCCTGTACAGCTTTGGGACTACCCCAAAGCTTAAATAAATATACCTTTCATTGAATCTGCCTCCTGGTCGTTGCACTTGGGTTCGTCCCGTATCTGGATCGTAACAGACCAGGGGTTATTTGGTACGCTGCTGAATTTTGAGCTGGTACTTATCAGTCAGCAGACGTCCAGTTTAAAGGTCAATGTTAGCCAGGCTGAGCCCATCAAAACAGAGCCTGAAAAGTCTGCGTGGAACTGCATTGGACTGCGTTCAAACACCCAGGTTTTTGTTATAGACAGACATACTGCAAAAGCTAAATCTTAACAAGCATTTTAATCTTATATTTAGACTTTAGAATCTTATTTATGTTACTTTTTTGCTAAATGAGACTAAATGATTTCCAATGGGGTGAGTTTTACTTGTTTCAAGATTTGCCAGCGGGGGGAAAGATAATTTCAAAAAGTTTAAAACAAGCTAATATTTTCCACTTTACAGAAAACAGTAAGATTTTAAGTCTCATTACAAGACTAAAACACTTTTTTTTTTAGAGCGCACACACACACACACACACACACACACACACACAATCCCCCATTGATGCACTGGAAAATAACACCACTATTATTATCTTGGCATCAGGTTCTGGGGTTAGATGTGCCATCAACTGGGTTTGCATCTTAAGGAAACAACAGGGGGATGTAGGACGTGACGCAGGTGTTGGCCAATACAGTAAAGCGAACAGGTCAGCGAACATTTATAATTGTGCTTTCACGCACAACAATGCATTCATGAAATATTATCCGGTAGGGCATCGTACACCTGTTCTCAGCTCTCAGCGCTTTGAGGATTACTTGAAGGTGTCCTTGTGTTTATACCATCATCTCCTAACATGTATTGTTAAGTGCTAAACTAATCTAAACTAATTGAGCAGCTCACACTCGAATCGTGGATAGCTGAGAATCGGCCTCTTGCTGCAATGAGCCACACAGATGCCCGTGCTATCTGAGGACCTGAGCCCTGCTGGGGCAATGAGCCACACAGATGCCCGTGCCAGTGCTATCTGAGGACCTGAGCCCTGCTGGGGCAATGAGCCACACAGATGCCCGTGCCAGTGCTATCTGAGGACCTGAGCCCTGCTGGGGCAATGAGCCACACAGATGCCCGTGCCAGTGCTATCTGAGGACCTGAGCCCTGCTGGGGCAATGAGCCACACAGATGCCCGTGCCAGTGCTATCTGAGGACCTGAGCCCTGCTGGGCCAATGAGCAACACAGATGCCCGTGCTATCTGAGGACCTGAGCCCTGCTGGGGCAATGAGCCACACAGATGCCCGTGCCAGTGCTATCTGAGGACCTGAGCCCTGCTGGGGCAATGAGCCACACAGATGCCCGTGCCAGTGCTATCTGAGGACCTGAGCCCTGCTGGGGCAATGAGCCACACAGATGCCCGTGCCAGTGCTATCTGAGGACCTGAGCCCTGCTGGGGCAATGAGCCACACAGATGCCCGTGCCAGTGTTATCTGAGGACCTGAGCCCTGCTGGGGCAATGAGCCACACAGATGCCCGTGCCAGTGCTATCTGAGGACCTGAGCCCTGCTGGGGCAATGAGCGACACAGATGCCCGTGCTATCTGAGGACCTGAGCCCTGCTGGGGCAATGAGCCACACAGATGCCCGTGCCAGTGCTATCTGAGGACCTGAGCCCTGCTGGGGCAATGAGCCACACAGATGCCCGTGCCAGAGCTATCTGAGGACCTGAGCCCTGCCGGGGCAAACGGTGGTGGAAGTTGCGAAGTCCACAGGCACGATGAACTTTCCTACTCTCACCAAGGGGCAACACGCCCCCTTCCCAGAGTTACCCCAAAGCCTGCTCTCTGTCCCCCGTATGACCACCGCTCTAGCCTGTCATCCCACCCCTGGACCGTCACCTACGGATGCTTCTTGCAACCCCTCCGAAACTGACTGATTTTGTATTTGTGAACCCTCAACCTGAGCTGGCTAGACGGGGATGGGCCTCACCTATTGAGTCTGGTTCCTGACAAGGTTTCTTCCTACATGTCTTCCAGAGAGTTTTTCCCTTGTCACTGTTGCCTCAGTGTCAGCTTGCTCTGTGGGATAGTAGGTTTGAATAAGTACTGTATCTTAAGTAACGTTTGCCAGAATAAAAATACAACAGCTCATAGGCCTACGTATTATTTCTGAAGTTAAATATTCCAGATGTTGATTAGACGTCAAAGCCAGCACAGGGAGTCCATCGAAGAGTTAAAAATTGCCCTGGATGAGAACCACATGACCAGCTGCACTACAGCAACTTAGAGGATGTTCTTCTCATGAGGTCATTTTCTTTCAACAGAAAAGCTCCCTAAGACCCTTTCAATTAACATTGCAGTCAATGGAACATTTTGCAAAGCCACTGCAGAGGCAGACAGTGACTTACCTGTTTGTGTGATGCCATTTAGATAGCTCTACTTTGATACACTTGTATATTAAAAACCTTTTTTAACATTAAACTATTAAAAATTTCTAAAAATGCTATAAATTCCACATTTTGTGCTAGAATATAAAAAATACGTAATTGGTATCTTGTTGTGAAATCTGTTAGATAACTATGGTGCTGCATGGAGTCTGGCTGTATTTTCCATATTTCTTAATATCCAAATGCATAATCAGTTTTTATATAGCTTACCCCTCTTATTATGTTTGGGGTCAATTTGACACCATTTAGTATTTAACGTCTCTTAAAAAAAACAGTTAACAATACTTTTTTTCACCTTGAATGACTTTTCTTAATTTGGTGGGAATAAATAATAAACATGCAATAAGCATAATGCTGTTTTCAAAAGACCCGTACCAAATTTGTAGACAAAGGTGTTGTGTGGGGTCGTTTTGATCCCATTCTCTGCATCTGTATAAAACATAAAATATGCAACCTTTTTTATTTTTATCTCTGATTGTTTGTGAGTGATTCTGGATACTTACCTACAGCGCTAAAATGAGAAGTTAATTACAGATTTTTAACATGTGGGTATAATGGGGAGACATTAAGTAGGCAACACACAAAGTATCAAAGCGTTTTTATTGAAATCATTTTGTGTCAGTTTAAACAGTTGGGGTCAATTTACCTCCAAACATAAACGGTGTCATAAAATTTCATCATAATCAGAAGGTTAAAATGAACATTTTATGACAGTTAAATAGATGGAAAAAAGCAAAGAAATTATGCAAAGGTTCCCGGCAAGTTTATGAAGCAATGTTAATATGTTACGAATGTTATCTCTTATCACCCTTTATCGTAATCCTGTGACATACGAAAAACACAGTTCACAGTTCTGCATGTTCACATCTAAATGTAGGTCATTGTTTCAGCCAGAAAAGCAGTTATTTCCATTTAAAAAGTGAAAACCAAAATTTGTTGAAGGTATATAGAACTGAACTGAAAACCACAAAGCTTCTATTTTTAGAACTGTATAGTTGCCCATCTAATCAGGATGTTGTAATCCTACCAGCCATGATTGGCCGTTTACATAAACAGGAAAAAGTATACAGGACTTAATATACCCAGGGATGAAATCTTACTATCCACCATTTAGATATGAAGGTTTTCAGCCGCAAAATGCAAAGCAAAATACCTTTCATTTATCTTTATATTTAAAAAATTTATGTAAACATAAGAGATACTTATTTCTGGTGCAAGTTGGAATAACAAAAAAAGAATTAAAATCTAGAACCAGTGGAGGAATGAGACTGGGATGGAAGAATGGCAATGTTTGAACTTCAGGTCAACGCCTAGCACAGCATGTGTCCTGGAAGCTGTTTGCTCTGGTGATCCTCTGTAAAGATTCCCAGGGAACATTTAAATGCGAGAGCAGCTAAATGCTCGTAAGACTCAGCAAAGGTGAACGGGTGATTAACGTGTAAACTGCATTTGCATCCTGACTTTTGCCACTGTGAAAGAAAATGGGACATTTATCCGAATTTAACAAACATTAAATCAAATTTTAGGCAAAGTTTAAAAGGGGGAACAGACAGTCTGGGGGGAAACAGAGGGTAACAGACTGAGAAGCGATCTCAGCGGAGAAGGTACCAGGGAGGGGAATCCAAGCACCAGCCACATGAAGGATTTGCATACAGATTGAGGGTCTACTGCCCTGTGGTCTGTTCCGCACAATCTCCCCATGTACAGTAAAAAAACATTCTATGTTAAAGTGTCAATAAGCAGACAGGGTGAGAATTGTTACTTATTCATCAATAATGTCCTTCGTCATTTATTTTAAACAGTGACTTTAGCGTAAGCCGAAGTATGCCTTCCTGAAGCGTGTCTCTGTCTGTGGCCATCAGCTATTAGGTTTTTGCTATTTGGTTCAGAAGCACATTTAATCATTTAACCTGCTAACGAGCACATTTCACACCTACCGTAGGCTGTTCCATAAAGAACTAAAAAGGGTTCCCCTATGAAGACAACCTAAAGAACCCTTACAGAACCCTTTTTTCTAAGCGTGTATCTGAAAGCTTCCGCCCTCTCCCTGGGTGTGTTCGTTCCCACGGTTACACTGAATGAACAGTCTTAATCCTGAACCTCCTGGATTTAAGGGCTGGGTTTTAGCACCGTTGATTCTCTTCCGCTGCCTTAAATCTGGGTGTGTTTTTTTTTCTTCTTCTTCTTTTAAACAGTTACTTTATTCCCATTTTGAATGGCAAATTCTGGTCAACTTCCTTCCCAGCGACTAGTTCACATCCAACAGGCAACGTTGCACTATGAGAAAGGGTTAGTGAGGCAACTCGTGTGCTAATGCAGCGGTTAGCACTGCCACCTCACAGCAGAGAAGGTACTGAGGTCGAATCCCGGCCGAGGATTGTGGGGAGTTTGCATGCTCTCCCCATGTCCGCGTGGGTTTCCTCCGGGTAGTCCCGTTTCCACCCACAGTCCAAAGACATGCAGGTTAGGCTAATTGGAGAGTCTAAACTGCCCGTAGGTATGAGTGTGTGAGTGAATGGTGTGTGTGCCCTGCGGTGGATTGGTGAGGGTGTATTCCTGCTTCTCGCCCAATGCATGCTGGGATAGGCTCCAGCCCCCCCACAGCCCTGACCAGGAATAAGCGGGTTAGATACTGGATCGATGAAACATGAACTCCTCTATGGGAGGAATTAATGCTGTGATAACTCGATAGCACAGCCAGCTTGCAATCAAGGCAACAGTCCAACTTGAAAATCATATATTTTTTTAACCTTTTGTTAAATCATAATAATTAAACAAAAATGATTCCATTGACTTCAACATTATGTTTATCCTTGGATTACTTTATTTTTTAAAACAGTTAGTTAAACATATACTTCTTTGATACTTTTTTTTTTTACCTTTACAGAGCACACATACTTGAAACACAGCGGACATTTTGTTTGACAAACAGTTCTACAGTGGAGATGGGCAACCAAGTAATTAGGAGCAGGTGATCTGAAATAATATTCTAAAGAAAATATATATTTACCATATACAGTATTTATACATCTTAAAATATGTGGCAACAAATTATACTTGTGGTTAAAATTACTTGTATTTGTAAGGAAATTTCTATTCTGCTTTTAATGTGGAATTTAAAATGTCAAACTTTTTTGAAATAGTTTTTTGTTTTTCATTTTTATTTAAATATTTGATGTATGCTTATAGCCCAATTCAATGTCACACTTAAAATGACATAATCTGACGTGCCCTAAATGTTCTTGAATGTTAAAATATTGATGTATTCACTTAAAAATAGAAATACATGCTCACAGAACAGGCTATATTTAAGAATTCTGTCAATGGCTCTATGCGGAAGTATGGGAGAGTATATTGTGACATGCTGGAGGAAAGTGCAATATATGCGAAATATTCCTATTTAATACAGAACACAGAACACAGAACACAGAACACAACACTTCAGATCCTCCTTTCATCTATTTTAGGCAGTTTATGGTATAGGCAATATATTGCTATGAAAAAGGTTGAAAACATACTCTAAAAGCACTTATGAAAATGTAAAACGGTTCTAAAAGATTTTTTGGGTAACCTGGGTAAACTGAAAGACTTGTACAAAATTTGGCAAATATTAAAATTGAGCTGTGGTATCAAAATGCTCGGCAAACATGTACTGTAAGGCGTTCTCAACCCGTTTGTTTTGGAGAAGAAGAAAACAATCCGACGCTATGCCTGAGATCCTAAGAAACTTGAGTTGTCAACCTAACTTTAAGCTGTATGAACAGGTCTGGCTGTAGTTTTTCTTAGTTTTTATATTTTCTGGGTTTGAATTATATTATCTTGGTCACTCAATCTATCCTTCAATTAATTGTTATAAACATTACAAAAGGCTTTTATCCGCTAAGAGATTTTGTTTTTATTGCAAAATAAGATGTTTGGACAATCTCTTACAGGCAACAAGATGAGCTTCATTGAAGTTAAAGAACTAGGAGTTTTTTTGAAGGGGGGGGGGGGGGGTGTCTACAGAACTAAATTCTTCACAGAGAAACTGGTTAAAACTTAAATATGAAGCAATTTGAGATGACTCTTAGAAAAATAAAAAAGAGGATGGGGATAGGGATAGGGGTGGAGCTAAAGCGCACAGCTGGGTTCACTTGTGGAGATCAGTGGAAATTGGAGGCAAAGACGGCTGTGTAGACGATGTAGAGGATAATGATGGCGATGCCGATGCCCAGAGCAGCGTGGTTGAGGTTGCGTGCCGTACGGGAGCTCATTTCTGCCTTCTGCTGCAGACCCTGGTTATTGGAATCTCGAGTCTGAGAAGCAGAGAGAGAGAGAGAGAGAGGCAGAGAGAAAGACAGACAGGGAGAGGAGGAGCAGAGAGGAGTCAAATGAGTCCCAGCTTCATCAGAAAACAGCCCAAAAAGGAAATGCAAAACAGACAGTGGCAAAAAAAACTTGGAAAAGAAATAATACATTTAAAAAAACCGGACACAGAAAGTGAGGAGTTCCTGTCAAAATCCACAAAATGCATTGAACTGATTAACAGACCATATCCTTAAGTGAAGGATGGGAGAGGAGACCACAGGAGTTCCCAGCACTACATTATTCTGGCCCCTCAGTGGAGAAATGCGTAGCTGGACAATTCTATTGCATCACTCAGGAAGTGTGGGGGAAAAAAAAGACAAAACAGCCCTTCAGTTCAGCTGCACACGGGCCATTGTTAAAGGGATAGCTCACACAAATCATCGCACGCAAAAAATGTGTGGGCCAATCAAAAACATATAGACTAAAACTGAAATGAAATAAAAAAAAGACCATAGAAAGTGCACTGTGCATTTAATGCCAGCTCCCCTGCAGTTTGTGCTGAATAACACTTTGCAAAGCAGCCTGGGCCAGGCTTTTCCTCCAGCAGCCAAATGACGTATCTCAGGCAGAGCTAGACCTGGGCTCCCAGCAGAAAAAAAAGGTGAAGTACTTTCATTTTTTGACATAATAAATGAGTCTTGGGTGACAACAAAAATATTTTGAAGAATATTATTTATTTTATTTTTATTGAATGTCATTTTAGTGTACGTTTCAGAATAGTATATATAAGACCAGAGACTTGCCGGAAAATTGCCGGATTTTGGGAGGATATTGGCATTCATTCACAAGCTCATCATTTGTATAGTTTAAAATGTGCGGTAAAAAAGATCTGGAACCTAGATCATTTTAATGCCGCAGAGGTTAATAACAACTAAATAGTCTCGGCATCAATTCATGCTTTAGCTTTAAT
Organism: Synaphobranchus kaupii; assembly: GCA_029718625.1. Classification (NCBI taxonomy): domain Eukaryota; kingdom Metazoa; phylum Chordata; class Actinopteri; order Anguilliformes; family Synaphobranchidae; genus Synaphobranchus; species Synaphobranchus kaupii. Next base: position 3,563,258 of record CM056399.1, read on the forward strand.
CAATATCAGACATCCGTCTGCTGTTATAATGCACTGTGAAGGACACGGTTAGGTGCTATCAGTACACAGTAAAATGTCCATCGTTAATTCTACTCTAACAGAGTCCAACAGGCACTCTGTAAGAGTTGATTTAACCCTGACATTTTGCTGTTGCCATGACTGCTGTGTGCAAGTGAACTCCTGGCTGCAGTCAATTGTTAACAAAAGTCAACTTCTTTCTTCAACACGCGCGCACACACACACACACACACACACACACACACACACACACACACACACACACACACACACACACACACACACACACACACACACACACACACACACACACACACACACACACACACACACACACACACACACACAGACACCGCGTGCCAGTCAAAAGTTTGGACACACCTACTCATAGAAGTTTTTTTTTTACTGTTTTCCACATTTTGGAATAGTAAAGACATCAAAACTATGAGATAACACAAATTAAATTATGCAAAAACCAAAAAAGTGTTAAACAAATAAAAAAAGTCTTATATTTTAGATTCTTCAAAGTAGCCACCCTTTGCCTTGATAACGGCTTTGCACATTCTTGCCATTCTCTCAAACAACTTCTGTGGTAAACAGGTATTCCACAGGTAAACAGGTGATGCCATCATGATTCTGTATTAAAGGATATCAAAAGACTCCTGATATCTTATTTCCAGGTACTCTTAGAAGCAATACTATAACCTCTCTGCATTTGAATGGATCTCTATGGGAATTGTGGGGTGGGACTAGATTAAGCTGTAAATTACACAGGAATAGTATGGACCACATGGTTGGCTAAATGGCTGTAAGTCAACAAGGGTCTGAGGTATCAAACAAGCCTTAAACCATCACTCTGCTGCCAGAAATACAGTAGATATGGATGGATAACTTGAAGGGTTTCGTTTCCTGACTTATTTTTCCATAGAGTTCAATACGAAAATTTGTTAGGAGAAACAACCCTTAAAGTGATCCATCCATATCTACTGCATATCTGGCAGCAGAGTGATGATTTGAGGCTCGTTTGATACCTCAGACCCTTGTTGACTTACAGCCATTTAGCCACCATGGGTTCCATACTATTCCCGTGTAATTTACAGCTTAATCTAGTCCCACCCCCCAATTCCCATAGAGATCCATTCAAATGCAAAGAGGTTATAGTATTGCTTTGCAGAAAGAGTTGACCGTGTGGGTTTTGTGTTTATAATTTTGACAAATGTCAGAAAATGTATCTAAACAATTGAGAAAAATGGTAATAAATTATTTACCTTTACTAAGTACCTCTGATTTATAATCTAAGTATTTGGAGGAGCAGTAGGCTGTGGTGGATGGTGGTTTGCGGCTGTGAGGTGCAATTGGTCAGAGTGTGTGTGTGTGTGTCTGAGTCGTTGTGTTTTGTGAGTGTGTGCGGGCGAAGATGCTTGGATGTGTGTGTGTGTATGTGTATCTGAGTCGTTGTGTTTTGTGAGTGTGTGCGCGCGTAGATGCTTGGATGTGTGTGTGTCTGTGTGTGTGTGTGTATCTGAGTCGTTGTGTTTTGTGAGTGTGTGCGGGCGTAGATGCTTGGATGTGTGTGTGTGTGTGTGTGTGTGTGTGTGTGTGTGTATCTGAGTCGTTGTGTTTTGTGAGTGTGTGCGGGCGTAGATGCTTGGATGTGTGTGTGTGTGTGTGTGTATCTGAGTCGTTGTGTTTTGTGAGTGTGTGCGCGCGTAGATGCTTGGATGTGTGTGTGTGTGTGTGCGTGTGCGTGTGGTGCCATGTTCATGGTGCTGCATTCCCGTCTCTCTCGCTCCTCGCCGCTTGCGTCACATGTTCCAGTGTGCCAAGCCTGACAGGCTCAAACACAGAGCTGCGGAGGTGCTTTTAATCAGTGAGAGGAAGAGCTCTGGGCATTAGTCCAGGGTGTGGTCACTGGTCATGTTTTCAGGGATTATCTACCCTCTTGAGACAGAAATAGCTGTGCATTCAATGAAGAATGAAAGTCCCATATTCACATCATACTAATTGTGCTATATTGCAAACGATTGCATAAAAAAAATAGGTAAAGCAATTTTAACTGATCAAATTAAAGAGGTAAGTCATTAGGCTTCTAATGGTCGCAAATGTGGACGCGTAAGGTAGATAACCACTAAGTAGATAATGAAGAATGGACCGACAAAGCAAACAATGAGCAAAAACCCGCATTGTGTTAAGGAAAAATAGTGAAAGAACTTACAGTTTTTCTCAATTGTTTAGACACATTTTTTGAAATTAAAATTAATTTCTCAAAAATAAAAACACAAAACCCCACACGGCAAAACTTCATGTATCTCTTGTCAAAATCAAGCACTATTTTTCAAAACCTTACACTCTCATCCCAAAATGACATTTTCCTTCAAATAATAAACACTATCAACAAATAAATACAAATGATAATGTAATGGGGGCGTGACGTGTGAAGTGGGAGGAGCCAAACGCAGCAAGGGGATTCGTAAAGCCCTTAGGCCACTAAGGCGGAATACCCGCAGATAAGGGAGGAGACAATACAAGGAACAACAAACACCCTACAGACGCTACTAACCGGCTAACTGTCCAACGCTAAGTAGAGTGCAAGGACAGGGATCTGAACAGCCAGACATAATACACGCCCTGTCTCGGATACGAGACAAATCAGAAACGGGCGAGTAGCGTAAAGGCACAAACAAATACAGTCAACAAATAATGAATAATGATATAATGAGAGGTGAAAGAACAGATATAACGTACGAGGCTAATTCCATAAGCTAGAACTAAACATCATAAGCGGAACCTAAAGGAGGGTAAACGCCCGATCTCCCAGGGGGAAGAAACACTTTACAGGCGAGCCGACGGAGAACCGCAGTCCCATAACCTTGCCAGCAAAAATGGACCAAGCTTAAAACAGAGCCACGCCCTAACCTCTCAGACAGGAGATGAAACGAGGCAAAGGAACAGGTAATTAATGTTCCAAGGCATAGTATGAGACTCGCAGTCATACGTAAACATGTCCACAAAATAGTCCGGTCTCAGCATGAGACGAATTGCACTGAAGGGCAAACAGAACTAAGTTCTGAACAGAATAGCTCAAATCTCCATACCCGGAGAGCAAGCACAAAAGACGAAAGGACAGCTGTAACGAAACTATAGGCTATCTGACTGACAAGCACAAACACAAATACAAGCCCTGCCTCTAAATAAGGGGAAAACTAACGAGGCGAACAGGAACAGAGATTTAACGTTTCACGGTTAGTTTAATAAGTACGCAGTCTAAAGCAGAAAACGAGGTAAACACCCGATCTCCCAGGAGGGAGAAACATTTTACAGGTGAGCCGACGAGACCGTCGTCCCATAACTTTCCTATCCAAATAGACTACGCACGCTTAATATAAAAACAACCGCCCTAGCCTCTCAGTAAAAGAATGTATGAAACGAGGCGAAAATGGAACGGAGAGCTAACGTTCCGAGGCTATTATACGAAACACGCAGTCAAACACAAGCACGTCCACAACATCGCCCAAGCTCCACATAAGGAGACAACACACCCGGAGAACGAAACAGAACAGCAGTTCACAACAATCATCTCGCAGGCAAAAAGGCGAACAGGACTGCTGTAACAAAGACCTACGCAAACATAATAGCACGACAACCTCTAAATATAAATAAAAACCCTGACTCACAACAAAGGGGAACGTAGTCCACGAGAAGGAGACAACAGGGAATAAACGTACCGAAGCTACTTACTGGCTTACCGTATTCCGGAAATGAGTAGAAGCTAAAACGCCAGGTCTCTCAGTAAGAAGACCAATCCAAAGGCGAAAAAGGAACAAAGAACTGCTACTCTATACCTCTACGAGCTAAGCAGCCCAGCAGAAGCGCAAACGCCCAATCTCACATGAGACGACATGCACCTAGGGGCGAACTGGACTAAAGTTCCCAAACAGAAACGCCCAAATCTCCATACACGGAGAAAAAGCACACTATGGCGAAATAGAGCAGAGATTTACGGTTCCAAACTTCTACGAGATAATAACCGCCAAGCCAGCAAGAAATAAGCCCTGTCTCAACAAAGAGACGTTAAAAATAGGCGAATAGCCAAAACGGTACGAAAATTCACAGCCAACAATAACACCACAGTACATACAATTAACAATCAATGTAGAAGCCCCGAATGAAGAGAACGGTAGGCTTATATAGCTCTCAGTGACCACGAACAGGTGTAAACGCTAACAGAAACTCCACCCACTCAGCAGGGCGGAGCAAGCATCTACCAAAAGGGCAGCGCCCTCGCGTGGCCACTGAGGAAAACGACCGCAAAGAGAAACAGGGTTCAAAACCATGACAGATAAATTCCAATTACACACTGGTGTAATAAATGAAAGACACTATTACCATTATATTATATTACCATTATATTACGCGACTGGCAAAAAAAACTGTAGGATGGTTTTCGTTATTTTTTATTTTTAGAAATTACTACAATGTTGGGAGTAGTAGTAAAATAAATGAGAAAATTAAAAAAATAAGAAAGCTACTGCACTGGGAGTAAACAAAAAATGTAAAAGTAAAACAAATATAAATTATTCTGCTCTCTGTTCTTGATCAGGCCACATATTCTCATGTACATCACACATTATATTTTCTCTTGTCAAGCAGCGGGAGAAGTGTCTTTTGGAATGACGCAGCCACCCTTGGCATGACTGAGAAATGAAAAAGCAATGGTTTCATTGAACCAATTTCAAAACAGAGCATCACAGTGGAAACTCACATATGACAATATGTGTGAGCTGCTCTGGTCTATCTTGTGTGTGTGTGTGTGTGTGTGTGTGTGTGTGTGTGCACATGTGAGTGTGTATATGTGTGTAATGTGCATGTGTGTGTGCCTGAGTGAGTGTATGTGGAGCTAATTTCTGCAGCACTGTGAAAGGAATATTTCCCCCGTGTTTCAGGTCCTCTTTAAGGCTGGTAAGATAAGCTACTCTCAGCTGCAGAGCAGACAGGCTCTCTCATATTCACTCCATGTAGGGCTGGCTTCTGTATGCACACAAGGGATACTGCCAGCTTAGCTTGAGATATACTTTTTGAAAAACAAGAGATATGCTTTTTGAAAATTGTGCCTTAACCAGGATAAATGTATAGGACAGCCAATGTAAAGGCAGGTGTGTATACAAAAATGTATACAAAAACTGTTAAAGAGACTGAAATTTGTGTTAAAACAAGCAAAATAGTGCTTATAATTTTGGAAAGATTGCCTATCTTTTGGCACATAAACTTATTGTTTTATTTATAGGGTCATATTTTAAGTAGTATATTTTAAATATATTAAATATATATTTAATATATATTACAGTATATTACATTTCAATAAGGGTGGTTTCCAAAAAACTAGTGCAAAACAGCATGGAATCCCAACATTAAATCCTCACCCGGAATCGGTGTAATAAATGAGGGGATTTTATATTTCATGGCAAAATCAGGAAAACAAAAACAAATGAAAAGAAAAAGAAGAAAGAAGCTTGACCCAGACAAACAGCTGGGTCATCTTTGTGCTTATGCTTGTGTACAAACAGCTGGGTCATCTTTGTGCTTATGCTTGTGTACAAACAGCTGGGTCATCTTTGTGCTTATACTCGTGTACTATTTGCAAAATAAACACAGATTGCTCTCCCTCTGGTCTACATAAGTGAACTTCTGAGAGTGTTTTTCAGTGGTTTAGATAGAAACCAATATAACCATTTTTAAGTAAAGTATGTGCCTCTGAGCAACATCCTGTTTGCATATGCGACAGCCTTCATGTTGAAAACCATCCACATTTCTTGCTCTACATGGGGCCAGCACTGAGGGGCTCATAAAACAGACAGTCTCCTAGCAACTTCATGTTGACAGAAAGACAGTGTCTGTGTTTGAATGCGGGGGAGGGCGGAGGTACAATCACCCCACATATTTTTGTTTCCACCCCTGGGCCAAGGCAGGAGATACACAGTTATGCACACCAGTTGTAAATCTCCATATGTTCCATTGGGGGGCGGGGGGGGTGGTGGTGGTGGTGGGGGGGGTTGTAGGTTGTGGGGGGCGGTGGTGGGAAGGGTGAGCTAGTTTCTGGTGTGGATGAGAAAATGTGGATGGTGTAGCCCACCCATTGCTATTTTGTTGGAATCTCAGACCAATGTTGTCCAATGGGCCAATCAGCAGCCTACAAAGCTGGAACACATGGGGCCCTATCTTACACCCGGCGCAAAGCGGCGCTAACGCAAACGCAAGTGTCTTTGCTATCTTACACCCGGCGCTAGGTCCATAATAGCGCCTAACGCTTACGCCGTTAAACTAGCATGTTGACGGCGTAACTCTTGCGCCATCATTAGTGAACTGGGCGTGTTGGTCTTAAGATGAGGAGTGGCCAGGATTCTTTTTGGCGTATTGCTATCTTGAGCCAGCAGAAAGCGCTTGCGCTAGAACCACCACAAACCTGGTCTAAAGTCATGTCGCAGTTGTTTACATGCTATTTTAACGGCGCATATAAGTGCGTCTACATAGGCGTGTGCACAACGCGCATACCCTCCTGTCTGTTACACACAGGGGCGTGCACAGGCATGACTAAAATATCTAGATCACAATGTGAAATATTATTATTGTGTAGGCTATATCAAAAATGCATAATAATAAAAGGTTCCATAGGTCCACATACCTTTCCCTCAGCGAAGGGAAACAATGCCACGTTACATTGCTCTCAGCCCACTCCATCAACATCCAGGCGATGTGCGATGGTACGGGACAATGGCTATCCATTAAAAAGGAGCTGATAACACCTATAGCTATCAAGCCTAATGCGCGAATTGTCTTTGCACCTAATGCGTGAATTGTCATTCAATGGAAAACTCGCGCACGGCAATAGACGGACATTTAAGTTCTGAAAATGCGCTTCAGATGTCATTACAATACAGCTCTGTTTATCTATGAATACAGCCTGTAAGTAAATAGAATGGTTTGTGACTGAAAAAAGTTCAAAACCTTGTCCAGTGAATATTGCATTTATTGTTTTTCAAATAGCCTAGGCTACAGCGGATTCGCTGTGCATAAACTTTTTTTCGATAGCCTATGGTTAAAAAACGGAGATGTCACCATGTTAACTAAATTGTAACCTTAGCTATTCTTCGTCCTTCATATTTTTTTAAATTACAGTGACCAGGTTTCCATACTCTCACCGTTTAAAACCCAGCTGATTTCACCCGTTATTCCTTAACTGAGCAAAACGATTTTAAAGAGAACTAAGCGTCTAATTAGAAACTAAAACAAATTTGCAGCACGTTACACAATTAATTCACAATTCATTTTAATGCCATTCTCTGCACGTGAGCTGCATGTTCTCTGTTTCCAAGTCGCACGTTTCACGGTCTTCCTGGGAAAGTGGATTGTTTTAAAGGATTACGCTACGAGTAAAACAGGTTGGTCACATTTCCATAAACAGGACATTATTAAACAAGGGGAAATATGCGTGAACTTATGGGTTGCGAACCTGACAGCTTTATTGTAGGCTATTTAGTGTCATCATTAAGGCAAAATAACGGTATGTATGTTATTAATCAATATTAGCCTACTATGCAGGTAGCCTAATGAACTTTGGATGAAGCTTGATCTTCGAGAACAGCCTCTTGGAATTGATGTTTGACACTTTCATTGCATAATCAAACGAAATTCGCTGAACAAGCAGGCTAATTTGGCGTTTTCTAAGGTGAGACTGAAGCCATTGATAGCTTATTCTCAGCTGTTGCAGGTCCTTTTAGCGAAATTTAACCGCACATATTTTGTAAAATAACAGCCCTGTCTGGAATTACCGGGAACTCATAGGCTAATGGTTAGTCCGAATAATATTGATCATACTCCATTTAGCCTATTCCTTGATCACACTAAACACGCACGAGCATGTCTGTTTCGCCATCATAAGCAATCCGCCAAGGTGGAAAGCAGGCTTTTAAAGGGAATGGGATATGACATTTTGATTGGTTTATTGAATGTCACGCCCAAGACACACCTATAATTAATGAAGCGACTAGGTTCAGCCCAGTTGCGCCATGCGCCGTGCTTAGCGCCAAAATAACACGCCGTTAAAATAGCAAAAGTGGACTTGGACACGCCCTAAATGGATTTAGCGCCATGCGCTTAGACTAAGCGCCAAGATCGCCAAGATAGGGCCCATGGAATTGTGGAGGTTGATTACAGTAAGAGCCCTATATTGAGGTCCGTACAATCACCTAAACACTTAGGTAAATGTCTATCGTGCATCAATAAATTCAATGCAAATGTATCTAAAAAATAAATAATAATTTCTGTTGCTGCTAGCCAGCTTACTGGAAACACAGTAGTAAACTATTATGCCAGGCAGGATTATGGTTACATATATTATGGGAAACCAGATAGTCCGGTTAGATTTACCCAGAAGCAAAATTTTCTTTGTGTCAGTATAAGTCACTCTACCTCTCTTTCACAAAACCAAAACAGACAGACACGTGCAAAAACGCACACATACACTCACACACAAATACACACAAAGACATGCACACAAGCATGTAAGCTCTAAATAGTCTTCTACTCTGGGCTGACTAACTCACTGAGGTCAAGAGACCTCCCTATAAAAACTAAGGGCAGATTCCTGTGGCCACCATTCCTCCCCTGAAACAGCCTCATCCTCTCCCGTTTCCCTCCAATTTTCAATCTGACCCAACTCCCTGACACAATCGCCCTCCAGAAACAGTCAGTGTTTTTCCTGAGAGCGCCTGGAAAAATAACTCTTATAACTGCGAACAAGACCACCCCCCCATCCCCATCTTGGGGCCTGATTTACTAAGACCTTTAGCGATGTGCAAAACCTTTTAGTACACGCAAAACTAGTAACACAACCAATGATTGGTGCAAAACAAATACAATGACCATTCATTGGTCATGTTATTGGTTTTGCATGTGCTAAAGGTCTTAGTAAATCAGGTGTGCCCTTGGTGTGTTAAAGTTTCTGTGTAGGGAATGAAACTTAATGACACTTATTTAAATGGATGGAGCTATCATAGTAGAGACTTGCTGATTCAAACCAATAATTGTGTTTAGTTAATAGAGAGCAAAATAGTTATTTTTGCTTGGTTCATGCAAGTCAGTTATTGACAGTGCATTCAAACAGTCTACAACCTTCCTTTCTCAACACACTGCAAAAACCAAATCTTAACATGCATTTTAATCTCATATTTAGACTTTAGAATATTATTTCTGTTACTTTTTTTCTAAATAAAACAAACTGTCTGCCAGTGGGGTGAGATATTTTTTACTAATTTCAAGATTTGCCAGTGGGGTAAGATAATTTCTCTCATCAAGTAAAAAGTAATTTAAAACAAGCTAATATTTTCTACGTTTGAGGAAAAAAAAAAATGGTTTTATGTCTCATTACAAGACTAAAACAAGACAGACATTTTTTGCAGTGCAGGTGGTCCACAGAAGGTTCTGAAGGTACTTTAGGTGGTCCCTAGCTAGACTTGATATGCAATGACTATATATAGATTTTCTTTTTTAAATATAACCGTTTTTAACTTATGATGGGGGTCCCCTGGATGCCTTTGAGCCTGGTTTCGGGGTCCCTGGATTAGAAAAGGTTGAAAACCCCTATTATACAACAAACTGACCAAACCACACTGTTCCACTGTAAAATGGTATTGTCTAGTATTATTATATAAATTTATATATTCTGGTAACAATATCCTCATGCTCCAAATTTCATCATCTGTGAATTGATTCAAGCCAACTGATGGCTATCTGGAAGAGGAAACATCAAGAAAAACAGCCTTTCAGAGTGTCTCACACACACATAAAGCTAATTAAATAACAGAGTAACTCCATTTTCTAGGTCTTTCAACTAACAGCAGCGAGGCCAGCTGCCTCTGCTCGCACACAATTTGTCTGCCCCTGAATCTCATTGGCTGTCCTCGTCCTCTGCCTCAGACCCAAAGGGTCCTTGTGTTAACAGAGGGGCCATTTTCTTTTCGCCAGCCACTGCTTCTATCGGCTATGACAGAGCAGTCTGCGTATTCAGTGCTTAGTGTATCCGCGCACGCTATCAGGAGGGTGGGGGGAGGAGACTGATCAGCTTTGAATGGGGACGCTTTGCACTAGAAGAGCCCTGAGGTTGCATATGTCAACTGCCATTTCCTGAGTCGGTTGCATTAGAAGAGGTATTGCAGCGGTCCTGCTCCAGAGGCGGCATAACTGCTCCGCTAACGGTGAATTCATCTTTAGCGCATTGGTTAGCGCATTAGTGCACTCGAGTTCGAGCCTCGTCCAGATCCCTGCCCTTACATTGGAGTCAGGAGTGGAGGTGGGGCCACGATGGAAAGGGCGGGGCCTTCCGCGACTGGCAATCTGTGAGTGGTGCGTGGGCATGAGGGCACGCTCTATGGGTTGGCGGGGAGTAGTTTAGCGACCGACACCCGAAGCTACCTAGCAACTCCGCTAACGGTGAGTTAATTTCTAGTGCATTGGTTAGCGCTGCAGTCTCTTCCCCCTGGAGGCCCGAGTTCAAGCCTTGCCAGATCCCTGCTGTCACAGTATGTTAGCCCTTCCTGTTAACAAAGTTAACATCAATACCATGAATTTCATTCGCCAGCGTTTGAGTGGCTTGAGAACATGACTGAAGATGAGGAAGATAAGCAAGCGAGGACGGAGGGCGGCCGCCAGACGGCGACCGAAGGGACTCGCCAGGAGACAGATCTGTCCGCCACTTTATTGTACTGTTTCCGCCAATGTTAGATCGCTTTGCCGTAAATTGGATGAACTTCATGCCAATGTTAAATATCAATGGGCAAACAGGGATGCTAGCATTATTTGCATTATGGAAACCATTGAACTATTCTTGGAGGGGTTCGATGATCTTTGTCCACTAGACTGAGGCATTGACCGAATATGATCCCTTCACCCCTTTGATGGCGCATATTTGAGTCGAAAAGTTTTTGAGTGGGCGACTTTTCTCACAAATGAGAAAAAAGTTTAAATCCCCAGATGAAACCCAGATTTCCGGGGTTTTGTTTGTTGAGCGGATTCAGGAGCACACTCATCCGGCAATTTCAGACCGGAAGTAAAAACTAAAACTTGTAGTACAAGAGTGGGACATATTACAAACTGCTTCCAACCTACTTCCTCACTAGTTTGGAAAGAGTTTTGCAGGATTTCTTTCCCACACTGCCTGCAAAGTGAGGGGAGAGGGCACATAGTAAAGAGGGGTCTGAGTGGACAGGGGACAGGGGGCAGGGATCATATTCGGTAATGGCCAGAGAAAAAAACACGGAGGCGGTGGCATATATCAATAAAGCATGAAGTAGGACGGCTGTCCTTCGAGGGTGTCTCGTTGTTGGGCGGATGTGGAGCCACTTTCCCTGTGATTGATTCAGACCTAAATATCTGCCCTGCGAGTTTGGACAGCTGTTTCACCCCTGATTATGCTCCACCTTCAGCCAACAGAAAGAATGCAAAGGATATAAGTCTGCCATGTGTGCAATGCCTGGAATCAAAATCTTCTGAATCACCCTTGTTAATTTTAAGAGACACGAATAGTATATTATACAATAAATATCTAACATCATATCATCAATATATCACCAGAGGATTTTTTTCCTGAAGTTCCCCCTGGGAAAAATAAACTTATTCTATTCTATTCTGTTCTATTCTATTGCGCATAAAGTATTTGACAGGATAGAATAGACAGTGAACTAATATAAAGTCACAGCAGTGTTTGGCTATGGAGAGGAGCTCCATTTCCTAGCTGTCACAATCCGTCCAAGCTAATCCAAATATAATACATGCAACGTACTTGTAAAAATAAATAAAGAAAGTAGGTACCATTGTATGAATCAACTGTTGGGTCATGGGAAATTTGATAACATGACATATGACGTCCCTGGATGTTCACTTCTTCTTTCCCTTATGCTTTTAATTGATGAAAGTGTGTTGCAATTTTGGAGTTTCCAGAGAGCTATGAAAAAAACATTTTTGCTCGGGTTATAACTGTCGATGGTGCAATAGCGGTTTTTTTCTGTTTACTTATTGCTGAACAATGAATTAATTCACATTTTATTCATTGTTCAGTTCCAAGAGTATTTCCAATAAATAATAAGTACTTCATATGCCAATTTGTATAATATACAGCTAGAATTGTGTTGATGTAGGCCTAAGTTTTATTGAGTCAATGTGTTCCGTCTTCCATGTAGTTTTTGTTCATTTGATCAGTGTTACCTGATATTAATCTGTCTGCCAAATCAATGTAATGTAATGTAATCTTGGTAATAGTTTCTGTAATAACATTTCAATCATCAACTTTCTTTACAGAGAAAAGTATAGCGCCTTCAACAAGTAAATAATAATAATAATTGAAGATATTTTGTAAATCAGCACTCTTGTATCAGGTTTTTAATCATACACTTTAACTACACGACATAAACTGATTCTGCAAACATTTTGGGTTCTTTAAATTATATTATTTATGAAAAAAACATTTTGATTTAAGGGTGCTGATTGTTATGTTCAGGGATGTTTTCACAAATGTATTTGCGTCACATTTTAATGACATTGTTGCTATGTTAAATTTTGCTTTCTGTCATAAAGCATCTATAAAAATACAATATCTTAATACAATCTTATAATTTAATTATCTTGAGTGTGTGGGCTTTCTTTATTACTTCAACAAATAATCTGACATGGGAATAAAAACCTTTCCGCATCCATTTTGATAATTGCATTTTTGTTCTCTAACATTGCTACAATTGAATAGTTTAATTACTCTCTAAATCTTTATTATTCATGTGCCTCCAAGTCAAAACTCAACGGGAACCTAGTATGATGAAAACAAAACCAGGTCAGTGTGAAGCTACCAGACTGTGAATTAAGACATTGCACATTGACCAGCTAAACACAGCAACCGTTTGTGGCCAATTCATGAAGTTGTACAAGCTTAAAGTGTAAAGTTTAACTGTAACGTCAGTTCATGCTCGTTAACTGATAACTAAATTGCTCAGTTATTTTCCGTAGGACAGCCCTCTGTGCCCTGGAAGGGTAGCTAAAATGGCAAATATCATTGTGTAGCCAATTTTTCCGTCTTCATGGGTGTTGTACAAAAAATAGAACTGGTCAACAGCCTAGATCTAGCAGTCGCTCTACATGATTATGTAACTTGGAACAAAAAGGCAGTCAACAGAAAAAATTTAGCCACTCCTCATAAAAATAAAGGGTGTTCATATGTATTTGATAGACAGCCACAGATAAATCTGCTGACAAGAAGACATATTTATGGGGAAATATGTTTGGCAATCCTGACCATCACAATGATTGCGTGTTTTTAGCAGTGACAGATTGTAAAACACCCACTAAATCTCTTCACCCAATAATAAAAAAATAAAAAAACAAGAATTCCCTTAACCCATTCTTGAGGTTGATACATGCATACTTTTATGCAGGGAGATATATGCGTGTAATTCTGTGCTCTAATTAATTAGAGCTAGGGGAGACAGTCCTGGAGCCAGTCTGCTTGAATGTCGACATGCTGCACCTACATGACGCCTGTGATAATACCATCCAGATTTTGCCCCTCTTTTTCCTCCATTCTTTGATCTTTGTCGTTGCGCTACCCACGCAAACAAGTGGCGAAAACGGCTTGAAAGGCGAGTCTAAATAGGCCTGTCGTGCGTTTTTTTATCATTGGTGGGAAATCTGTACCTCAGTAAATATATAAGTAAATTTTGCGCAGCCTAATCCAGTCTTTGTTTTCCCGCAACGTGTCATCGTTTTCTTATTCCAAGAACAAAATGTTCACATTCTATAGGCTAAAAGAAACTGTGGTTAACAGTTTTTCTTAGCTAGCCTACTTGACGCTAAAGATCAATGTTAAGCCGCATTGGGGAAGCTGAATAGCCCAGCCTGTATTATGTTAATGGTTTATGTGTTAAATATGAAATTCACCAGCAAATGGTAGGTTTTTAATACGAGGTATTCCCTCTGATTTTATACACATTTTCCCTCATTCTCAAGCATGGATTGTGTTTTCTTTATTTGCTCACGTTTCTTCAGAATAGAATCAGCAAGCCCCCCACAGTCCTGCACAGCACAAATCTTGGTATACATTTGAGACCGTGGGTCTCATATAAACACCCCCACACACACGCGCACACACTCGCTCTTTTTCTTTAAGCCTCTCTCCCACTCTCCCTGTTTAATGACCCCACCCCCTCTGGTCCTCAAGTCCGTGGTAGCTTGGTTCACCTTTCCAATCTCCTGTTCCGAGAAACACTTTCATTAGACTAATTCCCAGAAAAACTGTCGTCAATGAACCTTCTTCCGGAGGTCCACAACCCCCTCCCCCACCTACCTAATACACCCCCACTGATAAAAATGCAACAATTCTTTTTCATTCCCTTATTTGAATTATGTTATGTTTTATATTTTACTCCGCTGCTCTCTTCCCGCATTCCCACTGACTCAAGCGCCTTATTCCCCTCTCCTCTCTTTCCCCCATACCCATCCACGTGTTATTGAAATCAGTTCAAAACCTTCAATCACGGAAATCCCACGACTGCGCCTGGCCCATTTTCACACCCACAAAGCCCACTCTAACTCTCTCTGCCCCCCTCGTCCGCATTCACCATTTCCTGGAAATGACATTTCTGGCCCCCTCTCCCCACGCCCACCACACAAACACACACACACACACACACACACACACACACACACACACACACACACACACACACACACACACGTTCAATTTCATATTTTTCGCCGAAGGCAACCACCTCTCATTAACCCACCCCCACCAACATACTCACATTGTCTTTAAAGAAAAGAAAAGAAAGAAAAAAACTTTTATTGGCAAATTACATTGCGATAACTTTTAAAATCCACAGCAACAATGTCACGTACCAGAATAATAATTTTGCTGTTCGCACATTTCCCCCCCTCCCCCCCTGCTAACACTTACTTTGATGGAGTAGATTAGCGCGGCCAGGCCCAGCGGTAAACAGCAACAGAGCATGGTGAAGATAGAGTAACCCAGATAATCCGGCTTCGGATGCACCAGCGGCGTTTGGGTCACAAACACGGTGGGCTGGACCGTGACCATGGGCTGGGTCCCCTGCTGGTACTGACCCGGGGTCGGGGGGGTACTGCTGCCCAGCTGGGGAGGGTACGGGCACGGAGCCCCTCCGTACTGTGGCGGCTGAGCATAGCCCCCAGACATGGGCTGTCCCGCTGGTGGGTAGCCTGCTGCAGGGTATTGAGGTACTCCTGGTAAGGTGGGGGGGCAGGGTGAGCCATTGCCGCTTTGCTGTCCGGGGTCCAGTCCGGGGCGCTGGGTGACTTGTTAGGATCCATGCTCAGTCACGACTCCTGGGTGTTTTCTTACGAAAAAAAGTTTTGTCCTCTCTTGTGGAACTGTGAAAAGTAAAAACTCAGCTCTGTATTGCCCTTTGAATTTTCTTTATGATCGATATATCTTTCTCTTTTTCTGTTTTAATGATACAATTTTCGTTCGATCTGTTTGTTTTCTTCTCTCGCGTTCTCGCTGGATGGTCTTTTGTTTCTCTCGGTCTTGCTCACAGTTGAGTCTGCACCCCGTCTCTGGCTGTATTCGTTTTTTTTTTTTCTCAATGCAGCACACGCCCTCTAATTCCCTTTGCCCCTCCTCACCCGGCCCATTACTGCTTGGGGCCCCTATAGAGGAGGCTTGGGGGGATGGGTCGGAGTTAAGAGCCATCAGGCAGCCTAGCCCCCCATATATGTTCCTACATGGTATTGGGTGAGGCTGCCACCTCGTAGTCAAATACAGAAGTGCAGCATCGCGACTTTACCTTCATTTAACGGGGCTGTGCCCTGTACGTGTCAACAGGAGCGCACATTCGCACGCGAAAGCATGACATCTGACGAATGATGAAGGACAAAAGCCTACAGTGAACAGGACCATCAACTCCTCCCCCGGCACTAAGGCCTAATTTAAATTTAAAAAATGTTTGTAATATGTAATAGCCTATTACTGATCCTGTGTGTATATATATATATATATATATATATATATATATATATATATATATATATATATATATATATATATATATATACAGTCAAGCCGGAAAGTCTGCACCTTCTCCACGTTTTATTACGTTACAGACTTATACTACAATAGATTGAGTTCATTTTTTGCCTCAAACATCTACACACAATAGCCAATAATGACAAAGTGAAAACAGGTTTTTAGAAAATATGCAATTTTATTTTACTGACAAAAAATAGGTTATTTAGGGGTTACATATCTGTACACACCCTTAGCCTAATACTTGGTTGCTGCACCTTTGGCAGCGATTGCAAATTCAAGGCATCTTGGGAAAGAAGCTACGAGCTTGGCACACTTGTTTCTGGACATTTTTGCCCATTTCTCTTGGCATATCCTTGCAAGCTCCGTCAGGTTGGATGGGGGAGCGTCGGTACACAAACCATTTCAGCTCTTTCCACAGATGTTCAATTGGATTCAGGTCTGGGCTCTGGGCTGGGCCACTCAAGGACATGCACAGACTTTCTCCGAAGCCACTCCTTTGTTCTCTTGGCTGTGTGCTTCGGGTCGTTGTCATGTTGGAAGGTAAACCTTCACCCCAGTCTGAGGTCCAGAGCGCTCTGGAGCAGGTTTTCTTCAAGGATCTCGGTGTACTTAGCCGCATTCATCTTTCCCTCTATCAGGACTAGTTGCCCCGTTCCCGCTGCTGAAAAACATCCCCACATCATGATGCTGCCACCGCCATGCTTCACTGTAGGGATGGTATTAGCCAGGTGATGAGCGGTGCCTGGTTTCCTCCAGACGTGACGCTTGGTATTCAGGCCAAAAAGTTAAATTTTGGTTTCATCAGACCAGAGAATCTTGATTCTCATGGTTTGAGAGTCCTCTAGGGTGCCTTTTTGGCAAACTCCAAGCGGGCTGTGATGTGCCTTTTACTAAGGAGGGGCTTCCGTCTGGCCACTCTACCATAAAGGCCTGATTGGTGGAGTGCTGCCTGGATGGTTGATCTTCTGAAAGGTTCACCTATCTCCACAAGGATACGCTGGAGCACTGTCAGAGTGACCCTCGGGTTCCTGCTCACCCTCCCTGGCCAAGGCCCGTCTTCCCAGGTCTAGGAAGATTCTTGATGGTTCCAAACTTCTTCCATTTACGAATAATGGTGGCCACTGTGCTCTTTGGGACCTGTTAAAGCTGCAGAGATTTTTCCGTACCCTTCTCCAGAACTATGCCTTGACACAATCCTGTTTCTGAGGTCTGCAGATAATTCCTTTGACCCCACGGCTTGGAGTTTGCTCTGACATGCACTGTCAACTGTGGGACCTTATATAGGCAGGTGTTGGCAATCCCCAATCATGTCCAATCAATTGAATTTATCACAGGTGGACTCCAATTAAGTTGTAGAAAACATCTGAAGCAGTATCAGTGAAAACAAAATGCACCTCAGCTCACTTTTGGGTGTCATATCAAAGGGTGTGCACACTTGTGTACATATGATATTTTACATTTGGATTTTTTATAAATTAGCACAAATGTCTAAAAACCTGTTTTCACTTTGTCATTATGGGCTATTTTGTGTAGAATTTTGAGACAAAAAATGAACTCAATCTATTGTAGAATATGTCTGTAATGTAATAAAACGTGGATAAGGTGAAAGGGGTGTGAGACTTTCCGGCTTGACTGTATATACAGTCAGGGAAGATCAGGGAAGGAATCTGGGACAGGCTGAAGTCCAGGGAATGGGATGCTGCCCCATTCTCTGTACTCAAAGGCACGAGCTGACCCATTGTGAAAACAGTGTTTTTGACAAGTGCTCTTATGCGGACTTTTCATCCTTTATACCCGCCCCCTTTTTTTTTTTGCAAGTCCACATCAATGCAGACTTACCTGCCTGAAATACACCATTAAGGTCTGCAAGTCCACCGTCCATGAGGGCTCAGTTTGGGATTCAGCCCACGATTCGGCCAAAGTTGTGGATAAGAAGTTGCTCTAATGCAGGGGTGCACAACAGTCCTGGAGGCCTAGTCTGCACACTGGGTTTTGTTCCAACCAATGACCTTAGTTTTAGTTTTCTGACAGCTCTTTACACTATGCTGGTTTACTCCTGTACCACAGCAGAGTAAAATCTTTAGGATACACTTGCAGTCTGCAGCTGTAGCTGGTGCTTATACAAATGTCAGATCAAGATATGATTGAGCTAATCTAAGCGATTAAGAGAAGAAGTTGGCACAAAATCATGAAACGGATCGGCCCTTGTTGCGCACCCCTGCTCTAAAGTGACCCTTAATTGCCTGTTAAAAATGTCCTTGTTCAAGTGTATGGAAATCTGGACACAAAGTTCTGAATAAAAACACCAATGTACCAATAAATTCAATTAACCAATCAGTGCATACAGTTGAAGTCAAAAATGTACATACACTGTTGGAAAATTCCATTGTATTACCATTGCATTGCTTATAACACTGCTGTATGTATCAACATATCAGAGGAAATCATAATCAGTCACAATACATATAATCAGCACAAAGTAAAAGCACATTGTTGTATTAGCACAAAACTGCAAGAGCATGTTGTTATATTAAGCCACTCATAAATCACCATGCATCTGTACTCATGTCTGTCTATTTTTTAAAAGAGCTGAATAAACCACCTACACTCATAGTGCACACATGCACCTGTATAATCGTATTTTTATTTTTTATCACAAAGCTTGCTGAAACCACAATGTTTTAACAGTCTGGAATTCAGGGGAGTTTGGGGACTTTCCAAAAGGAGATTTTGGGGACTTTCCAAGAGATAAACCACTATGATTTCATGAAGTCAGCAGGATTAAGTGCCCACAAATGTATGTAAACAAAGTAGATAAGGAATTAATAAATCATTGTGGCGCAATGGGGAAAACACTCACCAGAGCCAATAAGGAGGAGTAATGCTTCAAGATTTGTGTATAAAAGGGACTGTGATTGTAATGATGTCAGGTCACTCTGCAGAGACACCTCGGCTTTATGGTCACTGGTTGACAATAAACTCTGCTATTCTGAAAGATTCTGCCTCATTGCTCTTTATTGAAAAGAAGTTCTGTGCAAAGTCTGAAGATCTTGTCACTTGGGAACCACGACAAAATTGGCGCTGCGAGCAGGGTTCGAACCTGCGCGGGGAAACCCCAATGAATTCAAAGCAAGGAATGAAATAGCGTCAGGATTTGAATCAAGTTTTGTCTGGGTAACTCCGAACAAAAACCTGGAGTGGATAAACGACATATATTATAATCAACAAACATTTATTAATTATACAGACGATGCCCTGTCGGCATTGGGGGAGCAATTAGCGGCTACTAGCAAAATGGCAGGACAGAATAGGCAAGCGTTGGATTGTCTGCTGGCAGAGAAAGGTGGAGTCTGTGTCCTTTTTGGAGATCAGCGTTGCACTTTTATACCAAATAACACTGCTCCAGAAGGATCGTTTACTAAAGCTATGGAAGAATTAAGAGGATTACGCCAGGAAGTGAAGGCTAATGCAGGGTTTGGTCACGAGGTATGGGACTGGTTAGATAATACTTTTGGTAGATGGGGGGCATGGCTGACTAAAGTAGGATTTGTAATTGCTGTTGTACTTGCATTGTTTGCTGTAATGGTGTGTTGTTTGTTACCTGTTCTGAGATCTTTTCTCACCAGAACTATTGGGACACAAATGCTGATTAAAAAGGTAGATGCTACGGCTGAAGAACATTGCCTTACGATCACTGACTTGCAGCCACTGGACACAGAAAGGGGTGGCATCGAGCTGGCTGGTGAAATATGAGAATATGACATCAGTATTCTATGAGCAACCAGATTATTACGGTTAAACTAGAAATAGTCTGTAAGAGCTGTACAATTTTTACCTCTTGATAATAGTGGGAGGGTTTTTGGTTGTGTGGCTCATTGTTATATTACTAGTCATCTTTTGTGACAGGTAACAGAGAGCGCTATTTAATCTGGTTTATATCGATATAGGAAACTGCGTCATACAAGCAGGCCTTTTATTTTTTAGTATCTTGGCCTCTGGAAGTCTGCCCCAAAAATGGCTGGTGATGTGAAAACTTTAAACTGTACTTATAATGTGGAGGGATGTGAAGGAATTAGTGAGGGTTGGACTAACTTAGGACACAGTGCACATTGTCTTGAGGTATGTGTCAGACTTGTGGTGGAGGGAATAGGCTGTGTATACTGCTGTTCCAAGGGGGTTGGCGACTCTCCTATTATTCATTAATAGCCTACTGGGATAGGGGTGAACCTACTGTCCTACTGAAAGATTTCAAAATCATGGGGGACAGGAGTCGAGTGACAAATGGTCTCTTTGGTGTTTACATCAAGGGAGTACAATTTATAAGCATGGCATGGGTATCAATTGCAGACGACCACCACCACACTGAAATACGTACAGACACTCGTGAAAATCTTTGGCTGATTTCTTTTGATTTTCCCATGATGTCAAGCAAAGAGGCACTGAGTTTGAAGGTAGGCCTTAAAATACATCCACAGGTACACCTCCAGTTGACTCAAATAATGTCAATTCGCCTATCAGAAGTTTCTAAAGCCATGACATCATTTTGTGGAATTTTCCAAGCTGTTTAAAGGCACAGTCAACTTAGTGTATGTAAACTTCTGACCCACTGGAATTGTGATATAGTGAATTAAAAGTGAAATAATCTGTCTGTAAACAATTGTTGGAAAAATGACTTGTGTTATGCACAAAGTAGATGTCCTAACTGACTTGCCAACACTATAGTTTGCTAACAGGAAATCTGTGGAGTGGTTAAAAATGAGTTTTAATGACTTCAACCTGTGTATGCAAACTTCCGACTTACATAGACTCTAGGTACAGTTCAGAAAATGAACTTTTTAAAAATTTCATAGCAGAACTGAATGCAGAACTGTGCAGAACAGAGGTAATGTACATGAGCAGTTTTTTATTATTATTATTTTTATGTACCTCTTTGGCCAAATAGAAAGTTGGACATACAATGTTGAGTAAGTTCAAAGTTTAGTTCCACAATTTCACATTCAAGTCAAATATGCACATTACGGTCAATGTGAGAAACCGGTATATATGAATATAACCACATAGCCGGTTATATAAAATGGCCGGTCATTTAGCAAAATAACCACATAGCTGGTTAGTCTGCAAAATCACTGGTCTCTCACATTTACCATAACACATATACTGTATATCAGCTACTCTAAGTCAAGCTCAAGTGCTGAGATGATAGCCACGATATGAAAATGCCAAGTATATTACAGTTTTTTACGATTGCTTTGACTCATTTTGCAGAACAGAGTTTCAATGTGCAAAACTCTTAACACAGAATGCTATACTGCTCATTTTGGGTTCAAAATGTAATATAGCATGCAAAATAAAAATACCAGTGTCAAATCCGAGAATATTATATGCAAAAGTTTATCACAGCACCAGAACATTAGATATTTCAAACAACGAAGTTAAATCATTGCTGCATTTTCAATATACAACAGTCATTGTGAAGTAATGCTGCCAAGCACAAAATCCTTCTGATAAAAAAAGAGTTTGAAAGTGTTCTTTGGTCATAACGCAAAATGTTATACTCCTAATCTTTGGCTCAAAATCATATATAGCATGCACAATAGAAACAACTGAACCAAATTAGATTGTATTTCATGCTAAAGTTTATCATAGTGACAGTGGATATGTTCATCGTTGAAGTTTAATTATTGCTGCATTTTCAAATACAATGGCCATTATCAAATAATGCGGTCAAACACAAAATACTTGTTACCAAAAAAGACTATGCAATGGTCATTTCCTCATAAATACTTGAAATTATGTACAGCAATCATCCCCTGTGATAGACTGCAGTTTTGCGCTTGTGTTTTTATGAAAGACAAACAAAATATTCAATTAGATTATATGAAGTTTAATCATTAAAGAAAAATCATTCAGTAATGCAGTACTGTAAACTCAACTGTATTGTACAGTAAAAACAAAAACAACAGTAAAAGTAAAAACAGTTACAGTAACAACAAACTTTACTGTAAAGTAAAAAAAAAAAACTGCTTCTCTGTGCTTAACCAGCATTTTGCCTCTCCGCTGCATTTGGCCACAGATTTTTGTCGACATCGCATCTGATGTCTTCGTTGGCAAGACAGCGCTGGTAAAATCTTTTAGAGTGCCTTATCCACCCCTGACACTGCTGGGCTGTAATGTCATCGCATGCCTCATCCATGGCCTAAAGGAGCGTTTCCTGCTCATATGGACACCTATCGTATACCTTCCACCTCCAGGCTGAGAAAAACTCCTTGATGGGGTTCAGAAAGGGGGAGTAAGGTGGAAGGAATTGGAATTGGAACTATGGATGGGCTGTAAACCAGTCTTGCACAGCCAATGCACGATAGAAATTTACATTGTCCCAGACAATGATGAACACCATCTGAGCATTTGGCTGTACGAGACGGTTGTACAGCCCATCCAGAAAAAGTATGAGACACACAGAGTTGTATGCCCCCAGCAGAGGGTCAGGCTGACCAATCAGGGATGGATGTGTGTGGGCCTGCCCAATGGTCTCAGGGCTGGGTCCAGGCAAACTAGGCATGTACAGTACCTATTACCTATATACTGTATATTTACTGTACATGGTCCACGACCGCGACCGCGACCCCGTCCACGACCACGACCCTGTCCTTTGTTACCAACCTCAACCTCACTGACCTGCTCCACGTTGTCAGAAACTGCTATTCCGGTTTCTAAGCAGCCATTTATGTAGCGGTGAAGAGATTATCGATTGTGTTGCAATGGTACTCACCTGGGCAAGGTTGTTGGAAGTACTGAGACATGACTCCAAAGACGTGTTGAATTGATTTAGTGATCTGCATTTGTAGTAATAAGCATTTGAACAGTGTTGTAATATTAGGTGGCTGTATTCTGAGAATGGAGCATATGATTTAGAGTTTGGCACTTTGTATTAACAGTTTTGCACTTTGTATGTCAGCATAGGATGTAGTGTCTTAAGGTAAGAATTCTGCAAGTCAGTTTAGCACTTTGCGTTAACAGTTTTACACTTTGTATGTCAGCACAGGATGCGGTGTCTTAGAGTATGAATTTTGAAAGTCAGGTTGGCACTCTGCATTTTGAGTTTTGTACGTACATTGAAATTCTGCTGTGCAAAGTGAGTCGAAGCAATCGTAAAAAACTGTTATTACATTCATTTAGCAGATAATCGTATCCAGTGATTTACAGTGACATATAACATTTGTAATACCTAATTTATACATTTAAATTAGGAGGGAGATGCACATGTGCAATAATACACAGAGCAATCGTTAGAGAACCTCTTATATCAAGCGGTTATCAAGGAAAATGGCAGTGATCTCACTGAGATCACATATACAGTGCAGTCCAAAATAATTTGTTTTGTTATTTTTTGTTGTTGTTTTGGCTCCAGCACTCCAGCACATTGGATTTGAAATGGAGCAGTGAGTATGAGGTTAAAGTGCAAACTTTCAGCTTTAATTTGAGAGTGTTTACATTCATATCGGCTGAACTCTGCTTGTTTGTGTGTTTGAAGTCAATATTGCAAGATTTCAGAGAGAATGAACAATGGTTCCCTTGGACCATCGAACGGAATTTAAACAATAAATTATCAACAAGTCACCTTTTATAATGACCGTTTATATAAAAAGAAAAAGTACATATGTTGCTTTAAATCATTTATAGAAATATTTAAAATTCTATTCCGATAAAGATTTTTGTTGCAATTTTGTCATATTATGGTTCCTTCCACATTTGTTTGTTTTACAACATGTCACCCCTCTACACAACCATTTTTCCAGTGGCTCAATTATGTAACCTTTCAACCAAACTGGTTTCATACGAGCTCTACTGGGAGAATGTGTGAATGACTGGAATGAGAACGAGGAGTAGCCTATCATCAGTTTGCTTTCACTGCATTATGAGATAAACGAACAGAGGACTACATTATGTCAAGGATGATTACAGACGTTCTTGGCTGTTCCGAGGGAGATAAACTCTTGGTCGCTGCAAGGCATTATTGTAAAGATATCAGCTGGTGTCATAAGTATTTACATAATATTACCCGTGAGACCAGTGACGTGATCATGAATGTCATTTCAAAGGTCTTTCAAATCTGTTTTTCTGACTGCTTACACAGCTGGGTGACTATAAACCTTACTTAAATAGTTCGTTGACGGATCTTAGGTGGAGGTCAGACTCACTGATCTATATCGTATTTAAACAGGCTAATATACTCCCCATTGTGTATCATAAAATGACTGTATATGCACTGCACTAGGTCAAATTGGCAGTATTTGTTCAACATAACTTACAGTATCCTAGATAGTCCATGTCATATAATTTATTATTTAGATATTTATACGCGAGTTCTTGGCAAACGGGTGGTACATTGAGCGGAGTTAGGGTAAAAAAAACACTTCACTGCATCTGCTTTATTTAAGTGGGTCCGCTCCTTCTACAAAAGACACACAAGGCTAATAGAGCCACGTCACTATTTTGTATCGCCTATTTTCTTACCACTAGAAGGCAGACAAGAACGAGTAAATGGGACTCGGTGAAGCTCTCCCCTAAAAACATAGCCTAGACTACAATTCTAACAAGAAGTGAGCTTATATTATGATTATTTTCAGTACTTTATATATTTAGGAAATATAACTTTTTAAAACGTGTTTTTTAAGCTTGTTTTGTATTTTAGCATTTAAAAAATATAGCCTATAAAACAGTGAAGTGGTTGTTCTTTTTATGAAACATTATTTTGGTCTTAGCGGTGTCGTGATAGCACTGTCGTAACTACAACGTTCTGCTGAAATATATTAGGCTACTTATTATTTATGACCATGCTCAGCGAATCAACAGGTAGCACTGTGCTAGCATCTTTGCTATTAGAAAGTCTGTCGTATGAGGAATGAGTTTTCATTATTACATTATAATTTTTATACATCAGTGGTCCATCGTCCATCGTGAATTACGTCCATCGCAAGTATTGACTGAACAATGACTTTTAAGGTGGATTTTGTGGCGATTTCGCACTCCGAGTCGCTTTTGGTCCCATTAATTTTCGGGTCCCATAAACCCATCCCTCTGCTGTCCTCTTGTGGCAGCTATAGCTATATGCATAACGAAATTCAATGGGGGTGCGTCCCAATACTCGAAAAATGCATCCTCCTTTCCTCCACTACCATCTCCTCTCCTCCGTGCCCCGGAAACATATCTTTGCGTTTTAATCTAATGTTGCTGATTACATCTTACAATTAATGTGTCGACGCAAGCCGCAATGTCAGATAGAGAGTATTCTGGGGTCAATTGTAACACAATTTTTTTGTTACAATTGCCCCCAACCCTGAACACATGAAACTAGCTAGCTTGCTGGATAGAATCTCAGCTCTAGCTTGTTTCACATTGGTGCAATTTGGTGCCCCCCCCCCCCCCCCCCCCCCCCGTTACAATTGCCACCAGAATACTCTATATTGTTTACTGTACATGCAAATACTTTTACTCGAAACGTTCAGGCAGTTTTGCATATGCTACTTCCAGGTAGGAGAGGAGTGGTAGTGGAGGAAAGGAGGTGGGGACTGAAGAATATGGACGCACCCTGGGATTCATGAGTGCGACCATTGCACACGAACATTACAGACGTTTCGTGATTCTCCAATTTAAAAGCTTAAAAATGTAAATAAAAACCTGACAAAAATAACAATGAAAAAATATTTGCAAACATTAATGCTGAAATGCTTCAAAATAAACTACAAATAGATCACGTTCTGACAAATTTCTTTAATTCAGTAATATTCTTCACGTATTTATACATTATTTCACAATTCTGATACTAGTCAATAGCCTATTATGCAAGCGTAACATTGTTTATTTTTTAACAGAACAGCTCAAACTACTGTATCACCACATCCAGCTAGTGTGCCCATTGACACCTTTTCTGTGTAGCTACCATATTTCGGAGAATAAAAACCATAAATCGAATGCGTTCTAAAGAATTCGAGTTAAATGAGATTGCGTTTAAAAAAAAAAGTAACATCTCATAACATGAGTAGGCCTAATTCTTATTAGCCTATAAACATTTGAATGCATTTGGTGTGAAGAGGTCATGTAGTAAATGTTCTATAGATTCTCGTTGCTTGCTCACAAGCCAAATATTTTCACGTACAACTGATAGCAATAAGTTAGCGGTGGAGAATATTGAACAATATAAACATTTCCAGAAGCATCTGAATAAAAAGGCAAATCACACAAACCCCTGTGCATAGGACTGGAGTGTGCCCTTCCTCTCTTCTGTTAAAAGTTAACTAATCCGGTTTTGTACAAATCTGATTTTAGTGACTTTTGCTCGTACTGCCCTTGTTAGTTGAACTAGTTATAACACCATGGTTGGGGTAAATTCCATTGAATTCAGGAAATCAACTGTATTTCAATTCATTAATTGAGCAGTCCATGTATAATTTTGTTAAATTCATCAACATAATTTCAATGAATTTTCTGAACTGACTGAATTTAAGTGAAATTGACCCCAGCCCCGTGTGACACCCAATCGGCCATCAGATTAAAGCGATAATCTATTGGCAAGATTGGGAAAGAGCACCTGAATAAAACTGTCTGTGTAAAAAAAAAAAAAAGGCAATCAAGTGATTATTAAAACTCAGCACTTTCCCTCAGAATTTTTTTTAACTTTAAAATCACAACTGCACATGCCTATATCTGGTATGCACAAGCGTACTTCCAAGCGTAGGCCTACAAATCGTACTTGTTTTTATGGTATTTGAAAAAGGTGTCATAAATGACAGAAATTTCTCAAAGAACGCACCTTCGGCCAGGGTAAATTGGGGTGTGGAAAAAAACTAATATTTGCTTTGAAGAAAACTTTGACCACCTGTAGTACAGTGACTGACTGAAAGGAAAGCTGTGTTGTGAGTACATTTATTTTCTTGGGTAGCAAATGGTTTAATAGGGAGCATTTTCCTTGTCTTACTTGCATTGGTGATTAAGGCATCACAAACAAAAAATGGCAGTTTTAATACAATATCTAACAGTATCTTTATTGTAATACAACCTCTGATATAAGTGTGTGTGTGTGTGTGTGTGTGTGTGTGTGTGCGTGCGAGGTGGGTGGGGCAAATCAAAAATAAATTCAAATGAACATTTCTAGACCGTCCATTCAAATATTATTTGTATAAATAATTGGGGGGGGGGGGGGGGTAACACTCATGACTTAAAAACATTTCTTAATTACAGACACATCATATTTTCTGAGAGGTGGATTACTTGTCAATTACTGAACTACGGAAGCATTCTGACCAAAATTGATTACTTGCAGCTGTTCTAGGCCAAGATAAAATGCACTTATACACATCTGCTCATAAACGGACTGACAAGCTGACAGTACACTTGCGCCTTAGCATCTTGATTTTAAAACGGGGGGAAAAAAACAAAACAAATAAAAATGATTTGCTGAAATCAATACATGATGTAGTCAGGAAACAGCTCTTTGAAGGCGTCAGTCTAAATAAAAAATAAAAAAACATAAACAAAGCACAAATAAAAAGATTGCAGCTTTAAAACGATGACTTGTGCTCCAGATTCCACATGGTTTACAGCTTGAGTGACGGATGGTGCAGGTACATTGGTTGTGTCTCCGCTACAAGTTCCACTTCCCCTTGGGTATGAAGCCCCACCCCCCTCCAAGCCTTTATCCAATCAGCATCCTCTACGCATTAGCCAATGCTAAGAAGAACCCACTCTACCCACTCCCTTTTATGTCCTAAAACCACACCCCTGTCCTTTTGGTCAATTATCATTGGGGATTACGTCAGTGCTCAGGTGGTCCTCTGATTGGCTCTTAGCATTCACTGGCCCGTGCTGTGGGGGAGACAAAATAAATAAATACATTATGACATCACAAGTCTCACTGCAGACAATACAACCGTAAAGTGCAGAAAAGTAACATGAAGGCTCGTGCCAAAATTCTTCTGAATGTGAACATTTTATGAACGTTCATTTCATTCCTGGACAAATATAGGGCAGAAAAAAAACGCATCAATAAATAGTCCAGTCCCACCATCTAATTATAGCCGACATTCAATCAACCTTTGTCATTAACTGGCTCACAATTAAAGTTTTTTTTCCCTTTCACACACAGTTCAACAATCACAAAAATGAACAAAGGAAAAAAAACATGACTGAGCTAGCAGCAGTTTTTTTTTTTGTGCACATTTTAATCTAAAAAGAGGGCGTGTGCTTACTGTGTAAAGCTCATATGGAACCCGACACCATCTTGGGAGCCGTGTTTCCATACCTGCCTTTGTTATGATTGTGGATTAATGGCCATGAGACGGGCAGGAAATTGATCTGAGTCATAGAGGCCGTTCCCCTGGGCCGTAAGAAGGAACAGACAGCACGGCCCCACTATTGAGGAGGCTTCCCGGAGACTGCCAGCCAATCAGACGTCAGAGCACGTGCAGCTCCTCCTCGAATGCGCCTCAGCCTGCTTTAAAGCGCGGCCTTCCGCCCAGCAAGCGTTTGAGAGATTTAAAAAAGCCCCTCGGTCTACGTGCGGTTCCACCCAGGAGCGCACGTCTTGGGACTGTGACGCTACACGTTTTTGATAAGCTCTGGGGAATTCCTCGTCTGTGTGACCATGACGTGGAACACTCAGGGGGAGGGAGCTAAACGGTCCTTTCTGAAAAAGGCCATTTCAGTCACTGGAGATGGACACAGTCACTCATCACATGGATAGTAATGACAGTAACTGACATCCTGATTAAGGTGCAGGTCCCCATGTTGGCTCCAACATATCACATGGATTGTTTGAGCCAATCAGAGCCGAGTATGGCATAGCTGCTGAATGAAACTTGGGAGAGAGACCTGCATCATGAAGCACATACAGTTATGATTTAAATGCTAATAAGCCAATAACGGTCGCTCCCACAAGGGGCGGGTCTACGGACTGGCTCAGATAAACCCCAGAGAAATCTGGGCCAACTGGAATCGAGCGTTGAGTGTCTGTTGAATAAAACTTGAGACCTGCATCATTGAGCATCTGCTGACCAGCAGCGGCACTTCCTGTCCTCCTCCTGCAGATGGGAGCAAACAAAACAGGTGTCAGCAAACATACATCCCTCTTCCTGGCCTCTAATTTAAACAACCCCCAGAATCAGGGGGACATCAGTTCCCTGTTCAAATAATGGCATCAGACTAGTCATTAGGATCTCAGCTGTAATATGTAGAACAGGGGTGGGGAACCTCATCCGCTAAAGGCCAGTGTGGGTTTTTGTTTTAGCCCGGTATGAAGACGCCTGATTCTACTTATCAAGGTCTTGATTGAAGACCATAATTAGTTAATTAGTTGAATCACGTGCCTTAGTGCTGGGCTAAAACAAAAAACCTGCACCCTCTGCCGTCTTTCACACTGCACTCTTTTACAGCCCATAAATTACTTCTTTTTTTTTTTGTAACGATGAATTCGTAATCAATATTTATTTTTAGGGAAAAGCAATACTTTTATTCTGCACCTTTCATCAAGCTCTGTGGATGTATTATATAAAAAAATGTTTTTGTCTCCATAACAATGCTGTATCTATAGCCTTTAAAGGCACCAAATAACTAACAAACTCTTGCTAATAATAATAATAATAATAATAATAATAATAATAGCAAAAAAGGGTAACTATGACAGCAATGCACAACAAATCATGTCTGGTATGAAAACTTGGCATGAATAATACTAGCGAGTTTTTGCTTAACATCGCAGAACAAATCTATAAGCGGCATCATCCAGATTGCAGTCCCAATTCCTCACCTCTTGTCCTGGTTGAACTTGCACCTGCAATGTCCACCTGTAACAAGACGACAGTCAGTCCTGTTGCTGACAATGAATAGTGGTTCCTACTCTGTGGGGATTAATGACATTTTAAAGACTGAATCACTGGCTCTTCATCAGGCAGTTGAAAAATAAACAAAATTTTTTTAGTTCATCGCTCCAAAATGAAAAGAAACAAGCAGAAGTTATGGAATTCTGCCTGCCAAACTCCACCCAAAGAAATTTGTCTAAACAGAGCAACTCTGTTGGGCAATCTGGCGAGTAGACTTACTCAGGAGAATAGTGATGCCAATCAAACACAGCACTGCGGCCAGGATCAGACCCCCCACGCGGAGCCTGTGATAATCTGGAGGGCAGAGCCACAATTAAACACCATCAAACAAAACAAGGGAGCATTTGAACATCCCCATGGAAACAGGCCCTATATCTAACAAAAACGAACTATAAAAAGAACTCACCGAAAGTGAAGGGGTCATCTTCTTCTACTGCAACGACAACAAAACACAGGTCCGCTTTTAAATGCCACTGAACACCAGGTTAAAGGAACACCTTGAATATAACGGCTTTTCGTTTTGAGTCAAGTTTTCACTTTACAGAACACAGGTCCGCTTTTAAATGCCACTGAACACCAGGTTGAAGGAACACCTTGAATGTAACGGCTTTTCGTTTTGAGTCAAGTCTTCACTTTTTAATCCAATGAATTCAGGCATTCCTCATAAAATTCTATAGTTATTCATTTAAATACAAAAGAAAGAAAAAAACATTTGACTTTATAATAATGAAGTGCATACCTTGCTTTTCCTCAGCATAAACAAGGGACAAAACTACAGCCAAAAGAGAAAGTACAGCAACTGATTAATAATGTGTATTGATCTAGCAATCATACAACACATACAATGCAATTAATCTTACAATATGTTTCTCAGGGATTAGGGAGTGATAGAGACAATAAACTGCATTAATATTCTGAATCTACTCATCGATAGTAGCTACATGGCCAAAATGGCATGCTAATATATCGGTGAAACAATACCACTCATTTCTTAAGGCCCGATCCAATTACTCCAGTATAGTACTCCTATAGTAGAACACACTACTCTACTCTTTAAAGATTATACCATTCAATTATTAAGGCCAGATGCCATTAATCCACTGTAGTACTCTTTCATAAAAACACTTTTACACTCTAACACAACACACTCTTCATTACAGGAGGGTAGCTACTGCACAACTATAAAAAGGAATGACACACAATATAATACATGGAGACTTTACTGTGTTCTCTAAGTGTGCTGGGCCAGCGCTTCCCCGACACAGTACCTCATAAAACAGCAACCTGCAATCAGGTGGGCGTGTTCATGTTCTCCTACATTGTAAATTACTCTGCGTAAGAGCATCGGCTAAATTAACGATGTAATGCAAACTAACGAATAACAAGATGGATTCTTAAAAACATGAGAAACTCACATGTGACCAGGACCAGGGCGGAGATCTTTGCCATGACTGAGGGGAGACGACCTGGAGGGAAGAAGAGAAGAGAAAACGGGAGAGATGTTAGAGGAAGAGATTTATCCTGAAGCAATCTTAAAAAAAAAAGAAAAAAAAAAAGGCTGTAGCTTACGAGGTACTAAGCGTTTCAAATGCCAAACATTCTGGCCATTTCAAAATCCCACTGGGACGGGCGGACAAACTGCCTCATTTCTCCCCCCAAGAATACAACAGCTTACTAAATATAGAAGGGCTTCCTGAGTGCAGGTGTGTATCAGGTTCCACTTGCATGTATGCCCAAATCTAATTGCCCGCCTACGATTCTCCGTCAGATTTGATTAGGCGCACTCCAGCCTGGGCAGAAAATAGTAGCTCTCCAGATTAACTGGCCGGTACCGCCTGCCCCTTCAATGTCAACAAAGGCCTGGTGTGACTTTGTCCATCAGATTAAATATTGATCTGTGCAAATGGTCTGGTAATTGATTTAAAGTAAAAAAATAAATCAAAACACACACATGGGCTGCATTCAAAAAATGCTTAATTTTAACTGCCACGTTCCTTTTTCGGAACACATGACCTCCAAGAGGCAGAAAGGGCACCGTCTGTGATCACATCACGGCAGTCCCGTTAGAAATGACACTGGGCTTCTGAAATGTTTTGGTTATGGCCACTAAAGACCTGTGCTCGGGTCCTTACAAATGCACACATGCATACATCCGGGCCTTGAAAATGACTCGCACTGAATAGTTTTGCCGAACAAGAGTGCAATCACAAAACTCCGCTACAGTATTTTAGTGCAAGAACACACTGAAGCACCAGTGTGGAATATTCCTCCAGAATTCTAAAGTGGACATAAAACTCCTGTATAAATCCTGAAGAGTTAATGGCAGAAATGAATCTTCTGGTTCACCGCCAGGAAGGGCAAATGCCAGCGAGTGGTCTTCTGATCTGCGATACTCACAGAGCACATTAATTATTGCAGGCTATTATGACAACGGAACTCTCTGGAAATGTGGCGTGACAAGCAGCATCGCAAGGGAAGCCTGGTAATTTTCCACACCTCTTTTTAATGAGTGAGCCAAGCCCAGATCTGGAGCATATGCTGTGATATACAATACCATAAGCACCCACCCATCACACAAGAGACAGAAAGACTGGGGGGGGGGGGGGGGGGGTCACTGGGGCTAAATTAACTGCAGACTGCCATTGCCAGGATACTGACATTTCTTCTTTCCCCTTTCATCATAGCACACTCAAGTGTGATTTTGTTGGAAGGGTGGTTGGCTCGTTTCTGGGAATGGAAATTCTCAAGGAGATTTTGTAAACGCCTCACATTTTGAGAGCGGTTTCATGCTACTTCTTCTTTATCAGAGAAACGGACGCTGTCTTTACTCACTGTTGCCATGGTACCCGGGCGCTTCCTTTCCTAAAGTAAACACTGTGTAATACATTACCTTCCTGGCTATGCAACAGATTTAAATAAATAAATAAAATAATCATATTGTGGCAACCCATTAAATAAACGGAGACCTTTCACTGCTTGTGTGTTGAAAATGTGATAACTGCAGAAATATCCACCTGTGTACGCAAGCAAATGGTGTGAAAAGGAAGCTTAACAACTTTGCAAGTTTGCAACAGGATTTTTTTTTTATTATCTACGGACAGCTGTGTCTAACACCTAAGAATAAGGAGGGGAAAAAAATGAAGTCCCATGATTATTGTGAATTGGCAGCAAAGTGGAAAAATCCTCATGCTCTGACCCCGCCCGCTCTGAACATGGGAAAACGGGAGGGGAACGGAAAGGAGTGGGAGAAGCTCCAGAGGGGGCAGCATTTTCCGAGAGAGAGAGAGAGAGAGAGAAAGTTATAGAGCAAGAGAGAACATGCAAGAGACAGGCAGAGAGAGAAAGAGTGAGCACGAGAGAAAGAGCCAGAGAGAGAGAAAGAGTAAGAGAGCAGAGAGAGAGAAAGAGCAAGAGAGCAGAGAGAGAGAGAGAGAGAGAGAGAGCAAGAGAGCAGAGAGAGAGAAAGAGCAAGAGAGCAGAGAGAGAGAGAGAGAGAGCAAGAGAGCAGAGAGAGAGAAAGAGCAAGAGAGCAAAGAGAGAGAGAGAGAGAAAGAGCAAGAGAGCAGAGAGAGAGAGAGAGAGCAAGAGAGCAGAGAGAGAGAAAGAGCAAGAGAGCAGAGAGAGAGAGAGAAAGAGCAAGAGAGCAAAGAGAGAGAGAAAGAGCAAGAGAGAAAGAGCAAGAGAGAGAGAGAACGAGCAAGAGCAAGAGAGCAAAGAGAGAGAGAGAAAGAGCAAGAGAGACAAGCAGAGAGAAAGAGCAAGAGAGCAGAGAGAGAGAGAGAAAGAGCAAGAGAGCAAAGAGAGAGAGAGAGTGAAAGAGCAAGAGAGAGAGAGAAAGAGCAAGAGCAAGAGAGCAAAGAGAGAGAGAGACAGAGCAAGAGAGACAAGCAGAGAGAAAGAGCAAGAGAGCAGAGAGAGAGAGAGAGAAAGAGCAAGAGAGCAAAGAGAGAGAGAAAGAGCAAGAGAGACAAGCAGAGAGAGAGAGAGAGAGAGCAAGAGAGAGAGAGAGAAAGAGCAAGAGAGCAGAGAGAGAGAGAGAACGAGCAAGAGAGACAAGCAGAGAGAGAGAAAGAGCAAGAGAAAGAGCGAGAGAGAGAGAGATAAAGAGCAAGAGAGCAAAGAGAGAGAGAGAAAGAGCAAGAGAGACAAGCAGAGAGAGAAAGAGCAAGAGAGCAAAGAGAGAGAGAGCAAGAGAGAGAGAGAGAAAGAGCAAGAGAGCAAAGAGAGAGAGAGAGCAAGAGAGACAAGCAGAGAGAAAGAGCAAGAGAGCAAAGAGAGAGAGAGAAAGAGCAAGAGAGACAAGCAGAGAGAGAGAAAGAGCAAGAGAGCAAAGAGAGAGAGAGAGAGAGAGAGAGAGAGAGACAGAGAAGAGATGTTTGCCTTGTTAAAGGGCATCATATTACAGAGCAAATGTTTGCCTGTGCCGGCTCGGGGCAGATTGAGCAATATTCCTCACAGGACGCCCTACTCACTCCGTGTTCCCGCTGTCAGAGGAGACCACGCCCCCACCCCCACCCCCACCCCACCCACAAGCCCTGTCCAGGCAGATTCACCCAAAAGGACAATAACAAGAACAATCTTGTAAACACTGCCGGGTACCTTGGGTTTGTGTGTGCTCCTCTGTTCTGTGAGGCACTTGATTTTATTCATCTTTAACCTCTTATTTCACACTCTAAGCTTTCATGAACTTTCATGAATATTTTTCAAACAGTTTCTACCTTTAACCTCTTATTTTACACTCTAAGCTTTCATGAACTTTCAGGAATATTTTCCAAACTGTTTTTACCTTTCAAAAGTACCCGACAGCATAGCGCCTAAAAGTAGATTCAAGAAATAAAAAATTCTGTCACCTATTTGTCGTCTTTGCTTTCCTGTTCATTTTTAGTCTTGTGGCTGATGAGTGATTGCTTTTTTTAAAGTCATAAAATAATTTTAAATTAAAGGTTAAAATAAATTATGTGCACTCAGTGTCCAGGCTTGGGGTCAATTCTCTACCATTTCAGTAAATTCAAGAAAATAATTCTAAATCAATTAATGAACTGAAAACACACACGGTTCTATGTTCTATGGCGATCTTTCAATGAATTCCCCAGATCGCCTAAATTGATCAGGTATTCAGACCATCCCCGATAAGGACAAATGGACCGTGAAATAATTCAATATTCAGTCTGTTACCACTGCCATGAACGCAGAGAACCTGAGACAAGGAGAACAGGGACTACAGTCTTGAGTTCCATTGGTTTCCTTCATATGCCAGATCCAGAGAGCCAATCCGCTTCTTAAGTTCGACACGATGTCAAACAGAACGCGGAAAAGTAAATCGTTACTCTCCCACACGTGTTGCTCTTAGGCACAAAATGCCTTTGCTCTTCCCACGAGATTAGTCACCTAACATGTGTGCCGAAGGAGTATACTCAAGTGTACTCTAGCTTGCCATGTTCATTAAACCACAACATTTAAACTGAGTCTTAAATGCTTAGAGATAAAAGCTTTGATTGGCTGCCTAAAGTAAACAGCAGGTAAATCCCTATAACGGCAGGCAAGCCCTTATGTTATCTAACCAGCAGTCAGCTTACAAATTGGCCATTATATGATTTCAGCAAGCAATGAACAGCCTTCAGCTAGCCAATCAGACGGCAGCATAAAGAATGTCCTTAATATAATAAACCTTGGATCGGAGAGCAGCTGCCTCCCACCCGAAACGGTCACTAACTTCTTGGACTTTTACGGACGCAATGCCTTTCCCCCGTTTAAAAAAAAAAAAGATGACCGAGACTTGATCGGCTGTGGATTACAGTGGGCCTGGCAACCACACCCAGAGTAAAAATTTCAGCGCTAGCTTTTTAATGGGTCTGAAGTAGAAACGGGGGGAAATGCACGGACAACAGAAAAGTAGACTGATCAGGAATCTCACAGTTCAAGTCCTGTACTTGTAGCCCCGACAGTGGAATAGCTGCCCGTAAAAAACTGGTTCTTCTGCCTCAGCAAGCCTTGGTGACCAAACTGACTTCAGCTCAGTGTGGTTTGCAGCCTTCCCACAAAGCTCTTGTATGGAATAGCATCCGGTTCTCTGTGCTCATTTAATTTTTTGGGGGGGTTCCTGGGGCTTGAAAATCCCTTTATTTGTAAACCCTTGCTGAGATGAAAGGGAACATTTGATGGCGCTTGCAAGGTTCACTGACTTGTGACTTATCCTTCTATCCTGAGAGGGAAATTCAATGCAGAACCCACAGCATGCCCTGCTAGATTGGGAGATAAACTGATGTTTGGGCATTTCTCAGCAGGTGCACACAGCTGTTTATTTCTCAACAGGTCTTGACATTTTTTATTTTTTAAAAACTGTCGTTTCTGAACATTCTCTCCTGCTTTCCTTGATTTTCGCACGTGCTCATGACACCCTACGACATATCCTCCGTCTCCGGCTGAGAATTTTGTGGCCTGAACAAAATGGAATCTTGCACGCTCTTCCCGATGAAAACTAAGGAGGAAATATCACATCCCTGACCGGTTCAGGGTTGCTGGGCTGGCATTTGCCTGTCTCCGGCACGCCTTACCCCAGCCCTGATCCCCAAACATGTGGCAGCACAGCTTTCTGGGAAGCAGGAAGCTGGGCCTGCACGTGCAAGCTGCAGAAATGCAGATGGTGAACTGGCGCTAAGACCCCGCCGTTTCGCTTCGCCACACCATCCCCCCTTCCTCCCTCCCCCAACTCCACCCCTTCCCTGAGCATTGAGCGCACCCAGCCCTGTTGCTACACAAAGGATGTGGCGCGTCGACACAGGAATCCAGACGGCTAATTTAGGAAAGGACTGCGGCCACTGGGAATAGCCAATGCCCTTTGAAGTACAACAGGACCACAGACAGACAACACGACAAACAAAGCTCCATTGCCTTTCGTAACCAAGGAGCCGTT
The DNA here is from genome assembly GCA_029718625.1 of Synaphobranchus kaupii. Lineage (NCBI taxonomy): Eukaryota > Metazoa > Chordata > Actinopteri > Anguilliformes > Synaphobranchidae > Synaphobranchus > Synaphobranchus kaupii. Next base: position 3,600,162 of record CM056399.1, read on the forward strand.
GCCCCAACGCTTCACTGAAAACCTGGACATTCTGGAAACGCCTCAGTAAAACTGTCCAGTGGCAAACACAGTGTTTTCTTCCAGATGTTTTATTTGGTACACATTTAAAATTTAAAAAAGCTGGAAAAAGCAGAGTAGAAATGTTCATTCACATTCCAAATATGAAAGACAACACTGCGTGTTAAAGTGATAAAACTTGTCCAAAACGCATTTATGGAGAGGAGAAAATAGTTAAAAATTCGGCATATGACCGTGGCTTGTTTGGAGTCTAAGAGCAGCCATGTAAATCGAGCTACACAGCCTAAAGAAAAGCAAACAAATAACTGAAGAAAATAACTGCATGTAATTTAAAGCAAAACCACAGTTCAAGACTCCGGCAGGCCTACAACAAGAAAATCCTCGTGGCAACAGTATTCAAATGCATAATTCATCCTATTTTTCTTTTATTTCTAAAACAAATGTAAAAGACGAGGTTATTAGCGGTTGGCTGAGCGATCGGAAACGTGAATGAAACACGCGCGATTTGACACACACGCACAATCGTACGTTCTACATTAACACGGTCAGCGTGCGCGCGGGAGACAGGCTGCTTTGAGCCGTTGCGTTGGCTGGTTTCTTTCAGAGTAGGGAATCTGGCATACTAAAGCACTGACTCACCCTTCCTTCCACAGAAGAGCAGTAGCACGTGATTTTTTTTTTGACGTCTTTCACATTCACACAGTGGCTTTGTGTGTGAGTGTATTTTTTAGTTTTTTTAAATATTCCACTAACGCAGTGGTTCTCAACCCTGGTCCTGGGGACCCCCTGTGTATGCTGGTTTTCGTTCCAACCACAATTGCAATACTTGAATTTTAACAAGCTGTTAATTTTTCTTAATTAGGTGTTTTTAATGTTTAGAGGGATTATTTACATTCTTAAGCCACATTATGTTAGTAATAGCTATGCATGCCATGAATAATAAAAGTACAATATTCACATTGTGCTGTATTGTAAACAATTAAAAGGAGGTAAAAAATGTTTTAACTGATCAAATTAAAGACTGAGGTGAATCAATTGGCTCATAATTGGTGAAATTGTGGACACATGGCCACTAAAACTAACCGTTTGGTAAATAATGAAGAATTCAAAGACAAACCTGCATTGTGTTAACAAGTTTAAGGAAAAAATTATGAAGGAACTTAAACTTGTGTTCAATTACCTAATTAGGAGCCTATTCACCTGAGTTCTTACCTCTTCTTTGTAATTGTTTGCAATATAACACAATAAGCATAACGAACATGGGATTTTTTTTCTTCAAAGCATGCATAGCTATTGCTAACATAACGTGGCTTAAGAGAGTAAAGAGTTTAAAGTGTTCTCTCTATACAATAAAAACACCTAATTAAGAAAAAATAACAGCTTGTTAAAATTCTGGTATTGCAATTGTGGTTGGAATGAAAACCAGCATACACAGGGGGTCCCCAGGACCAGGGTTGAGAACCACTGCACTAACGGACCATACAAGTAGCCTAACATACACGGGTGTATTACACCAGAAAACACGGTCCCCTTCTGATAGCCACGAGAGCCATTAGCACTTCCTTGGCAACCAATAGCAGCTAACATTATATGATATCCTTATGTATGTGGTACTTATGGTTACATACAATGATCATCAGTCTCACTCTCAGACAGTGTCTTGAAGATATTCAACTCATTTCCGGTGCATCTGGACTGAATTAAATATATTTGTATGCTTTCATCTTCATGCCGGAGCTTTTAGGAAGCCTGACCAGCATTTCTCCTAGCAGGCTTCCACCTGAGGCAGGTGAGAAGACTGTGATAGGAGCGAGACTTGATAAAAACCGCTGTGGGACTCCTGTGAGTCAATGAAAAGGACTGCGCTCTTAAGTCAAATCGAGAAGATCCAAATCAGTAACTGACCGTCACGAGATAAATCATTTTGGGGTTATTTGGTCGGTTCCTATTATTCTCAATGGTAATTAGCAGAAAACAGCAGGTAATGGGGTCTTGATTCCGTCAGCTTGATGTCCAGGGAATGTGTGGGCGCTGTAGTCTACTATGTTTGAGCCTGCTCGGTGAAGTGTCGAATTTACTGATTGATTCAGACTCCCGTTGGCCTGGAGATTTCAGCTCAAGGAAACTCGGAGGTCTCTCTGTGATAGCACGACCACACCGAGTCATGTCTTAACTAGTAGCTACGACAGTCATGTCTTAAGAGGGCTTTTAATGCGACTTACAAAGGTGAAATTGTCCACAAGAGTTTTTGATGTTTTCCTCTACCTGCTACTTTTTAAAACATGCCATGCTACCTACACAGTGTAGGCTACAATTACATGTGATTAATCTTTTACTGAATTAATGTTTAGCCCAATTACTTACTCGCTGACAGTACAATTAATTAATCATTGACATTAAGATACTGGTGGTTCAATCTTTAAAGTCATAGTAGCAAGAACAAGCATAAAAAGACTATTTAGCCATTAACCTGGAATAATAGTATTAAGACCATTACCATGGAAATGCGTGTGGTATCTAAGTTATCGGAGAGTACCCTGATGCTGGTTAACACCAATGGCAATTCAGTTTAAAGTAGCAGATATGCATCACTGGCCTTGTGACTGTAGTGTTGGAATTTATGTGCAGTCATGTCGCTGTGTGCTGGAAAACGGCTTGCACCGTTTGCACTCTTCCTAAACCGGCGAGTGTCAAGAAAGTCCCTTTGTTATTCTCGCACACATTTTATGTAAAACATTTAATCACATATGAGCAATTGATCTTACATATTTTCCTTATTTCCAAATAAAATTATCAAAGAACAGCTTCTAAAAACCCATTCAGGTTTGTTTGTTGAATCGCTTAGCAGTCACTTTACTCGATGCAATGAAATACCCAGGACTTGAGCCTATAACACAGCCTACAGTACAAATCCCTCACCACTGCTTCGCCATGCCACTCGTGTATATAAATGGATAAAAGCATTACGCTATACAAAGGTTCCAGATCCCCCTTTGTAAAACAGTAGCAATTAACTTTATCTGCCAAAGCCAACTCGCATGCTGAGTCGCTGTAATTCGGCCTACGATACGCGTCAGGACGTCGCAGAGCACTGCCGACTTCTGGAGTAGCAGTCTTATTGATATTACTTGACAAGTTCGTAAGACCTGGATATGAAACGATGCTCATTAGGCCTACTATAAAATCGCCGGAACACTCCACGTTGACAGGCAGGTAGACAGTTGAGTGACGTACAGATTTCCCACTCATCAGCATCGACGCAAACGAATAGGCCTAACTTACTACGGATTCTGTCAACATAATGTAAGTAGGAGACAGACTCCCCTATAAATGTTTCGGTGTAGGCCTAATGACAAAAATAAAAAAAAACACTTAAGTTATGCGAGAACGCAACTGTGTCTTTGTTGACAGAAATGCCACATGCAGCCTATCTGCGTTGCACAGAGCACAGATTCATTCATAGCCTACGTTTTCAATAAAACTCGCGTCAACCACAGGATCGATCTGCCACGCACAGCCATATTGAACGGATTAAATGCATGCAAAAATAGGCTATCATAAGCAACAATATGGAGCCAATGGTCGGTCGTTCATTTCATTATTGCAGTATGTGCAACTCGTCTAAGATGTCCCACTGACAAAACAACAGAATAAATATTCCGGTGATTTCAGCAATAAAGACATAACGAGAAACTTCCGCGACACTGCTTTTGTTGACACAACACCTCAGGTAAACATTTTAATCCTGAGGCTTGTCTTCCACACGTCTTCGGACCACGCTTTCTCTGAAAGTTTGTTATAAGCCTAGTCTACTGTACGTGTAGGCTACATGCGAACATCATTCAATTTAAGGTAGGCTAGAAGTTATATCTCATATGCTATAGGTTAAGTAGCCTAAGTGGTAGGCTACGCTACATAATAAACGTCTATCTCCGTGGTTTAGGCTAAATAAATCGGGAAGTATAGCCTAGTCTAAAGAAAACCCATAAAACTTTTTTTTTTAAATTTAACGCGAGATCTTTGGGCCTGTAGCTAACGTTACAGAAACAGGAAAACACACCCAACCAGATAACTAAAACAAACTCCAAAACTAATACTTTTATTAGTAACAAACGACCATTAGTTTCATGGTGAGGCAATTTAGTCTAATGATTGACTTAAATCTGGTGAAGCGTAACGCCTGGGATCAATTTTGCGTTTCTTTTGTTGTATGGTTCTCGTAATTAATGACATAAAACAAGTTCAAAGACTGACACATATATGATGCTGCGAGTTATTAGGCTACTGATGTGAAACATAGGTTAAATAGTCAGCCAAGTAAAATCACGGTTAAAGAAATAAATAAAAAAATTACATTTAATATACGAAATGAGTAGCTTACCTCTAAAAGGCACGAGTACAGCAAGGAGTTTATACAGAGTAACTCAATCGAATTCGAATGTCGTATAAGACCAGCCTATTATCTACTGACTGAATCTAAGATGCCGACACCCTTTTTCACTTACGCTCAACAGGTTGGCTCAGTTATTTAAAAAAGGTTTAGTAGGAAGGAGGCAACATGCGCCGAGATAGAGAGTGGCGCTATTTCTTGTTTGCCACGCCCGCCGAATCGATAATTTTTTTTGGTTGGTTCAAAACAAACCTAGCCTACATAAGAACAATGGTCCTAACAATAGGCGCTACAATTTCTTTCTTGCCTGGCCTCAGTCCCCTGCTGCATGAAAGGCGATTCAAATGGCAAGCTGAAATAGAGACGAACTTCAACAAAGAACGCAGATTAACTGAAATGTGTGCTGGAAGCGTGCACTAAAGAATGTAGCTGAGTAGACCGTAACATGGCCTACCTTTAACAAGCATAAGGGCTATTAAGAAGACTAGCCTACTGAGGGCTATTTCTCTCTTGGCTGTTGATGATATGAATACACTATGGGACAAATTTAATAAACCGTTTAGCGCATGAAAGACGTTTTCCCACACAGAGACCACTACCATGACCATTGAAATTAATAGAAATAGCCTAGGATACTGGTTTTGATGGAGCAAATCCCATTGCTCATTATAAAACCATGATAAGTCTGGCCTTGCTGCTATGTGATGCTACACTTGCTAAGTATGAATATACAAGCCCTTCCAGAATATATACAAAAACCACCACATAGGCTATGTACATTGTTTAAATTATTTAATCTAAAATCATTTGAGACAAGTCAAACAGCAACACAACTCCAAGAACTGCAGCTATCCCATTAACATGCTTTGCCTTAGACATGTGACACTTTCTATGGAATCAGATCTGGTGTGCACTGACTGAGCCATGAAGTGGAAAAATCGATACTCTCAGAAATGACTTCTTGGTTGCATCACCATTATGAAGGAACTTCTGTCTTAAAGGTCATGACAAACAACAATGGTCTCTTTGATTGATCTGACATCTTGCAGTAGTGTGGAATGGTGTTGCCATAGTAATTAATGTCTACAGCTGCGATGACATGGTGGAAATCCAAAACTCTGAGAAATAAACACCTGTTAAATGTGAAATGTGAGTTCTCGTTTCCTGACAGCTGTGTGATGCCCTTACTTTGGTTCAAGTTAGATAAATGTTGATGAAGATAGAAAATGCTTTTCTACATAATTACCTTTTTGGTTTAACCTTTATTTGGATATTTGAAAATTGTTCTGCTTCTATACAATCACACGAGGAAATTACATTACCAGGAAAACAGGATTTGTATGAACATCCCCCCACCCACATACCCCCCCCCCCACCAGCCACCCCTAACACCTGCACCCCCCACACAGGGGATTGCAGCAGGGGATAGTGACTGTCAGTCAATCCCTGGCTCCTCCTCCCGCCTCTCGTCCTCAGCATCATCCATGTGTCAACAGCCAATGGCGTCTCACCGTTGTCCCCAAACCTTCTCAGATGTCACTTGAAGCGTCATCGTCTTTTCTGGATTGAGGAGGAAATAGGAGGCAGAAAGAGTGAGAGAGAGAATGAGAGTGTATGTGTGTGTGTGTGTGTGTATGTGAGAGAGAGAGAGAGAGAGAGAGAGAGAGAGAGAGAGAGAGAGAGAGAGAGAGAGAGGGAGAAGGGTTCAGGAGGGTGTGAATCCAAAATGCTGGAATATTCCACCCTTAATGTTTCCAGGGTAATTCAGGGTTGGATGTTCAGTGTCCTGTTTCACGTTGGGGTCTCTGATGAATCAGCAATCAGAATGCAAACATGCAAGAGCTTGTGTATGATCCACACACACACACACACACACACACACACACACACACACACACACACACACACACACACACACACACACACACACACACACACACACACACACACACACACACACACACACACACACACACACACACACACACACACACACACACACACACTCTCTATTACAAAAGTAATACCACAACTTAATGTGAAAAAACAAAACACTCACTTGTTTCCTCCTCGGCATCTGTTCCCTAAAGGGAGACAAGTTATAAAGGGAGAGGTGTTATAAACATTGCTAAAGTAAATAGACATAAGGAAGCAATAAACATGCAAACACGAGTAAGATTAAAAAAGCTGGGGAATGAAACAGCCACAATGATACACAGAAATAACTAAAACATATTTAACATATTTAGACTTATTATCACAGCTATAATGATGATGACCATTACTACTACAACTAATATGCACTGCAGTATTACTGTTGATAAAAGAGGAACAGAAGGGAATAAGAAACATTAGATTATTCATTTAATTATAAAGCCTATCCCCTACTTACACAAAAGTATGCTAGCTCCTCCAATTACAAGCAAACATGCGAAGATCAAGCCTCCAATTCGGAGCCTTTCATAGTCTGCAAGACAGTGAAGATATACAAGTATGTGTCTCACAATACATAAATAACAAGACAGCTAATTCTCCAACAATGTTGATATTGTAGCAAATATGACAACCATAGTTATTAATAAATAACAAAAAAACGCATTGGTTGGCAGTTTATGTACAATGTATTTTGATGAAGAGCAGTGTGTCTTCGTTAATCACTGGTATTTCAATGTCGTAAGACTCAAGGCTGAACATGTAGCTATGTCCCTTTAGGGCCATGGTCCCCAATCCTGTTCCTGGAGATCTACCATCCTGCAGGTTTTAATTTAGTACTACTAATTAGCAGCTCAATGATATCTCTAGCTGTTGAATGAGGTGTGCTTTGTTAGGGGTTGGAGTGAAAATCTACAGGACGGTAGATCTCCATGAACATGGTTGGGGACCACTGCTTTAGGAGTATTCCAGATATCCTGTATATGCTTTCAATTCTTGGAATACAATCGAGGCAAAGAATACTCACTATAAGTAAATGAGGCTTCAGTTGGGGGAGGAGGGAGGAAACAGAGAAGAGAATGTTAGCCACAAGCACACAACGGCCTCCTTGTAAGACATGCTCAGCTCTAAGCACTAGCGATCAAAAAAAGGGGCCAACAACGCATTTAAAAACTGACACAACAATCAAGGACACGTGGTCAGAGTCGAGTCCTTCCTTACATGCTTCGGCTTCGGTGAAGAAGGCGCAGGCAACTAGGGAGGAAGAAAGAGGAGGAACATTGTTTGTGAGAAGGAGTGCTATACCATACAGTATACCATACATACTATACCATGCTAAACAGTGCTGAACAGTTGTATTGTAGCCTCATAATGACCATGCCCACTACCTGGTGAAAAAGCACAACATTTTATGATGGAGAATCATTAGGCTCCTTTATAAGCCTTAGGGAAATGGGATCAAAGATGTAGATCTCATTCAAACTTGTGGGGGGGGGGGGGACTAACAACAGTAACAACCAATACAACATATATTTGGGGGGAGGGGCATTTGATGTTTTCCCAAAGTTTGGGGGGAAAACTACTATATATATATATATACAGTGCCCTCCACTATTATTGGCACCCCTGGTAAAGATGAGTAAAAAGGGCTATAAAAAAATTAACCGTTTGGTGAATTGGCTTAATGTCACACTGAAAAAATGAGAAAAATCCAACCTTTAATGGAAGTAAATTTATTATGAGAGAAAAAAAATCCCTCATCAAGAAATAATTACTTTTAACAAAACCACGTGTGCCACAATTATTGGCACCCCTGCATTTATATATACAATAAAGTAATCATTTTTAATATTTGGTCACATTGCATGCCATGACTTCCTGATGCCTGTGACCCAACAATATCTAAAGACTCTTGATATCTTATCTTCTGGTACTCCTACAAGCGATACTATAACCTCTCTGCATTTCAATGGATCTCTATGAGAATTGGGGGGTGGGACTAGATTTAGCTGTAAATTACACTGGAACAGTATGGAACACATGGTTACATATCGCTTGTAAGAGTACCAGAAAATAAGATCACGAGTCTTTTGATGTTGTTGGGTCGCAGACATCAGGAAGTTATGGCATGCCAGGATATGCCACCAAATATTAAATATGATGACTTTATTCTACATTATGTTAAACTGTCCAATATTTTTTGATGCCCAAAAATGGGGGGGGGGGGGGGGGGGTGGGGGGGGTGCGTGCACTATCTACTAAAGGTTCTATAATTTCTAAACGGTTCATCTGATATGGATGAAAATACCCTCAAATCTGCACAGTCTGCACCTCAACTTTGTTGATTGTCATCCATTGTCATCCTTTCAAACTCAAAGTGCTAGAGTACAAAACCAAAATAACGAGACAGCTGATAATTTTGCAGTGGTCTCTTAATTTTTTCCAGAGCTGTATTATATATATATATATATACTGGGATATGCTCTGCAACACATAAAATTTGTGGAGTGATGCGGATAATATTAAATACATTTATACAACAGTTAGTTCTGACCACACATTGTGATTGGCCGAGATGCATTCCGTGAGTGCTGATATACACTCGGACCTCATCACCGGCCCTGGGGGGATCACTCCACTTTGTTAATATTCTCTCCCTCTCCACCTCAGCTGATGTGTGGTGAGCATACTGGCGCAAAATGGCTGCCGTTGCATCACCCAGCTGGGTGCTACACATTGGTGGTGGTAGAGGCGAGTTTCCCCCTCATCATTGTAAAGCGCTTTTGAAAGGCGCTATATAAATGCCATGCATTATTATTATTATTATTACAATCAAATTGAGCAGTATATAGATATATATTGCCATGATTAACCATAGGGGTCAAAATGATAATTATGCAATCTGCATAATCCACGTAATCGTTCTTCAATGCTTTTCAGCGCTTGGCATGTCTAAAAAGAGAGAGGAGATGTCAGAATGAAACCAGTACAAGGTCCAAGTACTCTAAAGTCATGTCCTTCCTTTCTCTTTTCACCTGATCTACAGAGCAAAACGGGTGAAAGCAATATGCCACAAACCTCACTAGTCAATCGATAGTTATTTAAGATCAGTGAAATGAAGAACCAAGGGCACTACTTCACTGTGTTTGGACAGGGCCCTTGGTAAATTACTTCATTTGAAGTACTTTTAACCATTGAGACACCGGTAAAAGTCTTGTATCTTCACCAATATTCAGGAAAAAAATCACTCATTCGTATGAGTGTATGTTTTGGTTTACAGTTTACAATCTGTATTTGGCAAAGGTTTTCATCCAAAGTGACAGACAAAATGTGCATTTAGCAAAGAGCCTGAGACTTAGTATTTAATTCAGGACTGTTCGAAAGTTTCCGCAACAGGTTCTGTACTCAGTTCCACGTTCCAAGAAAGGCGGTGGGGAGGAGTCAACTTGTTTTCCAAACCTAGAACCTAGATAATGTTTTTGTTTTGCCTACGAACACACACACACACACACACACACAACACACACACACATTGATTGTGATGTTTGTGGGGACAAGTCATGGAAAAGGGAAACTGGAGTCATCACATTACACTTATTTCCGTGGTTTATTTAATCAACAGAACAAAAGTGGTCAATGTTCTGACCTGCGTTGAGTCTTTGTCAGACGCTAATTCCTAAATGCAATGTAATATAAATTGCAATTGCAGTTTGTGGATTCTATTTTCTCTTTTACACATTGTGTCTTTCCTGCGCAAGCACACATTTTTTAATGTGTGTGTGTGTGTGTATTATCTTATAAGTTAACTTATACATGCAGCAAGCCATAATTCACAACAGCTGTACGATATGACCATACTGAACAGCATTATGTATGTAACACATCTCTTGCCCATTGTAAGTCTACAGGAGGTAAAAAGACGTTGAAGGACAACTCTAGTGCTGCCCCGCCCAGTCTATGAACGCATGACTTTCTGTGCGGCCACTGTTGGGTGACCTTGAATGGTTTCGAGCAAGAGATGACCACAGCCTTGCCTAACCAGTTTCACAAAGAGAAATATCTCTCTTTACCTGCCAAAAGAACCAGAGCGGAAAAATGTCCCATCTTCTGTACGGCTCAACTGAAAGAGAGAAGAGAAATGGAGGATATGAACGCTTATGAAATTGGTTTTGATTTTGTTCCCCCAAAAATAAAAATCCACTTCCTAAATTTATCAAATTATTACTATTCACTTCATCGGGAGACTTGCATAGCTTTGCATTTTGTCTCGTAGGCTGATTCATTTATGCTTCATCAGGTGCTTTCACTTACGCAAGATTAAATGAGAAGTGCCTTCAGAAAATTGCTCCAAATAAATAAAGCGTAAACATGAAATCAATACGAGTAGTTCATTAAAACAACAACAACAGTTTTCTTTAAAATGCAGCCTTGTGACACGCTGCTTTGGACGCACAGCTCACCGACGGACGACAACCTCAACCCATGAACTGAACCTGCAAACCTTTCCCATTTCAAGCCTGCCTCTGTGCCGTGCTACGCTGCGACAGTCATTAATATTGAGTCTGACAAGTGACACATAATTAAAGGCTGCATGTTTAAATTCCATGATTGTTAAGACTTGTAGCAGAGGGGAGTCTGCTGATTTATCAGAAGATTCCATGATTGTTAGGACTTGTAGCAGATGGCAGTCTGCTGATTTATCAGAAGATTCCCATGATTGTTAGGACTTGTAGCAGAGGGCAGTCTGCTGATTTATCAGAAGATTCCATGATTGTTAGGACTTGTAGCAGAGGGCAGTCTGCTGATTTATCAGAAGATTCCATGATTGTTAGGACTTGTAGCAGAGGGCAGTCTGCTGATTTATCAGAAGATTCCATGATTGTTAAGACTTGTAGCCAGAGGGCAGTCTGCTGATTTTTCAGAAGAGTTTTCTAACACTACCGCGCTGTATGTTGTTCGCCCCGCTTCAGAACCGAAGCTTGCTGACGTGAGGCGTTGGCGGGATGTTGGTTGACGGTAGGGGGACGCAGATGCTGTTTTCCACAGTAAACACTGGATCAGGATGGACACAGCGGGCTCAGGGACACCCTTGGCTTGCCCTTGACCTCACACTAAGGTGGAATTGGTCTGTTTTGGAAAAAATAGGCTCACCCTCCTTCTCCCTTGCCAAACCGGTTTGTTTTTTCCTAACGGGTGGACTCTGCGGTTCCAGAACATCGGTCACCCTCACTCGCCTTTGAGCCCTCAGATTTCCGCAGATTTCGTCCATCTTCATTCAATTACTCCTAAACTTGTGTTGCTTCCGGTGTTACCATTTTGGCTGACAAAGAACAATGGATTTCAAATATAGCATATCACATATTCTCATCCGTTGTAAAGCGTATTGCTTAACTAACCATTCATGAAACCCTTGAGATGCACTGGCAACATGTTCTTCCAAGACATTCCTGACATAATCAATTACTTAATTCTCTCAACAGAAGAGAAAAGGTAAATTACTGTAAAACGTCAGACTAAATTAAATTCCTCCCCTTTCTTGGAATTTTGTGACGTGAATTTTGTTATTTATATTAATTAAGTTATTTGTTAACGTTATTTGTTATTTAATTATGTACACCCTCTCTTCTCCAAAGGGTTCAACTGACAAAAAAGTTTTTTCCATCTCTAAGACTTCTTGCCTTGGCAGCCTAAACAATGCAAGAAAAAATGTAACAAATCATCTCTTACAAGCTAAATGTGTCTTCAAGACCATCCCGGCCTCACGCCTAAGGTTACTGTCAGACAACACATATAGAAGTTCCCTAACCACCCATTCAATGACAGAAATGACACTACAGAGTCACTTGAGCTAACACAGCCATCCAAGCATGGGAGCATCCAATGATTGCTTATTTTCTAAGCTATGCCAAAAGAAGAGATGGAAAATGAATGGAACTTATGAACTGCACTTTAAAATAAAACCAAACAGTTATATTGCAGCCTCATTGCCACATATGACACTAACCACAGCTGTCCATGTTAGTTCTTGTTTTACCTCACCTGTACACAGGTATGTATCTCTGCAGGGAGTCCTGAAGGGTTTGGTAAAACGTTAAAAAACTTTTTTCTTTTGCTTTTACCATGACAAAGAGCTCCTCCTTTTGTTTTTAATAATAACAATTTGAGTTTATAAAAAAAAAAAAATGTTCCCAGCATGCAAAGCGTGTTCAACAGTGTTGTGCCCCAAACAGTGGCATGTGTGGCTGTGTTTGTAGGGCAAACTTTGGGTGAAGGTGAAGCAGGCCACCCAGTTCCAGAGGGGCCTCAACAACAACAAAAAAAGCCATGAATACTTATTTAAGCCATGTCTATTTTTAATGGGGATTGATTGAGGCTTGTAGTCTAGAACCTACAGACCGAGGTCAAGTCATTACTTGATATACTTTAACCTTCTGCTATACCTGCAGTTTGCTACTGGTTTTTAAAATAATTTAATGGTAATTCTATATTTTGTTTTTTAACGTGGCATGGAGAATACACAGGGATCTGCTGGAGTTCAATCGGAAATGTAGCTGGCAGTTAGAATTTGAAAAGAAACTTGTTTGAAATCTGTCTTCAACCAACATTCAGAGGTAAGTTCTACAGTTCATCATGATGTACTTTCTATTAATTTCATGTTTGTTAAACATTCTCCGGGATCTTGCAGTCTGTTCAACAAGTACTTTAAAACTTTACTGCCATTTACTAAAGATATAAAGTATTTGATCCAGGTTGAATAACGGAATCATTTATTCAACAGTCACACCACGAACAAGCATGAACATGTCCGTAATTTGAAATTAAGCTCCCCAATTTAGGGGTGGAAAGGTAAATATGAGTCAAAGTACTGTAAAAACATGATAGATCACAGAAGACAGTCTTCTGCTAAGTTTTTGGATGACAGGAGGGAGAAAATCATGGGTCTGAATCACTTCTCCAAATATGATATTGTAAGATGATAGGCAAAATCTTTAAAGAAGAAGGAAGTGAGAAACATACGTTTTCCTGCGATTGCGACACTCCCAGACTTCTGGGAGTTTATAGGCTAAGAACCTGAAAAAAAGGGATTGTTCACCCTGCAGAACGACCCGATTTAAACCTCATTGGTGCCATCATGCCAGCGTGACTCACAAATGGAGGTTTATTTATTTATTTTTTTATTTTAATTTATATATATATTTTTTTAACTTCTGATAATAGCAGCAGACGCAGTTAGAGCTGAGGCAAAAGGATTCCAGTTGCCATTTCAAAGTAAAAGCCAACAGACCATCACCTGTGATTTGTACTTCTCACATGAAAAATAATGCAACATTAAATTTATTAGCAAGCTGCCCAACCACAACAGTGAAAACAGAGGCATCGTTACACTATGTGTTCCTTTAGCTGACACTCGTGTCTACAGGGGCTACAACCATACGATGCATGTAGTATGCATGCATATCACAAGAGCTTCAAAGAAAAGGCATGTGTTTGTATTTGTAACTACTTTGTACAAAGCAAAGTGGGCAATGTCACAGAAACATAGAAATCTGACATAGATCTTTTTCTGTTGTTATCAATCCTGCGTCTTCATGGTGCTATTTTAGGGTCTTGGTCAAAAGTGATTGCTAAATAACCAAGGACACAGCTGAGTGTACTTCACTAAGAGGTGGGAGATTGGAGGAAAGGCCCAAAGAGAATCAGACCGGGGGGCAGGGGCGTAACTTCATACTGCATTAAATATCAGGGTGGGGTGAGGTGGCTGGAGCTTTCCTAACGTGTGCCCATTGTGTCTTATCTGCCTGCTTCACAGCTCCTCAGTGCTATAATCACCCAGGTCACACCAGCCAACCAGACCACAGCATTTCAAGGGCATTAGAGAATGACTCCCAGGCCTTATCTGTGAAGCAGATGGAAGGGTTGGCGCTTGCTCAGTGTGTAGGTGTTAGGTTTAAATTACCAATATGATTAATGAATGTGTTTGTTTTTTTTCTTATATGGGAAAAAATATATGTAGTAGAAAAAAAGGGAAAAGTTTTGCCTTTAGAATGTTCTGTGATGGTAACAACTGTACCAGGCATGTACTAGGTATAAAAACATCATTCATTTTGGTTTGTCTTGGTTGAGAACAGGATTTACAATTTCATTTCAAGAACATATTACACGCGTACAATCATAAATTTAAGGTTTTGAGCACTTTATATATTAGACCATGTACTTGACTGGAATGAATGAATTAATTATCAATAATAACTAATTACTGTAAATAGTAATCGTGTCTGGTCATTCATGTCACCATTTTTGAGAGGCATTTGATTTAGAAAAAAAAAAAAAAACCTTGCCCCTCCCCAACCATTTCAGAGAAAGAGAGGATCCAGCAAACAGGAGATTAGTGGTTGCTCACCACTCAGAAGGGAAAAAAGACAGGAAAAATCTGAGGGAGGGAGGGATAGAGAGGGGAAGAGAGAGAGAGGAGAGAGAGAGAGAGAGAGAGAGAGAGAGATGTGCACTTCCAAATTAAATGAATATTCCATTACAAATATCCCACAGCCTCAGGGGGGTTTGTTGAGTGCCTGCAGCACAGTAAATTTGAGATGGGGTGGTGGTGGGAGTTGGTAGGGGCAGTGGGGGTGGGCAGGGTGGGGTGCGGTTGGGGTTGACAAGCATCTTTCATTATCTGTCTTTGGTCTAAGTGTTGATATGTGAGACTATTTATACCCTCAGCTACCACTGACGACAGTCATGTGACTTGTGCATTTGTCAGAGGGGCTAATGTAACAATGCTGTGCAGACCACTCACGCCCTACAGTAGACAGTCAAACCAGAGTTTTGGTGTTCTTCACTGCAGGTGGTGTAAAGGCGTGCTAGAAATTACCCCCAAAGCACACACACACGCACGCGCAAACACACACGCACACACACACACACACACACACACACACACACACACACCACACACACACACACACACACAACGTGCAAACACACGCACAAACGCACACACACAGCCTCTTGTCTTTCCCCGAACACTTATTGTGAAGTTCTCAGGTCTTGTTTATACTCTCAGGTATTCATGACTAACAGACAATGGGGACACAGATTACTGGCTCTCCTCAGCGGTCGATGTGCGCTATCAGGGAGCCATTCTATTCAGAGGGGTCCAGGGCCCTGAACCCAGGGCTGAACCACAAACAACAACCACCTCTGCAAACACCAGGGTTCCCAGTGAGCAAAAGCCAGAATCTATGATGGTCTAAGGGGTGGAAATCTATGTTTTCGACACGCTTTTGACATTAAACGTGTCAATTTAGCTAAAGCCAGCCCTAATTTAGCTCAGTTTTACCCAGATATAGCCTGGCTACATCCTAGCCGGTTTTTCACCGGTGCGCGAGACGAGCGTTTCACCTGACTTTTCAGCGCAAAGATGTTCACTGGGTTTGTTCTCCTCAAAGTTCAACTTACTAACTCAATCATTGATTACTCACTCACTTACTCACAGGGCATCCTATAGCCTATAGCCTCCCGTTAAATAAAGAGGGAAAATGCATAAGATTTGCTATGCAGTGGATTATATTACAGTTTTTGCAACCAATTTTAATTCTGTTGTTTAGTTCGCTGCAGTACTCCTTTGAAAACAGAGATAGAGTAAGGGGGAAAAACAGGTCCTCAAACGGGATGGTTCTTGCTTGATCTGTGTTTTTACATACACAATGCAAATAAAGACTGGCACTCTAACCTACACACTCTCTGTCTCTGTCACACACACACACTCACGCACACACGTGCACACACACCAGGGTCGGGGGGTAAACTACATTTCAGTTTAGTCGATACAGGAAATTAAATGAAATTCAATTAATGAATTCTAAAAGGCCTGCAATTTTCTATACCATTTTCTTTTCAACGATTCAATTGAATCTCAATTAATTTCAGAACAGATTGAATTTCAATGGAACTTACCCCCAAGCCTGACACACACACACACACACACACACACACACACACACACTACACACACACCACACACACACACACACACACACACACACACAACACACACACACACACACACACACACACACAAAGGCATAGGTGTTTGTCGTTTAAACTAAAAAATGGCCTCTGGGTCTGTAGCTAGTCTTGAGACCTGATCTAAATCAGTAGTGCAAATTGCAGCAGTGGGAACATTTGTTCCCCCTTTTAAAAAAAATTTGGTTTACTCTTTGCCTGTGCAATTAATGGTGGATTCCCTTACAAAACTGGATAGTTTGCCGCAAACTTGCAGCTAATATGTAACGGCATTTTGCCGCAAACTAATTGTTTTCCACAAAATGTTGCCAGAGGTTTGTAAGAGTTTGCCAGTAGTGGTGAACTAAAAACTTTGCCAGAAGTGAATGGCAGTTCCCACAAAGCTAATTTGCATGTGAACATATGAGCTTGCCCACAAACCTTTGACATTGGTGCCACAGGTTTGCGGCAAGCTCATATTATCCACAATATTTTTGTAAGGGTTCAAACAATCTCAATATAAACAAGTGCGCAAATAATTTTTAGTGCTATCTCAAGAGAGCCAAATGAAAATAAATAAAACCACTGAAGTTATGCTCACTGATATTTTGATATGTGGAAGCAAAAAAATCGATACCAGGTGTGAAAATATTGGCTTTATTTTTTTTTCCATTATGTAAGTCAGATGTCACTGTAACAGGACTCTCCAAGGGGCGCGTCATCTAACTGTGTATCAGTGCAGTATCATCGTGTGATTGTGTGCTATCGACAGTGTTTGCTGTGTGCCTTCATTCAATTGAATAAATAAATTGTAAACACCGTGAGAAGGGTTACATCTGTAAATTAAACATGTACTTCTCATGTAAACAATGCCATATATATATATATATATACACACAGAATTTAAGACAAAAATCTCTCCAGAAAACTAACCTTAAAACTTCATAAGCATTTAAATTATCTGCGAATCCAGTACAAGTGGCGACACCTGCTGGAAGATGTTGTAACTGACAGAATTGGCTCAAGCTCAAATGACAGCGGCCATTGTGTTGGCTTGCGCGTAGAGACGAGCGTGCATTCTCTTACACAGCACGCCAA
>CM056399.1:3618104-3640604 GCA_029718625.1 Synaphobranchus kaupii
AACGGACAGAAGTCACGCACAAACGTTTTGGCACCAGCCTTCTTCGGTGTGCTCAACGTGCTCAACATTTGAACGTATCCTGCCCCGTATGTCTCAAATAAACTCTTTGTTTCATGAGTATTTAGTGAGTGCTGTCTGTTTTTTTCTCTCTATTATATTATATGGTTATTATGGGATTCAGCGCCCAATTATTGGTCAATAGATTTAAGTTGAGCACGTTTCATTTTCTAATTGATTCTGTAACGCTGTTTTAGGACATTTGGAAAGGAAAACTCACTGAGACACCTGCGGAAACTCTCAGAGTGCCTCATTCCGACGTACGCCAGGCCGAAGACGATGAGGATCCCCGCGAAGCCGCCGATAACGCAGCCGATAAGAGTGGCGAAGTAGCCGCTATTTTCTGCTGATACAGATCAGAGAGGAGCGAACCAGCCCCCGGTGCTTCTCTGAGCGTTCAAACATAGACAGATCACTGATCACAGAACACAGGCAGGCAGGCAGGTCACCCCTGGCACGTCCTTACCTTTCACTCTGAGGTAAGCGTAAGCCGCAACTCAGTCCCGTTGGCTGGCACGCGACGTACGTGCCGTCATCCCGCCGGCTGCTATAGGCGACACTCCACACAGCACGCAGTTCTTGACCTTTAACCTCACAGTATCCATTCAGGCCCTTTGTTAGCGTGTGTGTGCGTGTGTGTGTGAGACAGATAGAGAGAGCGAAAGAGTGAGAGAAAGAGAAAGAGGGAGATGAAAAAGAGGTATGTTTTAGCTGTGCTGAGGGCTATGACATAACCCAGATTTGTAGCAGAGGCATTTGAGTAATTTAATGCAATAGGAATGTGCAGAAACCATAGCAGTACTTACTCCATTTTGGTTCATAATTTCAATGTTGCATTACAGGCTTGACACGCATATTCGCATCGCAAAGCATAGCCACATTACAGAAAAGCCAAATACAGTCTCACAGAATAAAAAAATAATGGTCTTTAGGGCCTGGAAGCACTCAAGTTTGCTTTGTGTTTTTGTGTGTTCCAACAGGTGATGTATTTAGAAAAAAAGTGATAATTAAAAAAAAAAACATATCTACATGGTTCACTGGCTACATACACAGCAGGTACACTGAAAATGTGTTGTAAATGTTATTTCATTATTTGTTTAATCCAATATTTAAGCTCCCTGTCTTTTATTGCAATATTTGGTTATATATTTTTTTCCTTATGAACTTCAGTATTGTGCTGAACTTAATTCACTCGATTCGTGGCTGGGCCTGATGTCATTTGCAGTAAAAAAGAACTGTTGACTCTTTTCTGGGGCTTGTAGTCACCCTTGTTACTTGCACTTGGTGGTGTTTGCGCAGTAGAAAATGAATGGCTTCTTTCCCAGAAGCTGACAGAAAATAAATATTTGTAAATTAGACAAATGTGTCCATGCAGGAGATGAGGAGGTGGCACGTGTTTGGGCTGTGAACCCCCTTGTCCCGCCCCGGTGCACAGGATGAGCCTGGGTCCGCACCGACAGTCAGGTCACCTGGCTGAGAGTCATACCTTGGAAGGCTGGTGCATGGGTTCTCCCGGGCATAGCACACTGTAGTTGCCATGACGACGGTGGATGGTGAAGTGGATCCTCGTCGTGGCCGTTGCCGGGGAGACCCCACACAGGAAGCTTGCGGCCTTGCCACTGTATTGGCTCACATTATGAGGGACACTGGTGTAGGAGAGAGCTGGGGAGGGGGGGGGGGTGAGAGAGAGAGAGTAATTCAGGGACAAATGGATAACACGTGTTGACTAAGCACTTCATTTTATGGATATTAATATGTTAAATCATGATTGACTTACTACAAATTATCTAATGAATGAATGTAGGCTGGCTATTTTGATAAGTTATTTTTTACTTGCACTTCTAGGTTTGGTATTTGTGCAGTGTGGCTATGATTGTTGTTGTTACATTCATATAAAATTATTTGTAGTGTTTTTTTGTTTTGTTTTTTTCCTGTGCCTTGTCAATTAAATGATTTCTTTAAAGTACATTTCTAAATACATATAGGGGATGCAAGTTGAGTAAGATGGAGAGAGAGGAAAAAGGTACAAAGGGAGGATGAGTGGAAAGAGATAAAGGGGTAAAAAATAAGTAATAATAATGATAATGATAATAATAATAATAATAAGTGTTTTTTTTAATTATGTGAAAGATATTGAAATGATATTGTTGAATAACGGCAGGCTTGTTATCATTTTTATCATAGAATGATATGATATATTACCCTATGTCCCAAATTTAAATTTCATACAGACTTAAGCTGACTGTGTGGACTTGTCCTCTTGACCACCATCAGTGGAGTGAGAGTGCAGGTCTTTTAAATGTACCCAATGTACTCCACAAACAAAGCAGAGAAGCAGCTTTTGCCCACTATGCCTCAAAACTGTGAAACACCCTACCCCAGGACTTTATAGGAGCGGGTTCTGTGGGAATTTTTAAGAGCCAACTGAAAACCTACCTATTCACTTTGGCTTTTAAAAAAATTTATTGTTATTTTATCATTGTTTTATAAATATTTTTAAATGTTATTTTCTAGCTATTTTATGTATTTTTATTTTCACATGCCACCTTAAGCCAATACACGCATGCACACATACATGCACGCACACACACAGACACACACACATGCACACACACACACACACACACACACACACACACACACACACACACACACACACACACACACACACACACACACACACACACACACACACACACACACACACAGAACTGATCTTTACCTTTTTATGAAGCAACTGGCTAGACACATTTAAAGACTATCAATGGCTGGAAATACCTGCCTACAACGTTATCCATGCCCCACCTATCCAAGTGATTTTAAAACAAACAAAAAAAAAAACCTAGCAAGCATAATTCAACAAGATGGCCTCTTACCTGTTGATGCAGGAATTTGCCACAGCACCACAGAAGAGAGCAACCAAAGTCTAACCAGCCAGTAGGACAACATGGTGCAGATCCTTCCTTTTCCAGCAATATACTGTCTGGTAAGAGAGAAGAATCCCCCCCAAAAACCACAAGTTTCCCCCGGTTTCGCCAAAAGCAACCCCGACACAGGAACTGAAAAGAATGACCTCTCTATGCTGGCTTTGTCACAGACACAGCAGGAAAGGTATACCTTATTGGACGTCCCCAGGGAGGTAAAAGAAATGAAACTTCAAACAGGTTTAACGAGACCAGGCCAAATCCAGCCTATAGGCGGCCAACAGCCAATCAAACGCTGTCTTTCAATCCCCCCCCCCCCCCCCCCCCCAGCATTCTATCTGCCCCTCTGACGTCATCTATTGTGCTTTGAATTTGAGGTTACGTACCTTCCAAGGCAGACATTAAGCTTAGATTTACTGTCCAAAGCCTGAAGAGATCAAGGATTTCACCCTAGAATTTCTACAGTAAAAGCACTGCTTTGAAAAAGTGCTTATATTGAAGTTGATTGTATGCAGTGGGGGGGGGGGGGGGGGGGGGGTTGCCGGATTGTATAGCCCACCCACCATTGTACTGTAATCAGTTGCTCTGTGTGGAATGGATGATTGGGTTTAAATGTTCCCTTCATGAACTATGAACTAGGCCAAGATAACAGCTCCTGTGCTTTTCCCGATAAGTCTTTCTGAAACAAAAGTTCGGACCCCCTGGAGTCACATTTAAATCTGCGCTGATAGAGGGGTCCACCCCACCCCAGAAGGGGTAAACAGAAGCTTACTGTGCACCCTTTGCCCGGGGCCTCCTGCCTCCGCTGTCCTCACAATCGCCAACAACAAAACACAATGGCTCTTTCACACTGGATGGCACTCTGGTGCCATTACGTTTCAATATAAGTCTCCTACCCCTTGTGCAGGGTCGTACTGGGAGCCAAAATGGCTTCCCGCCCTACCCGAGCAGCTCTACACATAAAGGCTTAAATACCAGCAGTAGGGGATCAGATGAGAAGGAGATACAATAAGGATAACCACGTGACGGGGTTAGAGATTGCGATTGCGGACGGGGAGGGAGGGGGGGGGGTGCGGGGAGAGGATACCAATCATGGACGTGAGTGGGGGGTAGCGGGGAGGATTGCGACCGTGGTCCAAAAGTGGACCAGCCCATCCGGCAGTCCAGCGTCCCCCTCTGTTTTTCTACTCAAATGGGGGGGGGGGGGGGGTGTTGGGCAGCCCAAACTGATGGAGTCAGATTTGTTTTTGGGAAAAACCTGAAACCTTGCAAACAAAATGCATGGCATGTTTGTGCAGTTCTCAATAAATTATTTTCCTTCCTGGAACTTTACCATCAAACAACAAAGGGGGTACAAGTAAGAATCTGTGATATTTCATTATGGAAAATACCCATGATTCAACTTTGATTCTGCCGCAATAGGACAAAATCACCCAATTTATATAAATATTTTAATATTTTAATATCACAGTGTTTTTTTATTTTTTATTTCCAGAGTGGTTTGTACCACCATTTAAAAGCTTTATGAGGAAGTATTTTTTCATAGATATGATGGGGAATCTGTCTAAGAACCTGTTCCACAGCATCTTTCTGAAAGACTGCTAAGAGATGATGCCAAATGATAATAGCTCAAATGACAAACATACGTTGAGATAACTGTCAGGTTTCCCCGATACCTCAAGGGAACAGGGCTGCAGTTCACCTGTGAATTAGAGGGATGAACCTATGAAAATGTTAAACCTGGGGCCAGATCTGGCCCACACTAGGCTGTCGGGATGTTATCTGGCACACACTAGGCTGTCGGGATGTTATCTGGCACACACTAGGCTGACACTAGGCTGTCGGGATGTTATCTGGCACACACTAGGCTGTCGGGATGTTATCTGGCACACACTAGGCTGTCGGGATGTTATCTGGCACACACTAGGCTGTCGGGATGTTATCTGGCACACACTAGGCTGTCGGGATGTTATCTGGCACACACTAGGCTGTCGGGATGTTATCTGGCACACACTAGGCTGTCGGGATGTTATCTGGCACACACTAGGCTGTCGGGATGTTATCTGGCACACACTAGGCTGTCGGGATGTTATCTGGCACACACTAGGCTGTCGGGATGTTATCTGGCACACACTAGGCTGTCGGGATGTTATCTGGCACACACTAGGCTGTCGGGATGTTATCTGGCACACACTAGGCTGTCGGGATGTTATCTGGCACACACTAGGCTGTCGGGATGTTATCTGGCACGACACTAGGCTGTCGGGATGTTATCTGGCACACACTAGGCTCGGTTCGCGGGATGTTATCTGGCACACACTAGGCTTGTCGGGGATGTTATCTGGCACACACTAGGCTGTCGGGATGTTAATCTGGCACACACTAGGCTGTCGGGATGTTATCTGGCACACACTAGGCTGTCGGGATGTTATCTGGCACACCAGGCTAGGTCGGCTGTCGGGATGTTATCTGGCACACACTAGGCTGTCGGGATGTTATCTGGCACACACTAGGGCTGTCGGGATGTTATCTGGCACACACTAGCTGTCGGGATGTTATCTTAAATGTCTGTTGCTCTCTCTGTTTCTTTCTCTCCCTGTCTGTCTCTCTTTATCTGTCCCCACCCCCTACCACACTCACACACACATCAAAGGGAATGTCCTGAGCTCATTATCTGTCCAGACAATCTAAGAGGCCACCAGACTGGGACAGTTTTATTACCTCGCAGAACAGGAAGGTATTTAGGGCCCAGCACGGCTTAGAATACCTTTCCTTTTGATTTTATGTTTGACTGGCCATCTCTGACATTTAATTGAAATCATCAACTGAAATTTAAATATCTAGGCAGATTATGGATGTGAGGGGCCTGCCTGTTTGTAATTTACCTTTTTGCCGGGCATATTAAATTGGATACCAGCGGGTACCACTCGTATTGTCACATGGACGGTACAATCAGTCAGCTTCCGTTTCTAAAAGCAGGAGCAAAATGTCTCTTTGTAGAGGTTCTCAGTGGTTAACCTGAGTTGTTGTTTTGACCCAGGGTTGTTTGGTGCCATTGGAAAGATGTTAAAACCCTGGATATTTTAATAATAATATCATGGGGATAGGAACAACATGAGACAGTTTATTTCTTAATTAGATTTTCCGCTTTCAGATGAGCCAGTCTTGCCGTAAAATATTCCTTGCCTGCCTCCCCCCAGGGGGAGGCCGAAGGAAAGAGTTCAGTTAGTTTTGTTCAGTCAGTTTTGGGGTTGCAATCAGTTGTTAGTGAGATCAGTTGGGGCCATGAAGTTCACGCTGCAAAGTGGAGTCTACAGAGACAAGGTTTTTCCCTTGTTCCTTGGAATTTCTTACAACCTTGTTCCTTTTCGCACTGGAGGAGGGTAATTACTGGCAATTTCTGGCTTATCGGTCTCTCTCTCTTTTCTGGTATATTTCAATTTATTCTTTTTGTAAATTAAAAAAGCAGTGAGCCTACGTTCATCAATGAATGTATGATTACAACTCATTATTCCAATTGACTGTTTCCTGTAATAAAACTACTCAATCTTAAGACCTCATTTAGACTTTGTTTTGACTTGTTGATTACTGTTCGACTTACCTATCAAATAATTGAATTGATGATTTTCATTTTTTATAATTATTAGATTAAATCCATTAAATATAATTAAATGTACGGTTGAGTGAGGGGTTTTAGCACACGATACCGCTTGTGTTCAGTATTCAGAGTGCTGGCCATTTTAACGAGGGGGCATTGAGTGCTCAAACTGCTGGATTCAGAATTATAAGCATTTTTACTTAATCACTGACAAGGCTATTCCTGAGTGTTAGGGGGAAAAAACAGACCATCTCTTAAATTAAAAGTTTATTTCAGTTCAGTACAACGTTATACAGTTTTCACACATACAATTCTCTCCTTGAGCCGAATAGAAAAAAAAAAAAAATTAATATATCTTAGGCCTAATTGTCAACAAATTATAATGCGTGTGCCAGTCCTAAGCATGTCATAATCTCTTTATGAAAACAGAAGATGTACATATTCACACTAGTTTTGGGTTCTCGTCAAGAAAACAGAATAAAGAACCACAGCCACAAGAAAAGTGCAAGCTGCTCGACAGAACATCACTTACTGAGAAATAGCGGATGCCCGATGCGCCAAGAATAGCGCCACGGCGGGTGAAAAGAATCCTTACACCCCCCTCCAAACCCGACGCAGGCGCGCGTCTGCGCCAGTCTCCGTTGCGTCAAAAATTGTCTACGCCAGCCACGTTCAGTAATCGCGCGATTGAAACAAAATAACCAATCGTTAACATCGGGGGCGGGTCTCCCCCCCCCCCCCCCCCCCCCCCCCCCCCCCCCCCCGTCATTTGGCGATGTGCGGGACTTGCGCAAGGTCTGGAGCGCGCGTCAAAAATAGAAACGGGGGCGAGCAGCAACGCGGGGTGATGCGTAACGTGACGCCGTTCGCCATAAATTATAATGGAGGCGTTAATTATTTTGACGTGACGCAGACGCTCGCACGCGGCCGGTTTGGGGAGGCTGTAATGAAATGCAGGGGTTATAAACGGCAACTCATTTTTTTCTTAATGAAACACTTTAATAAACATCAAGGTTGCAACAATAAAAAACACATTAAAGAAGGAAAATGAATTTCCATTCACAGTGAACGGAACGCAGCACGTAAGAGTACCTTGCCTTTTGCTACAGATACCGCAGAGGACGTTGGCGCTTGCCGACTTCAAACCTGTTCTCAAGGTGACAGGCAGCCTCTCGTCAGATCGATAGGCCTTCATCACAAACGTCTATCGATGGGTTCGCCAGCCAGCGCTGCCGCGGCACCCTTTGGTTAGGCTAGCTGTGTCTCGTGTCCGACCTTTGTATCCTGTCACAAACTAAGCTAAGCTGCATAAAAACATAATGAACTTGTACGATAAAAAAAATTGTAAATTACCTCTCCTTGTGTAATCCCCAAAATCGGCTACGGTCTGTCATTAGGCTAGGATAAAACGGAGAACAGAATCGCAAATTCAAAAATCATAATAGCCTATGCCAACTAGCCTAAATCCTCCTCTCCAGAAAGCCTCAAGCCCTTTACAACATCATTACTGCCTTGATGCAAGTCAAAATAGGCCTTCTGATTCAAACACCTGTAGCCTAATGTTTGTATTGAGGAGCTTGCATTTGCCCACGGGTGAATGCGTGTGAGGATTTCTGACACCGCTGTTGCTCCAAAGCAAGTCTATCAAAAATAAAAAAGTTTTTTTTCCCGTCACTTAAAATGTGCACTCATTCCATGAAAAGAGTGATTTCAAATGGCGCCGTCCAAAGAACCTCACTATCAATTTTGTCAATTACGATGACATCGCCTACAGTTGGCAGAACAAAACAAAAAAAAATCAAGTACTGGACTATCATGATTTTTGTCTAAATGTGTAGCTGGTTACAAATATGCAACAACCTCAAGTTTTCATAACACAGCGAAAATAAACACAATGCTAACAGACTAAGTCTGTATAAACATTTGTTTTTGTTTGTGAAGCAAGGCTGGGCAGTACAGAGTACAGCCCACTAACTGGTGAGTAGACTACTCTTACTCGTGTTTATTTTATTATTTATTTATTGTCCTTTATTTACACAGGGTAGGTTGACTGAGCACATATGTTCTTTTAAAGAAACGCCCTGTTACCACCCCCTCTAACTTGCATGTCTTTGGATTGTGGGAGGAAACCCACACGGGCAAGGGGAGAACATGCAAACTCAGCACGGAAAGGCCCAGGCCGGGATTCTAACGCTGAATCTTTCTCGCCGCGAGGCGAGTGTGCTATTCACCGCACCATCCTTGCTTATTTTATTTCTCTCAAGTATAAAATATTACCTTGTTTTAAGACACTTTTTGCTTGACAAGTGAAATTGTCTTGCCACATTGGCAAATCTTGAAATTAAATGTTTTTGTCTTATTTAGCAAAAAAAAAAAAGTAATAGAAATGAGAAGTCTAAATATAAGATATAAGACTAAAATACTTTTGGTTTTAGCAGTGACACAGAACATAAGAGAAACAAGATCTGCATCCATGGTGCCTTTTAATAAAAAAGGGAGAAATTAGTTGGGTGCTCAGGTTTCTAACATCTTCTGTGGATCAGTGATTTGGGGGTGAGTTGGGGAAGCTGATGGTTATATAATGTAGGCCTATAGGGAAGGACGGAGGGTGGGTTTGGGGGTTAGATCCATTTCTGGCTGTAGTCGCAGGACACGGAAGTTCACAAAAGATAATAAGGAAACCTTTTATTTTTTTCGTTTGCTTACTTACGTATACACCTAGGGTATACACCCACTGCTTCATAAATTAAGTTAAATATAACACAGTGTCAATTAAAAACAACGGCACGGGAGAGGCTGTGGGTAATCATGATTAGCAATACCCTGTGCAAAGATTTTCACACAATTGTCTTCAAACTGACTGAAGACAGTGACTGAGAAGCCGGGAAGGGGGAAAAGTGCAAGAATGACAAATAGAAATAACACCCTTGAGCTAAAAAATGACGCCCTTTCATCACATATCACGGGGCCTTTAGTGTATCCGGGGCCCAGATTAAATGTACCCACAAATGTACTTTGTCCTTACATATATGGCGTATCTGGCTCAAGGCATTAGTGCATTTAGCCCTTAACCCTTTAAGGTTCTTAACTGAACATTCTAATGCTGATGTAACAATCACTACTGGTGGGAAAGCAATGGAGTTCTAGAACACTGACTTAGAATTTTGAAAAGGAAAAAAAAGAACATTCCAAAACACCTACTCTTCAAAGGGTTAAAAGAATTACATCCCCACATTGGTGTGCGTGTGCGTGTGTGTGAGTGTGTGTTGCTCTGTGACAAGCATCTCATGCAGTCTCAGTTACCCCATATATGCTCAGGTATATTGTTTCCTTTGAGGCGCTGCCTGTGGTTTGCTGATCTTTTTCAGTACACCTCATTGATTAATGTTGTATAAGTAACCAAAACAAAAAAAATGGTGAATTATTCAAAGGACAAAGTGCACCATGGATGGACTAAATCTTGCTCCAAGTCAGGTCATTGCCCCTCACACTTCTGCATAGCGAAACTCATGTTACAATATAACTTTATATAACTTCACGTAAAATTATTCACTTCACAGATACATGTTAATCTGAAAAACAGAACCATTTCATATATGATAAGGTCTGTCTTTCATAGTTTCCTATATCTGAAAATGCTTGAAAAAATGTGTAATTTACAAAGCACTGACTTTCAGGCTGATGTTAACCATGATACACCTCTTACCATTTCAACAATTATGCATATTATATATTATATAATTATATATATTTTCATAAAGTGTAACTTTTTCAAAGCTGAATCCTGTAGAGTCCTCTAAAAACTGTCAAAGCATCAAAACACATTAAAAATTCTACTTTAGCTTTAGATGTTTTTTTTTTTTTTTTTCAACAGGAAGTCTAAGAGCACAAAAACCTTGGCATGGACCAAATTGATGTGCTATGTCTATGGGGTCTTATGTGAGGAACAGCCAGATATCATAAATGATACATTCAACAGGCACTCAAAATTACAGCATCAATAAGACAAAAATAGATAAACATAAAAACGTTTCAGCTGATTGGGAAAAAAAAAAAGAAGAAGAGTACTTGGAGCGAGACACAAAAGTTTGGAAGACGACAGCAGACAATCGTAAGGCTATGGTGACGTTTCACAGTCAACACGTTAATATTACTTGTAATATTAAAATATTACAATCCTTAACTTTTCTTTTAGTATAAAAAATCATCTGGGGATAATCTGTGTCCCCATATTCACCCCCTTGGGTGCTGGAATTGTCAGACGGGGAAATTCAAAGACTCAAAGTTCCTGGGGAGAGGGAAGAGGAGAGGTTTTCTGACATGTCAACTGAAGTCCCTGTGGCAGCAAAACAAAAAAAGAGACAGTGCCCCAAAATCTTCACGCCCGGGCCATTTTGTGAACACCTGGCACATTTTCATAGTTCTGTGAGGAAGAGGAGGAGGAGGAGGAGGAAGAAGAAGAAAGAGAGAGATAAGATCATTCATTCGTCCGTGCGCTCTCTCGCTCACTCACTCTGCAGATCAGTGGTTTCTGAACCTCGGTCCTGGGGTACCCCCGGCGTTTGATGGTTTGCCTTCCCAGAATTTTAACAAGCTGTTCAACAAGCTGCAAATCTTTCTCAATTCGATGCTTTTCATGTTGACCCTCTTAAACCACATTATCTTCTAAATAGCTTTGCGTGCTCTAAAGAATTGGAGCCCCATGTTCCTAATTAAAGCACCTAATCAGGAAAAATTAACAGCTTGTTAAAATTCTGGTATTGCACCTGTGATTGGACCGAAAACCAGCATACACAGGGGGGCCCCCAGGACCGAGGTTTGGAACGACTGCTGTACATCATAATAAGTATTGCATTATAAAAAATACAGTACATCATAAAAACGTGAGTGCACTGTAGAGCGTCAGTAGCGGATGCTTGCCTCCTTACCCTCATGGCGGAGGAGATCCAGGGCAGGAAACGGGACACCTTGGTGTAGACGCCAGGCTTCTTGGCCTGGGCGCATCCTGTTCCCCAACTCACCACCCCCAGCAGGCGGTAACGGCTCGTCTTCGCCAGCGTGTCCTCAGCCACAAACGGCCCGCCGCTGTCCCCCTGACGTACGCAACACGCAACACGCAAGGTTAATGCGGCTTAAGATATTTGCATTACGACCATCAGTCACCGTTCTTTTCTCACCAATTTGATTTTCGCTACTGCAATTATAATGCCAATTATTACATTACAGGCATTTAGCAGACGCTCTTATCCAGAGCGACTTACACAACGTTTTAACACTTTTACATATTATCCATTTATACAGCTGGATATATACTGAAGCGATTCAGGTTAAGTACCTTGCTCAAGGGTACAACGGCAGTGTCCTACCTGGGAATCGAACCTGCAACCTTTCGGTTACAAGGACAGTTTCTTAACCATTATACTACACTATTATT
This sequence comes from Synaphobranchus kaupii, assembly GCA_029718625.1. Classification (NCBI taxonomy): domain Eukaryota; kingdom Metazoa; phylum Chordata; class Actinopteri; order Anguilliformes; family Synaphobranchidae; genus Synaphobranchus; species Synaphobranchus kaupii. Next base: position 3,630,118 of record CM056399.1, read on the forward strand.
ATATATTATTATATAATGCCTATTGAATGCTTTACATCAGGGAATTCAAACTGCAGTCATGGGGAGTATTTCACAAAGCAGGATTAGTGAGTTAGCTGGATAACTGCACTGAATAAAACCTGGAACCCTCCCAAATCTGTAACATGGACTGAGGTAAAAAGAGTTGTTCCGGGTTTTACTCAGTGCAGTTATCCAGACAACTCACTAATCGTGCTTTGTGAAATGACCCCCTGGAGAGTATCCGATGTGTTTCATCACTTTAATAGGCTGATACAGTCCATGAACGTTGTTTCCTTGGACTCGATTGGCCGCTGATTGAAAGGAAACCACAAACAACTGTGGGCAGCACAGTGCTCCAAGACTGGAGTTTGAGACCCTCTTTTATAATATGCCGTGCGTATTGAGAGACATGCTGTTGGTCTTTTTTTTAGGTTGGCACGGTAACTGTGCCACAGTGCGTAACGCGGTTAGGGACCTGGCAGGCGTCGATGAGCCCTTTCTCGTAGCCCGCGCAGAACATGGTGTTGGTGACCTGGCTGTCGTAGTACTCAGGGGAGGTACAGACTGCGTCACTGATGATGGGGACATAGGCCTCGTGCAGCACGTCTGGGGACTGGCCTGAGAGAGAGAGAGAGAGAGAGAGAGAGATTATATATATATATATATATATATATATATATAATTACAGATGTCTTATCTGTTCAATATTATATTGTGTACTGCAGTTAACCGCTAATATGCTCCTCAATATTTAGTTTTCCCCAATATATAATGAAAAAAAAGAAGTTATTTATTTTTGTTATTATTATTGTTATTAGTATTTGAATATGTATGTATGTGCAGTGCTTTGGCAATATTTACGATGTGTATTTCAAATTGAGAGAGAGAGAGGGAGGGTGGGAGAGAGAGAGAGAGAGAGGGAGAAAGAGGGAGAGAGACAGAGAGAGAGAGAGAGGGAGAGAGAGGGAGAAAAAGGGAGGGTGGGAGAGAGACAGAGAGAGAGAGAGAGAGAGGGAGAGGGAGAAAGAGGGAGGGAGGGTTTTTCTCCTGCAACCAACACAGCAGTTCAAAAAAATACAGTTTTTCACCATTTATAGTGAAGCTGAAAGAGAGAGCGAGAGTGAGATGCATCTATACACCGGCGTGCTACATAATCACTGTTTTACAATTCACAAAGTTTAGCTATGCAACTTATGTTGTCCACATTTGTCACCTTTGCTGTGGTGACACCGCGTAATGCCATGCCAACAGCAACTTGAAATTGAAAATAAACAGAAATTTGAGAGAGAGACAGAGACAGAGACATATGGACACAGACTGAGCGCCGTATCTTAAGGGCACTATTATGTTAATGGTGAAATAATCAGCAGATGGGCGGGCATTAAGATGACAAAAACTACAGTGAAGGTCATGCCATTTCAGGAGAGCGAATCCTCTTCCGTTTTCCATGATAACTGGAGCACTTTGGCAGCGTAGAGGCTCACCCAGTGTACCGGTTCAAAAGTGTTTCGAAAATGGTGGTGGGGGGGCAACAACTAATCTCCAGGAACACGAGTGTGACACCGTTTTTTTGGGAAGAGGAAGTGTTTCAGTCATACCCAGCGATTTCCTTAATGAACATGTTGATGTGCAGTTAGCGGAATTAGAAGGCTTACCGTAGTATTCAGTGTTTCCCCAGCCAGTCACGGCGCCCATCTTCCCTTCCGCCAATCGCTGGCCGTTGGTGGGCAGGCACACTGGCTGGATGTAGTCTGGGGCGGGGGCGGGGTTGGGAGAAAGAACAGACCGTGTGATGAAACAGTATTGTGACAGTGTCGGCGCCACCGTGTGGACAGAAATGCAACAGCACCTCAAGTGACAGCTTTGAAAACAGAAGCAGCCAAGCCCACAGACCACCCAGCATGGTGTGGACATTCAAGGAAGTAACAACCCTAAGGATGCTGTCCAATCAGAGAACCTGTGATAATGCAGGAAGATATGTGCAGATATACAGGAGGTGCCCACAACAATCCAACTATGACCGATTTCAGCTTGAGGTTAGAGTCATTTCATACTCAAACTCAAATCATACTTTTTTTGAAATACATACATACAGATAGACATTTAAATAAAAAAGTATGATCCATGACCAGACAGTTACCAGTATAAAGAGGGCCAGTCTGCTGTGGATCTCCAGCTAAAGACCAAAGGCCCCAGACAATGTACTGGGAGCTCTCCCTCCCATCACTAATGACACCCTTAATGAAGCTTTTGGGGGTGACGTCACCCTCTGCATCAGGCATCCACATGCTCAATCACATCTCTGAACGCCTCGCTGTCACAAAACTAGAATCAAATCCATTAAAATATCTATTCTGGACTTACAAAGTGCTACAAAGAGTTTCATCTTAGGAGCAATTTAAATCAAGTCTCATCTTAAACACTAGAGGGCACACACATCTTCAATCTTTTGCTCAGCAAAAAAATAGAAAACAAATAATAGAAAAAGAACAAAACATAAGCTAAAATTCCTGGCCAATTTTGCTAATTAAAATGGCAATTGTTGCTTTTGATTTTGACAATACATAAGTCACACACCGGGGTGGAAGATTTTCTAAAGTAACATAGAAAAATCTTGTCCACAGGCAGGCACTGGTGACAGGTTGGGCGGTTTTGATAGAGAAAGGAAGAGGGGGTTCTGTGTGACGGCTTGGTTTTGTGTGACAGAAACCGAAACTCCCTTAACTGCGCTCAGCTCTTCCCTGTACTGTCATTGGCTCATTTAAGCTACAATAGACTGGCTTGTGTTTGAAAAAAAAAAAGAAAAACCCCACCCACACACCTGAATGGTCATTCAGGCCGTGACCGAATACGATCCCTGTTTCCTGCCCCCTGTCCACTCAGACCCCTGTCTACTATGTGCCCTGTCCCCTAACTTTGCAAGAAGTGTGCGAAAGAAATCCTGCAAAATTCTTTACAAACTAGTGAGGAAGTAGTTCATAATATTTTTTATTTATATATTTTTTTAAAATTGAGAATATCAATCAGTTTACATATGACAATGGTTGCAAAGTGTAGATTATGAATGAAGATAGAATTAACAAAAATAAAAAGAGAGTAGTTCGTAATATGTCCCGCTCTTGTACTAAGTTGTAGTTTTTACTTCCGGTTTACTTCCCGAAATTGTCGGATGAGTGCACAATTGAGTGTGCTCCTAAATCCCCTCAAAAAAACCCTGGAAATAAGGGCTTCATCCTGGTATTTTAAGCGCCCCCATTTGTGAGAAAAAGTCGCCCACTCAAAAGCTTTTTGACGAAGTTGACTCAAATATGCGCCCTCAAAGGGGTTAAGGGATCGTATTCAGTCAGTTTTCAGGCACAGAAACACATGCATCATGGGGTGGACTCATTTTGACCATCTCGGGCTATCCCGCATGACGTGGCGGGCAAGGGAGGAGCTCGCTGCTGGAATCGAGTATAAACAGGCGGCCTAATCAGCGGCGAGCATCATAAGCAAATAAAACGATCCAAAAACCGGCATTGGCTCGTATGGAACCGCCCGTTGGCATTTCACGTCAGTCACAAGCACTTCGCCGACTTCGCCTCTAGTTTCTAGCGGGCAGACCGGCGATGCCCGGCGGCTGCTTTTTGTGCGAAACGAGTGCAGAACACGCCTACGCGCTCATGGTCGGGAGGCCTCCCGCTTGCAAATCGAGTCCAGCCATTGAGTTTTACACTGCATAATGCATCTGGTAAAAACCAAAATCATCTGAATCGGTGTCTTAGCAGGACCAGGATTACCAACAGCAGATACAGCAGAGGTAGGAAATCTTATCAGAAAAGGGCCGGTGTGGGTGCGGGGTTTTATCCGAAGAGAGCCGGTGTGGGTGCGGGGTTTTATCTGAAAAGGGCCGGTGTGGGTGCGGGGTTTTATCCGAAAAGGGCCAGTGTGGGTGCAGGGTATTATCCTAAAAGGGCCGGTGTGGGTGCAGGGTTTTATCCGAAAAGGGCTGGTGTGGGTGCAGGGTATTATCCTAAAAGGGCCGGTGTGGGTGCAGGGTTTTATTCGAAAAGGGCTGGTGTGGGTGTAGGATTTTATCCCAAAAGGGTCGGTGTGGGTGCAGGTTTTATCCGAAAAGAGCCGGTGTGGGTACGGGGTTTTGTGTTTTAACCCGGCACTAAGACACCTGATTCTACTTATCAAGGTCTTGATTGAAGACCGTGGTTACTTAATTCGTTGAATCAGGTGTCTTAGTGCTGGGCTAAATCAAAAACCTGCACCCATACCGGCCCTTTTCGGATGAGATTCCCCGCCCCTGGTATACAGGCTCTTCCCCAGCCGACCGACCACAGCTGACCGGCCACCCCTGCGGCGTGGCGGACTGACCTGTGAACTGCAGCGGGTTGGTGAGGGCCAGGATGGCGATGTCCCGGCTGTTGTCGTCGATGGTAGGGTCGATGAAGGGCAGATAACTGCTGTGGAAGACCACGGTCTGAACCTCGGCCACGTGCACGCTCTTGTGCGTGGCCGTCTTGTAGATGGAGCCCAGGAGCACGCGCCAGCGACCCACGTGGTGGTACCTCCTGGGAGGGCGGGACCAAGATCGCGGCGTTTCAGGAACAGCGTGTCAAAAGGGCACCACTTTTTGCTAAATCACATCAGCCCAATGCGATTTGTTTCGTATGGGCAGGTTGTCGCTTTGGATAAAGGCATCTGCTAAAGAAATGTAATGTAATGTAATGTAATTACTGCCAAAAAAAAATTCAGTTTTGTACTCATTCATGCTTTAGACTTACTACATTATAAGAAAATTGGCATCTCGTAGAACATTTGTTTGTCTATTTCTCGTCTTTTAAACACACATTGGGAGTTATTTTTACTTTAAATTAATCACATAACCCAAAATTGATAAATATCAATAACGTTAACCCTAAGGGACTAAACCAGTGATGGGTTGGTAAGTAGAAATACAGTCTCTTTGGCTAACCCCATTCTTTTATGGGGTTTATGTTTTTTTTTTTCCAACCTATACCTTAGCTAACTGCCTACATACATCAAAAAGCTCACAACAGAGCAGAGTAAAACCATCCACATGGGATACAATGACCGCCATCTGCAGCCATTCATTAGCTTAAAGCTTCAGATTGCTTCAATAATTGGGCAAATTAAATCATTTTAGTCACTCTAGATAAGAGTCTCTGCTAAATAGTTATTGATGATTAATTAATTGTATTATTAATGTAATGTAATTTAGAGCAGAATATGGCACAAAATCCCGAGATGGATCTGGGGTACACTGCTATAGAGGCGTGTGTGGGGACGACTGTGGGTTGTTTTCTTTTTTTGGGGTGGAGGGTGGGGGGGGGGTAACTCACTCGGGGAAGCAGTGGGCGGCGCTGACGATCCAGCGGTCAGAGATGATGGAGCCGCCGCACTGGTGAGCTCCGTCGTACTGCAGACTGACCTGCCAGGGCCAGCGGCCTAACTTAGACTCCTCTCCCCCCACAATCCTGTCCTCCGTCAGGCTGCGACGCCCACAGTCTGTGGGGGGGGGGGGGGAGAGGGGGAGGGGAGGGGGAGAGAGGGAAAGATGGCGATATATCGAATTGCTCCCATACCGAACACCTGCACTGCACACATCAGCCATACTTAACCACCCGTCACGATAATCAGTCGTCACGATAACCACCCGTCACGATAATCACCCGTCACGATAATCACCTTGACATATCACTGTCAGGACTTCGCCACTGGCGCAGGTGCTGCGGAACAGAACAGGAGAATGAGAGTGTTCAGTAAGAGGTCCTGGGCGCTCTGATAGGCCGGCTTACACAGGAAACTAAGTATGGAGGGCGGGGCCTGAAGCACCAGTCAGAGTACCACCTTTGAATCACAGTCCGAGGGGGAATACCCTATGGCCCTGACAGTAAGCCCCGCCTCTCCCCAAACTCTAGCGTTGCCAATGGGCTCCAATAATCTCAAAATACGGTACGAAATGAAGATGTACTTAAAATGGCACTCACACATTTACACTTGTTAGATTTTGAAATCTGTGATGCTGCTGCTCCATACAAAAACCCAAAATCTAGATCCACTATGCAGCACATCCATCCCCCTCCCTCAAAAGATTTACCAAGGTGAGAGGAACTCTTTAATCTTCTTCCCACGTATGAGCTCCTTGGCGTCCATGCAAAAGAAATCCTCTGAGTCTTTACTGCCATCCAGCATGGTGGACACAGAATAGTTCAACGCCCTGTGAAGGAGGTACAGCGTTTATTCAGACATTAGACAATTCAACAATGTCAAAAATGGCCAAAACTCGGGGACTGCTGGGTGTCCCAATCCTGTTAAAGCACTATTCCCTGCATGCAGACCGGCCCCCGCACAGTGCGATGTACAAGTCTCATCGCACACTAGCGCCCTCCTCTGGTCAGTCTGACTGCACAGGCTACACGCGAAGAGTCCTCTTCTCAATCAGTATCTGCGTGAGTTTAAGTGGCGGACAGTGGGGTGAACGGATGTGCCGAGCGGCTTTGAGAAGCTGCAAAGCGGCGACTCGCTCTTCTCCTGAACACACAAAATTTGGGAAAGGAGGAAGAAAAAACTCGAAACGCGAAAGTAGAAGAATAAGATCCCAAAAACTCGACTAGCAGCAGGGCTTTCGCCTGTATTTAAGGTTCCCCTCCACAGGAACTAAATATGCACAAAACGAGAGAGAAATCATAACCCCCCTCATACCATTACTGTACATTGTTCCAATAATCCAATAATAACAGCCACTATATTGGTTCCAGGGGACAGCCTTACCTGACAAAGCCCATCTCCTCACAACTGATGGTAGCCAGGATCTGGTTGGAGCTCGAGGAGCAGACGTACCTCCACCTGCCGTGGGTGGAGTCGAATACGGTGAGCCGCAGGTTGGCAGAGTTCACCTGGACTGGGGGGGGGGAGGAGGGGTAGGGAGAGAACCAGCATGAGCCAAAGGTAGAAAACCCTGGGAGTGCTGAGTGCACCTGTACCCAGAGTCTACAGCAGCAGCCTCCAGCCCTGCACCTGGAGACTGTCCTGTCCTGTCGGTTTTCACTCCAACCCTAACACCCTCCCCAGACCGGATGGCTGCGTGCGACCGTCTGCGTCGGTCTGCGTCACGGCAAAATAATTAAGGCCTCCATTATAATCAATCGCGAAACCTACACCGGCCGCGTGCGTCGCGTCACGTTAAGCTTCACCCTGCGTCGCCGCTCGCTCTGTTTCTATTTCAGACGCGACGCTCCAGAGACCTCCTAGCGCAAGTCCCGCCTTCGCCAAAAAAAAAAGACCCGCCCCCGATGTTGACGATTGGTTCTTTTGTTTCCATCGCACGATTACCAAACCTGTCTGGTGTAGGCATACACGTTTTTCGACGCAAAGCAGACTGACTCAGACGCTCGCATGCTTCCGCTCTGGAGAGGGGGGGTCAAAAAAAAAAAGCACACCTCATTCAACAGCTAGAGATCTCGTTCAGTAGTAGTAGAATCCGGTGTGCCAAATTAAGAGTTGAAATTAAAACCTACAGGACGGTGGATCTCCAGGAACAGGGTTTGGGACCACGGGTTTAGCGCAGCCATTACATATTACACGCATGTTATTACATTTAGCAGACACTCTTACCTAGAGCGAATTATAGTGCGGGAGGAACATAAGTGCATTCAGCTGATTAATATGAGTAACAGAGCCAAACCTGGCAAACAACATTCCCAGACCAGTGAGCGTATATGCTACATCACTGATGCAAATTAACCACACAAATTAGCCATGCATGCTAACCGACAACCAAAATACCAAATCTGAACACGTGCACATTACGTTCCTAACAAGCCCCATGGAGAAAAACCTAAAACCATATGATGACCTGAAAGGTGGGAGTGTTTGTTAGGGGGGGGCAAGATGCAGTCTGATGAGGTGGGTCTTCAGTCTGTGCCGGATGCATGCCTAAATAGTATCCTGGCCCACCTATTTGGCTGAACCACCACACCCAACTGTGAAGGCCAACATAGGTGCTTCTGGCCCACCTAGTTCTACGCAGGCCCAACCAGATGAATATTTGTGGCTACGCTGCTGGTATGCAGGCGACTGTATTATGGCAGTTTAACCCACGGTATCGCAGTGTGCAAGGCAGTTGTGAGAAGCAATCCAGGGCTGAAGAATTATGTTCACTTACCCTCATATAAACCTGTGTCTTCTGCCTTGATCAGATATGTTACTGTGTGGGGGGACAATACAATATTTCAGCATCTTGCTAAATTGGACACACATGAACAAACAGGAAGAACTACAGTCAATTTCAATTTAAAAATGAAGTGTCATATACACGCAAGTTCTACATGAATTAATCATTTGTGTCGCTGTGATGCACGCAGATATATCTGAATGACTGTGCACTGTCGCTCCAAGTGCTGGTGTAAACTGAAGACCCTGGCGCTAAAAGTATTGAAGACACAAAATGTCTCTTTTGAGAAAATCAAAACCGAAAATATCATCGATCCATAAAATCAGCCATTAAATGTTTTGCCGTTTTTATGCATTGCTTAGGCACCTTTTCTGTTAACAATATTTATAGGGTGGACTTAAAACAAATACAACAAGTTTCTCTGCTCAACCTGAATGGTCTAAAAATGTGACTTCAGTACTTTCAGCACCAGGGTCTTCAATTAGACCATTCAAGTTTTACTGCAGACGAAGTTGCTGAAATATGCACTATGCGCAACGATGATAATGACAGTGACTTTGATTCTGAACATGGAGGAATGGAAAGTGGAGAAGAAAGTGAAAGTGAAACGTATTGCGCGTCAACAGTGCAGCGTAAATGAACCACGTCACACAGCCAAGAATATCTGTGCAATCATTGGCTGACTATCCAAAACATTTTCAAATGAAAACTACCGCGAATCCACGGTTAACCAATAGCAGAGAGACAAATGACGCTATGGTTCGAATTCGAACCATTTTTAATAGGGCCGTCGCGAAGGAGTTAAGGCTGTTTCAGTTTACATCGGCTTTAGCAGCTGTCAGGTTTAAGGCTTTAAGGCTGTTTCAGTTTACATTTGCTTTAGCAGCTGTCAGGTTTAAGGCTTTAAGGCTGTTTCAGTTTACATTTGCTTTAGCAGCTGTCAGGTTTAAGGCTTGAAGGCTGTTTCAGTTTACATTTGCTTTAGCAGCTGTCAGGTTTAAGGCTTGAAGGCTGTTTTAGTTTAAATTTGCTTTAGCAGCTGTCAGGTTTAAGGCTTTAAGGCTGTTTTAGTTTACATTTGCTTTAGCAGCTGTCAGGTTTAAGGCTTGAAGGCTGTTTCAGTTTACATTTTCTTTAGCAGCTGTCAGGTTTAAGGCTTTTCCATTACCTTAATAAGGGCAGTTTGAACCATTTGTGTCAGAGCTGAGAAAAAAAACTAAACAAAACAAATATCTTGAGCTAACATCTTGTTCCTCTAAACTGAATATTAATAATATTGTTACTGTTAGTAAAGTTAGATACTAAATACTGTTAGTATTTGTATACCATGTTTTATGGTAGGATAGATTAATATGATTAATATATGAGAGAGTAAAGATACATGGACAAATGTTACATAAAAATCTGAATCCCAGCGGACCCGCCCCAGTGGACAGGGGTTTAGGATTTCAAGGTTCACTTAGGGCTCTGAGTCCATCATAGAAAAGTGCTTTGAGCACACAATTAAAACCACTGCATTATTATTATTATTATTATTTCTATTGTTATTATGAACAATAATAATTATGAAATATTAGAATATTATTATTATTATTATGAGTAATTATACTACTACTCACCGACGGCCCACACAGCGACTCCAATCCCCCCCAGCAGCAGCATGGTCAGGAAGATGGTGGCCAGTCGGCAAGGGGTCAGGACCACCATCCTGGGACTTCCTGTAGAGGAGACCAATCATAAAGCCCAGTCTCACCGTGCAGCCAATCACCTCTCACTGCACAGAGCAGAGTGCGACCAATCACAAATCCCAGTCACCTCACTGCGCAGCCAATCACCTCTCAATACGCAGCCAATCATCTCTCACTGTAGAGAGTAGAGTGTGACCAATCATAAAGCCCAGTCTCAATGCGTAGCAAATCACTTCTCACTGCCTAGCCAATCGGCTCTCACTGCACAGTCAATCACCTCTCACTGCACAGAGCAAAGTGTGACCAATCACAAAGCCCAGTCGCACTGCGTAGCCAATCACCTCTCACTGTGCAGCCAATCATTTCTCATTGCATATCCAATCACCTGTCACTGCACAGCCAATCAGCTCTCACTGCACAGAGCAGATTGTGACCAATCACGAAGCCCAGTCTCACTGCGTAGCCAATCACCTCTCACTGCAGTGAGCAAAGTGTGACCAATCACAAAGCCCAGTCTCACTGCACAACCAATTACCTCTCACTGCGCATTCAGTCACCTCTCACTGCGTAGCTAGTCACCTCTCACTGCAGCCAATCACCTCTCACTGCGT
>CM056399.1:3645604-3837812 GCA_029718625.1 Synaphobranchus kaupii
ACTAAAACAGTTGTTACGACAGACATTTTTTGCAGTGCATCTCACTTCAAATGAAACCACGCACACACACGCACACGCACACGCACACGCGCGCACGCACGTACACACACACACACACACACACACACACACACACACACACACACACACACACACACACACACACACACACACACACACACACACACACACACATACCTGTAGGCAGTTAGTCATAATAGAAAAATGAATCTGGCACATCTACTCATTCGTGAGACTGCCAGTTGAAACATTTCATACACAGACACCTGCATTCAAGCCCAGGTTAGGCACAGTGTTGGAGTCGAGATGAGCTAAATGGCCTGCCATTGTCATGAGTCTCTTAAGCTCTCAATATTTGTATAAAACCGATGTAAAATAAAAGAACGCGGACAAAGGTCTAGCTTGAATATCAGCTCGCATGGCTACACCAGAATCACGTACCTATTAGATACTTAAGTTAGATTATCCATCCATCCATTATCTAAACCGCTTATTGATCAGGATCGCAGGGGGGCTGGAGCCTATCCCAGCATGCATCGGGCCAGAGGCAGGAATACACCCTGGACATATCTCCAATCCATTGCAGGGCACGCACGCACGCACGCACGCACGCACGCACGCACGCACGCACGCACGCACGCACGCACACACACACACCATTCACTCACACCTTTTAAGAGTCCCCAATTAACCTAACCTTGGACTGTGTCTTTGGACTGTGGGAGGAAACCCACACGGACACGGGGAGAACATGCAAACTCCGCACAGAAAGGCCCCTGGCCGGGATTCAAACTCGGTACCTTCTTGCTGCGAGGCGACAGTGGGGTAGCCAGTGTTTCGCGCTTCGATTAGTCATGAAGTGTATTACTCAACTGAGGGGTTTTCTGAATGGCGGTGAAGCATAATGACCTCCTGGGCCAGCACTTCAACAAGAAGTGAGACAACAGACAAACTATGCTTGAATAAGGCTGCAACAACATCAAACGCTTAAAACTGAACGGACATCAAACAGAAGCGACAGACATGACTGGTGCTCGATGCAGGACAGATCAAATGAACTCAACAGGTTTATTTAGGTAGACATGCAGACATACCTCATTTGAAGTGTCCATTGATGTTCTGCGCAAGTTTTGACTGGTTTACACATTTACACGCTAAAGTCGTTTACATTTAACGATGGCAAATTAATAGGCTACGTGCCCATAACCTGCGAGCACCTGCTCTAACTGCTTATCTCATTTTAATCACAACTGCAGGCAGCAAGTATTTGTTAAGAAGTGCAACAAAAACAGAACACTGGGCTTCTCATTCCAAAGTAGTATGAAATTGGTTACTCAAATCACAGATTGGTAAGTCAAATTTGCAGGCAATCCTACATTTACACAAGGGAGTAACAAGACACTTTAAAAATGTAAAAAAAATAAAAATGCAATTGTTCATTTCTAAAGGAATAAACCCTCCCTTTATTGCGTAGGCCCTGCAACACATGCCTGGAATGCATCACTGGGCTGATTGCAACTCTTTCTCTATAGTGATGGTCTTCTTATTATGGAAGAAGCACCTCTTGTAGGTGGCTTTGGGTACAAGCACATGCCGAATGCCTCAGTCACGATTAAACTGTAAACAATTTACATTTAAGTAAAGTAAAGCATCAAATAGACTTGAGCAACGTTCGAGAATGTTCCGGAAGGCCAGTCTGAACCACGGCCGCGAATGGAACGTGCATGAACTTGAGTGGCCCGTCATTGCGGACCAGATCGAAGCCACCGCAGGCCACCGTAACAAGAACAACGCCGCGAGCAAGGCGCTTCATTCGCATCAAACCGACCCGCCCTTGAACACCTCTCATGTAATTGAACAAGTATTAAATCACAAGATAATGAACCGGTTATGATGAAGTTCTGATGGCCCACCAAATGACCCACTGTCTGAATTGCAGCACCTTTGAGGCCGAATTGTCAAAAGTAACACAAAGACAATACAGAAAAAAACACCTTGATGATATTGACACGTGAAAACGTTCAAGCATTTCAATGACATCCAATGCATGAGGTGCCTCGTACGTATGGCATGATTTTTACTGTCTTCACACATTTTGATAGCAAGCGTGATAGTAGTATGACAGACACACAAGCATTACATAACCTACATTTATTTATTTATTTTTTACAAATATTTAGCATTCTTAGAAATTAATACTGAATTTGAGTTAAAATAATTATTAGGATCAAACATCACTACCACTAAATAGATTGTTATTAAACTGCATCCATCACAATATTACCGATTAGAACAAACACTTGTCTTTTGAGGAATTAGTGTGGAGACCCAGCCAAGCATAAAAAAACCCAACAATACATTTAAATCACAGGAGCCTCAAGCAAACATAATTTAGATGCCTTATCTTAAGACATATACCACCATTATCAAGACTATCTTTGCAACTTGACTCATAAACATGGTCATGCTAACAGTCACACTTTGTCATAACAATCTGCCCACAATAACACGTCCACAACTGATAGGCAGCCAACGGCAGCAGTAGTACTACTGATATTGTGCAGTAGTAAAGTGATATGAGTGTAAGCAAATTTCAGAAGTCTTACTGTTTATGACAAGGGCTGAAGCCTAGAAGTCCCTTGGTGCCTTTGTGTGTGTCAAATGGCTTCATGTATTCTGTGGCATGTTTAGGCGATACTTCTGAGAGAAGGGTGCAATTTTCAATCAGGGTCCAATCAGACATCTCATTAAGCTGTTAAAATAGTATGCCCTAACTTCAGGAAAAATGAGCAAGTATTTAAATAGTTAATAATAATAATAATAAGAAGAAGAAGAAAAATTATTATTATTATTGCTGTTCTTAAATTATTATTATTATTATTATTATCATTATTTATTCACTTATTAACTAGCCCATTCTTAAATGTAATAAGAAAAGGTTAAGTGTATGTACGTAATGGGTAATTGATGCTGTTATTGTGTATTTTGATCTTATACAAATGACTGTTTTGGCAATACTGCACTTATGTGCGGCCGCACAAATTAATATATTTCAATCTGAACTTAAGTCTTGTGAAATGAAAACCGCTTTTGCCTGATGAGGTCACCATGACCACGGGTATATATCTGGCTCCTGATTGGGCCTAGTAGGTGTGGTCATCTTGACCTAGTCAGGGTCAGCCTGCAAAAACCCCAATTCGGTTATGTGCAGCCTAGGACCAAGGCTCAACCAATAACGTTAAATCACAGTCAATCAGTCAAAAATTGCAGTTTTTTTTTTGACAACCAAGCCGAATGCAAACAAAGACAAAAACTTAGTGGCATTTGGTAAACAGTGAAGGGTATTGGGAAATTCGGGGGGTGGAGGGGGATGGGACAAAACTTTAAAAGTTTTCGAATGGTTTTCACTGTTCCATCCACTGTCAATTCACAGAACACCCACTCAGGGTCTCTGTTTGGATATAGTTTACATTGGATGGGCCTATGTTCCGTCTGCGGCAGCCACAGATTCACGAAAATTCCACAAAATCCCGCGTAGCCAGACAATCAAGCACGCGCATGGAACTACGCATCAGTTCAGTTCTATTAATCTTTAACATCCGACTCATCTGTTGGATAGGCTACCAGAAACACGATTAAAAAAATGTACGCGTGGAACACTCACCATGTTTTTTCTCTGTCATCTCTCAAAAAAGAAAAAATAGTGCAATAAACACTTCACCGAAAATTGTGTCCAGCAAGTTGCTGGCTTGCTGATGTTCCTGATCCTGTGAAAATAAAACACACACACACGCCCGCACGCACGCACGCACGCACGCACGCACGCACACACACACACACACACACACACACACACACACACACACACACACACACACACACACACACACACACTATAATCTATGTAATTTAAAATCTGAAAACATGTAAATTAATCACAGTTATGGGCAAATATGGGTTAACCCAGTTAAATAAAGCAAAGGGCAAAGTAAGTTTTGAGCACGTGTCAAATAGGGCAACTCACAATCACAAGTAGCATACAGATTAGAAATGAATGCTTTAAAATGATACATAAATTACATCAAACAAATATAAATAACAAGACTGTACATTAATTTAAATATTTTTGCAGTGCAGGGTAAAGCAGTAACGAATCACTAGGCGTAAAATAAATCAGTGATAATTATCAGTAGACTAGGTAGTATGATCTTTTACATCAAGTGTAAGATGTTGTAAGACGCAAATTAAGATATTAACTGCAGCCTACATAGTTGTTAATTTGATCAATATTTGGTATTGATAATGGTCATATTTACTGCGGAGTTCCCTTTAAATTAGTTTTCAACTTTAAATAATTCAATGAACTACGTTCCCAGCGCGGTTCGCACCGAATCCCTTTACTTACCTTTAAGCGTTAACGTATTTCTCGCGACAGGTGTATCCGTAGGCTATTTATCAAAAGTCGAGATATAAAGTTGCGGGGGTAGTGATCAAAACTTGCAGATCGACGTTTCACATTTAGCATTGGCCAGATATGGGCTGCTGAGCGGGTATGCGCGTGTAAAGTTCTATTTGCAAAGTAGTTAGCTTTTCTTTCTTCTTTTTTTTCTTCTTCTTCTTCTTCTTCTTCGGCAGGTAGATGGCAATGAAACACTCGCTATTTTCTTTCTCTCCTCTTTCCAGTCTTTCTTCGTTCAACCAAGACCACCTCCTTCCGGTCGAGATTAAAAGCTGACATAAGGACGAGGAACTGTACAGAAGCACTTGAACTCTGCTCTTTGTTGTTCAGTTAAACGGAACATTCGACCCGACTCTGGCCCGTCCTACCTTGCTACGTGAATTGCTTCATTCTCTGAAAGCGTTTCGGGGGCGCTGGAGAAGTGCATGCGATTCGTCCACCCCTTTTCCCCGCCTTCATCCTCGCATAACTACAGGATAGGCCTAATAACGTAGCCTGCATTGCCAGGTTTCCTGGAGAAAATAACCGCTTTGTAATTTTGGAAATGTTATAGGCCTATTATGACCGTTTTATTAGGCTATAACATTTATGATGAATAGAATCAAAGCTACATACGTTTTTGTAATAACGAGTTGGGTAGGCTAGATATTTCAGTAATACATTTTCAAGATCAATGGATTTAATACAGTCACAATTAGGTAGTTTCATAGGACATCTGAAAATATCCGCTACTGCACAGGAAAAAAAAAAACGTTACTGAAAAAAAAGTGATGTTGCTTGATAGTTGTTATCTTTCATCCTCTCGTACCCTTTAATTGTTTGTCCAATACTACAGTAGCCTATAATCAACTGCTGAAACTGCATCATGGTTCAACAACCTTGAACTAATTCTGGGTTGAATGACCTTAATGATGCTACATATAGCACTACAGGCCTATACCCTCAAATTAATTTGCTACTTTTTCTTGATTGCTTGAGCGCATTTCTCCAGAGAGTCGCTTTTTCAAAACCGTTAACACAGCCCCCAAGACTAAATTTGCATTTGCCATAATGACACGTTTCATTTGCAAGATGCCCTTAGATACCCAAAACATTGAAAACGTAACACAAAATCAAATCATTATGCCAAAACAGCATCGCGTGTCATCTCAAAGAAAGTTATTTTTGTCAATAATTACACAATGACCCAAATAAATATTAATTACAGCTAGTGATATACCCAAACATAGCTATCCCTTTTTTGAGTTTATCTAACACTTTTTGAGACAATTATTCACAATATTTATTTTACAATAACATTGAATAGAAAGAACCGCAACAAAAGGCTTCATTCTATTGTATTATTTACAAGTTTTATGATGCTGTAAATGCAGAGAACAAAATAAAATATATCAAACAATCTGAAAAAAGAAATAATTTGTTTCCTGCGAAAACAAAGCTAAAAAAGTAGAACCAATACACCAACTACTATAAACTATACTTTCAGTTCATTCTGCCAAGCCGAACAGGCCACATTCTCAGTGACATCGCAGTGGATGTTTTTCCTTGCGATGTATCAAGGAAAAAACCTCCCGCAGTGGCGAATCCACCCTTGACACTCCTCAGCTGTGATTGTCACACAGGCAGCATTGATTAAAGGAGGTGCATGCAGGTCACTGGCTGTGGCACTGATTACCTGGTAGCATCTCCCATCTTTGCCTAACCTCTGTGTGCAATTTTCTAAGCTGTGTTGGATAAGAGCATCTGCCAAATGCCTAGATCTATAATGTAAATGTCACTGGAAGACAACTACTGTGGACCTTTTAAATTGTCCCTTTTGAGCACCTCCAAGAAACAAAAACAAAGAATATGTATTTACACACACAGACAGACACACACACACACACACACACACAAGCAAAAGGAGAAGTAGGACTAGACGTGCTCTCTGGCGTTTTAACCTTTGACTCAGTCCGCCTTTACGCTCAGCTGTGAAATGAGTTCAGGAGAAGAGCAGGAGCAATGAACACAGAAGGCGTCTTGGGCGTGTTGGCTATGACTGTTTTCCTCCTGCCTGGTAAGCCTGACTGCCCCTCCTCTGACCATTCTCTCCACAGGTAGTAAACACAAGCTTTGCGCTTCCAGCCTTGCTGGAGCAGTGATACGCGATCAGGCACCGACTACCTTGCGAAAATCCAGCGGTGAAATGATTACAGTAGACTGTGCATAATATGGTACTTCGTCCTTAATTCTGTCAGTGAACATTCCGGATAGTGTAGATGGTTTTTGGTCTGATAAACAGCGGAAACGTGAGGTATGTGACTTGCAAGGCGCAGTTTAGGACACGCCCCTCCGGCTCCTGTGCTAGAAGCAGCCAGGTCGGGTCAAAGCCTTAAAGGTGACACCCAGGTGACCCTTTTGCAGGTGTCTCTTTGCGTGACTGGACCGTGCGTCACCCGGCTGGGCCCATCTATGCAGCGCCGGGCTCCACCGTGATCATCCCCTGTCGGTACGGTTACCCCGATCCGGGCCGACGTCACAGGGTGCTTTCGGTCATGTGGTGCCGGAGCCAGGCCCATTGCATCACTCCCAGGTACGTGTATCACAGCGAGGGGATCTTTCCGGAACCCGCCTACCTCGGCCGGGTGGAGTACCTGGGGGACACGGTGAACGACTGCACCCTCGAAATCCATGACGTGAGGGCCTCGGACAGCGGGACTTACGTCTTCCGTTTCATCACCGATCACCCCGTGGAGAAGCTGCCTGGCCAGACGGGCATCGTCCTGCTTGTGTCCGGTGAGACCGTGGGATTTCTTTCACCCTTAAAAAAGCACATTGTTCAGGATTAATTTAACTCATATAAATTAAAGAGATCAATCAGAGTAAAATCAACTCAGTGCTGATTTAACATATTGTTCTGGGCATTCAGTCCTTAATGTTTTGAGAAGGCCAAATAAAGGAAGGATATTTAGCACCACGGTGCGCTAATTGAATGGTTTTCACTGTGTGAGTTTCATGATTTTTGTGCTAGCCACTTCTCTTCATTCACTTTCTAGAAGTCCCACATGGCACAGGACACTTGGTACAGCTTACTTTAGCTTCTCAAAGGCACATCATAGTGGTGTATTCTGTTTCTCTATTTTTTTACAAAAGTTCACAAATTCAAAAGTTCACAAACTTTTGTTGCTGTCACTTTTTGGGGAAAAAAATGTCACTGGGGGCCCCAAAAAGTCGCTAAATCTCAGGACAAAGTCCGTAAGTTGGAAACACAGAATGCCCGTACCTCCTTAGCCGGGCGCTTAAAGGATGGTGCTAATTGTGTCGCACAAAGCAGTGCTTCCTCTTTGCTGCAAACACATGATGTGCCTGACCACGGCCTGGTGCCTCAGTTGTGTGGAACTTCCCCAAAGCCACTAGATTTGTTTTTGCTCTCCCGGAAATGCATTTCTACGGGATCCTTAGGTGGCTACATCTACAGACTCTGGGGGTCAATTACAGTGCGCTTAGCTGGAGTTTAAAGCTCAGGTTTAAACCCCTAGGCCACAGAACTGCATTACATTGCCGTACCACCATGTACCCCGATCCTGTCAAATGGCTGAAGTAAGTGTGGGCTTGGTTAATAGTTGCATGGAAGACTTCCTGGGAAAAGTAAGTTGCTGCTGGAAGTGGTGGTGGTGGGCCAGTATGGGGTGTTCTTCCCTCTGGTTAAATAAACCCCAATGCCCCAGTGCGTTGTGTAGGAGACACTGTCGTTCGGATGAGATGGTAAACCGAGGCCCTGACTCACTGCGGTCATTACAGAGCCCATGACAATCATCTGAAAGAGAAGGGGTTTCCCCAGTGAGCCTGTCGCCTAATCATCCCCCGATTTAATGGGCTAAAAATCGTTCTCTCCGTCTCCACCTCAGCTGATGTGCGGTAAGCATTCTGGTGTAAAATGGCTCCCATGCATTACCCAATTGTGTGCTACACATTGGTGGTGGTTGAGGAGTGGTGCATTGTAGTGTTTTATTGTGGTCTAATTTACGAGTGAATCGGTGTTGGTGTATATGACTAATTAGCTGATTGAGTCAGGGTAACTGGTTCCCAGGAGGTCTCCCATACACACTGGCCCGCGAGGCCTGGAGTTGCCCATCCCTGGTCTTGGGGTTTATATCTGAGGCTTAAACTCCGGCTATGAATGCTGCAATTGGAGGTTTAGTCACTAAAGATCAGTGATCCTCAATCCTGGTCCTGGAGAACCTGGGGGTATTTAACAAAGCAGGATTACTGAGTTAGCTGGATAACTGCACTGAGTAAAACCCAGAAACCCTCCCAAATCTGGAAGATGGACTGATGTAAAAAGAGTTGTTCCGCTTTTTACTCAGTGCAGTTATCCAGCTAACTCAGTAATCCTGCTTTTTGAAATACCCCCCAGGACAAGGAATGAGGACCACTGCTTTAGAGTAATTGCTTATCTGGTTTTCTATGAAATTGAAAAGCAGATGGGCATTGTCACCTGGAGAAAGCAGGCTTTTGGATTATTATATTGTCATCTTTTATTCTTGGACTATTTTTGCTTCTATTATTTTGAACTCTTGGTTTTTATTTAATACTTGAGTTATCTCTTTTAGTTTTGTTTTTAATTTAAGATTTTTATGCCAGTACAATAATATATATTTTTAAAATTCTTACTATTTTAATTATTTTATTTTTGCTTTTTTATTAGATTCTTTATGGGAATCACTCGGCTGTTTTTTCTGTATTAGGATGTGCTATAACGACGACAACGACAAGGATTATTATTATTATTGCTTGTGTTGGTTTCCTGTGTTCACCAAAATTTCACTACAGGTCCAGAAAATATGATGTGTGTACAAGCCTGATGTCATATTTTTCATTGTCTGCATGTGTAACATATTACTGGACAGCAGGGGGCGACATGACATTTCTTGAACCACTGAATGTTTTTCAGATTCCACAAGTGAAGTCTCAGTATCAGTGAGTCCCTCTGGTGAAATATTGGAGGGCAGTTCAGTGACTCTGACCTGCAGCAGCGATGCCAACCCACCAGTGCAGAACTACACCTGGTTTAAGAAGAATGAAACTGGAGTCTGGCAGGCAGGATCTGGACAGAGTTTGACGTTTTCTAAATTTACATCCTGGAACAGAGGACAGTACTACTGTGAGTCACGGAACACACATGGAGCTCAGAATTCTACTGCTGTGTCAATCAATATCACAGGTGAGTGACAAGTGATGTACATAAATACCTTTATTCTTTTGAACAAGAGTGATTTATTCTGTTTTGGAGTCTGTTAGACTTGCATATTTCATTTTATTATGGTACGATCGTACTATCACTACAAATACTCTCTAGCTTGGTCCACAGTAGCCATCATTCTACACAAGAAAGTATGGCTTACTTGTCCAGAGCCTCAAAGCACGACTCTACGGTTCATAAAGAGTCTCAGAGTACTGATCCAGGATCTGTTTTGCCTTTAGGCCATAATGGAGAAGGCTTGCATATTAAGAGTGGGAACGTGATCCTAGATCAGCTCTGCTACTCTGAGATACTTTATGAATATGGATGGGGGTCAGTTTTGGCTTAATTTTGTTTAAGATTATAGGTACCCCCTAACCCCACCCCCAAACACAGCCAATCAGTAAGAGGCATTTTTCACTCCCTGACCAAGTTAACTCAGTTTCTGTATGGGACATGAAAGAATACTTTAATAATTTAACCGATGTACCAACGACATCTTCATTCTTATGTCAGTGGCCTCTGGTTACATGGGGCATCTCAGTGATTTTCTGGGTCTAGAATTGTCATTCTAGACTTATTGTATGTACTTATTTGTAACTAACTCTGTAGTCTCTGCTACATACCTAAACATAAATTAAAATGCTACGTGTATGTTTATTTACAGGACATAGGACAGCACTTATATGGACGGTTGTTGGGATCACAGTGGCTATTGTACTCTTTGCTGTTCTTTGGTGGATAAGGTAAGTGTTTGCAATGCAGATGCATCTGTAAATGAATCATCACTTATGAGACGTATGATTAGAAATTCACCAAATAATATCAGAGAGATGTGTAGTTATTTTACAGATTCACTGTTCAGTTCAGAGGACCGGGTAGGAATTTTATGGCGAAATGCCATCTGGGACGGCTGATCCACAGCTCCTGAAGGTCTGTTACTCAAACCCCCCCCCCCCCCCCCCCCCCTTTTTCAGGGAGAAGAGAAGAACCCCGGTGGAGAGAGAGGAGCAGACGCTCTGATACTGTAAGTGACGATTTCCCACCTGGTTATTCTGACCATGATAAAGCAAAGGACAGTTTGGCAAGCATACTGCATTTTTATGACACTACAAGGTCAGTCGGTCTGTGCTGAACAAGTGACCCAAAGCACAGGTAAGCAACATGCAGGGTACAGCTAATCAATGTGTGCTTCCTGTCAAATCTAAGTCCATTTCAATCTTACTCCACATTTTTATTTGTTAAAACCGTTGCAGAATATCCCCCACTTAATTCTCATTACATTATACTTGCGTTTGTGGAAATGACAAAAATGTTGTTTTGTAATCCACAATACGTTAAAAATATAATTATATTGTGTAAAATCATTCGGGTGATTTTGTGATGATTAAGTCAACAGTGAAGGGCGTGGAAGGGATTGTCTGGTCACTCCGATGTAGATTGTGCATCGCCAGATGAAGAGAGCCAGTTTAATAGTAAATTTGACAGTAAAGGTAGATTAACAGCCATACCTTTTGAAAAGTGCCAGGGGAACCTTACTGACCACAGTGAATCAGGACCTCATTTTAACATTACACCTGAAGGGCAGCTCTTTCTAAACCATCACAATGATGGCACATTGGATTTTATTTGGTGCAGATAGAAGAGCGCCCTCTACTGGCCCACCAACACCCCTTCAAGCAGAAGCCCATTTGTCCTCAAAGTAGCACAACTCTACTCAACTTCAGGTCCTTCGGACCACAGTGTCTGCAGGTATTAACCATGCACTATACACCACCTGATTTCACAAATTATTTTACCTCTTTGGTTCAGGAAGCAAGTTAATTTGTGAATCAGGCATTGTAGTGCATCGTCGGGGCAAATGCCTGCAGAAATTTTGGCCCGAAGGACCTGAAGTTGAGTAGCCTTGACGTAGCACATAGAGCTACTCTTAATAAGTATAACTTTCAAAATAGGCTTAAAGGGGTACTTTTCAGCAAAAAAACTTTTGATGGTAAATTGATCAGTCCTCTGATAATACAGTCAAATATTACAACAGTTACTACAATTTTTTTTTCATATATCTATCATCACTATATACAGTTGAGGACAAAATTATTGGCCCCCCCTGTAAAGATGAGCAAAAAGGGTTATAAAAAATTCACCGTTTGGTGAATTAGCTTAATCTCACACTGAAAAAACAAGAAGAATCCAACCTTTAATTGACGTTAATTTATTATGAGAAAAAAAAATCCCTCATCAAGAAATAATTATTTTTAACAAAACCACATTGGCCACAATTATTGGCCCCCCTGCATTTATATATAGAATAAAGTAATAATTTTTAATATTTGGTCACATATCCTTTGCATGCCATGACTTCCTGATGTCTGTGACCCAACAACATCAAAAGACTCTTGATATCTTATTTTCTGGTGCTCTTACAAGCAATACTATAACATCTCTGCATTTGAATGGATCTCTATGGGAATTGGGGGGTGGGACTAGATTTAGCTGTAAATTATGCTGGAACAGTATGGAACACATGGTTGGCTAAATGGCTGTAAGTCATCAAGGGTCTGACGTATCAAACAAGCTTTAAACCATCACTCTGTTGCCAGATATGCAGTAGATATGGATGAATAACTTGAAGGGTTTCTTCTCCTGACTTATTTTTCCATAGAGTTCAATAGGAAAATTTGTCAGGAGAAACAACCCTTAAAGTGATCCATCCATATCTACTGCATATCTGGCAGCAGATTGATTGTTTAAGGCTTGTTTGATACCTCAGACCCTTGTTGACTTACAGCCATTTTACCAACCATGTATTCCATACTGTTCCAGCATAATTTACAGCTAAATCTAGTCCCACCCCCCAATTCCCATAGAGATCCATTCAAATGCAGAGATGTTATAGTATCACTTGTAAGAGTACCAGAAAATAAGATATCAAGAGTCTTTTGATGTTGTTGGGTCACAGACATCAGGACGTCATGGCATGCAAAGGATATGTGACCAAATATTAAAAATTATTACTTTATTCTATATATAAATGCAGGGGGGCCAATAATTGTGGCCAATGTGGTTTTGTTAAAAATAATTATTTCTTGATGAGGGATTTTTTTTTCTCATAATAAATTAACGTCAATTAAAGGTTGGATTCTTATTGTTTTTTCAGTGTGAGATTAAGCTAATTCACCAAACGGTGAATTTTTTATAACCCTTTTTGCTCATCTTTACAGGGGGGGCCAATAATTTTGTCCTCAACTGTATATATATATGTATATACATAATATGGTAGAGATAGATATATGAAGATATATAAGGGTTTAAGGCTTGTTTGATATGTCAGATCCTTGATGACTTAGAGCCATTTAGTCAACCATGTTTTCCATACTGTTCCAGTGTAATTTACAGCTAAATCTAGCCCCACCCCCCAATTCCCATAGAGATCCATTCAAATACAGAGAGCTTATAGTATTGCTTGTAGGAGTACCAGAAAATAAGATACCAAGAGTCTTTTGATGTTGTTGGGTCACATACATCAGGAAGTCATGGCATGCAAAGGATATGCGACCAAATATTTAAAATGATTACTTTATTCTATATATAAATGCAGGGGTGCCAATAATTGTGGCACACATGGTTTTGTTAAAAATACTTATTTCTTGATGAGGGATTTTTCTTTCTCATAATAAATTTACTTATATTAAAGGTTGGATTTTTCTTATTTTTTCAGTGTGCGATTAAGCTAATTCACCAAACGGTGAATTTTTTATAACCCTTTTTACTCATCTTTACCAGGGGTGCCAATAATAGTGGAGGGCACTGTATATACATACTCTACTATAATAGCATAACATCTAATTAGGAAGACGTTCCCTTTTAGCAGTGAAACTGGAGGTGTATGTATGTGTGACTGAGTCTCTTCCTGTGTCTTGCCTCAGACCAGAGCCTTCAGAGAGTGACAAACGCAGCCAGTGACACAAACTCTGCACTTCAGAGATCTGACAAGGCCTCAGTGTGGGATTATAATACACAGAGGAGAGAATCTGCAGAGGAATGATGGAGATTAGCGTGAAAGAGTTTATTTTTGTTTTTATCTAACTTTAAAGAACAGCGGTCTGTTTATGCAAGATTCTCCATCTTATAAAGAGCTGTTGGTGGAGGATTTTTCTCCAAAGTACTGTAACCCTGCAACATGCATGCTCTCATATAACCCTGCTACAAACACACCCCTGCAACACTGTTGGGATGTAGGCATTGTGAAGTGTATGTCATGCTTCACATGTAATTATTTACATGTGTTCAGTATGTGCCAGCAATAGAGGATAGAAAGTTCTATCCTCTATTGCTGACACGAACTGTGAGTATCTGTGACTGTATTAGTGAGAGTAAAGTACTGTGGTCTGAAAATGTCTCTATGAATAAAGTTTATTATTATTTGATAACCTTATGAGGCTGTCATGTCTTGCCTGCATCAAAGCACCCAAACACTGAATTCAGTTCACATGAGGTTAATTTCTGTGAAATGTGAAAGATTAAATTTAACATAGGTCATATGTAGTAAAAGCTGCTCGCTTTTTAAATGCAACTAATTATGTGATTGAACTGCCAAGTCAAACTAAACACAAATCTAACCATTCACATGAACATCAACCACAAAAAGTACTGCACCATTGGAACTGAACACAGACGTGGAAATGATAAAGAAAAGAATGTTTGCAACAGTGAGCTCGAAGTGAGCGGCCTTTTAACTTCCTTTGTTGTTTGCGGGCAGGTGCCACTCATCTGAAATTAAACAGCTCCACCCACAGCAGTGCACCCGAAAGAAAATAACTGAGCAGGGCCGCCTAACGGTACCTTACTCAAGGACACAAGCGCACTGCTTCAGCTGGGAATAGAATCTACAACCTCAGAACTGCACTCATTGTTCCCTATCCATTGCACTGCACTGCTGCGATACTTTCACCAGGGTAACTACGTCTCTCAGCTCCATTACATCTTTTGCAAAAGTATGTGCAATAATGCTAACATGGGGGTTACAGGCTAAGATAGAGCAGAAATTGTAATTTGCATTGCAATGTGGTTCCTTCTATCAGGCAATTCTGGCTTTTAAGCACCAGTTAATGTTTTTTACACAGCTATTATGCTCATCCGGCTCTATTATGTATTTTTATTTTTATTTGCCAGTATGTCAAGCTTCTCATTCCTCACACAGTCACAGTCATGTGTCAGAAACACTACCCCATCAGCGGGGCTGTTTCATACCATTTGTAAACCATTCATTACGATCACAACTCATCCTAATTAAGGTCACAGTTTAGCTTTTTTCCCAATGGCTTCCCCCCATCTTTTATTAAGTTCTGAAATATCGTTTATAATAGATTTTATTACTTTGATGAAGGTTGAAAGAAGACATGGTTTCTGGATTGATGAATTCATTGACATATAAAAAATACATTTGACCATTTAATCAGAAGCAAAAGCCTACCTAGTGTTACTCCAATATGTTATAACTTGTTGAACTCAATAGACAGAGTACATATTTTACAGGAAATAATATATATGTACTATATCTCATACACAAGATCCACCGGACTGGATCTAGGCTGTGCTCTATATTTTTTATATATATTTTAATACACTTCTGCAGTGAAATATAGAACACAGGGTTTATGATCTGAAGGCTCTCTTCATGCTCAGCTCTGCAACAGAGGTGAATAGAGAGGGGAAATTTCTTTGGCCTTGTTGTGACATGAGCAGTACTGTAAATTAACTTTATTTACTGGTGTGCTGTAGTAGTGGAGTAAATGAGAGATCATTCAATTACATTTTTTTTTTGAAATTATATTCTTGAAATACTGTGTGTGTCTTTGTGTGTGCTTGTGCGTATGTGTGTATGTGTGTGCGTGTCTTTGTGTGTGTGTGTGTGTGTGCTTGTGCGTATGTGGGTATGTGTGTGCGTGTCTTTGTGTGTGTGTGTGTGCGCTTGTGCGTATGTGTGTGTGTGTGTGTGCACTTGTGCGTATGTGTGTGTGCGTATGTGTGTGTGTGCGCTTGTGCGTGTGTGTGTGTGCGCTTGTGCGTATGTGTGTGTGTGTGTGTGTGTGCACTTGTGCGTATGTGTGTGTGTGTGTGTGTGTGTGTGCGCTTGTGCGTGTGTGTGTGCGTGTGTGTGTGTGTGTGTGCTTGTGCGTATGTGTGTGTGCGCTTGTGCGTATGTGTGTGTGTGCTTGTGCGTGTGTGTGTGTGCGTATGTGTGTGTGTGTGTGCTTGTGCGTATGTGTGTGTGTGTGTGTGTGTGTGCTTGTGCGTATGTGTGTGTGCGCTTGTGCGTATGTGTGTGTGTGCTTGTGCGTGTGTGTGTGTGCGTATGTGTGTGTGTGTGTGCTTGTGCGCTTGTGCGTATGTGTGCGTGTGTGTGTGTGTGTGCGTGTATGTGTGTGCATGTGTGTGTGTGTGTATGTGTGTGTGTGTGTGTGTGTGTGTGTGTGTGCGTGTGCGTGTGTGTGCGTGTGTGTGTGTGCTTTTCTATTTAATGTGAAGCACTTTCTTCGCAGTCACATTTAATCATGCTGCTCTGTCAGTAAAGCCATTTTATACAAATGGCTTATTAACAAAGCCCAACTCTCTCCTGATAGGGTAAGTGTATTATAATATTATATAATGTAATCATCATTGTTATGTTATGGTAGAATGGGGATCAAATCTGAAAATAAAGTGCATTTTTAAAAATAGGTCCATCCATATATCAGTCCCCAGGAGCAGCCTGTCTGACTCTCTGCTGATGGGAATGTGTATGAGCTTTTCATTAAAGCCTGAGCATTTAGGAGCTTTAGCAGCACATTACCTCACTGTGTGCTCTTATTTATGTGAATAAATAGAATACTGAAGGAGTGCAGGAAATGACCAAACTGAGACTTCTTTCCTGGTCGAGCTAACTGCAACGCAGCTGCGTTCTTTATTTATAAACCTCATTCAACCCAAAGAACACGTCATAGAAGTTACCGTCTATGACGTAGCCGCGTTGACAGTAGGAGGTGAATTATATATGTATGTCCCAGAGGTAGCCGCCACATCCGTCCCCCCAGAATTCATCAGAACTGGCAACGCCAGATGAGGGGGAGGCCAAACCGCCCGACCGAAACGAGTCCGCAAGGCCGGAGCGGGGGCCGGAGTGGACACAGGGGGACCACAAGAAGGTAGGGGGCGCCGCGGTGGCGCAACAGACGGAGGGCGACCCCGCCGTGGGGGCTGAGCTAACTTAACGGGCTGGTCCAGATCCAGATGGGCTGGTTTGAGGCGGTCCAGGGAAACGTAGTCCGGCTTACCACCGACATCCACTAGGAAAGTCTTGTCCCCGGCCTCCAAGACGCGAAACGGGCCATCATAGGGAGGGTAAAGCGGCCCCCGATACGCGTCGTGGCGGATGAAAACGTTCTCCGCCGCATTCAGGTCAGAAGGGACATGGGACTGCGGAAGACCGTGCTGTGATGTAGGCATTGGTGCAAACGCCCTGGCGCTGTCCAGGAGGGCGGTTCGCTGTTGTGATGCGGACCAAGGGCTTGTGGCATTAGGAATGAAATCACCTGGCACCCGCAGAGGCTGACCATAAACCAGTTCAGCAGATGAGCACTGTAGGTCCTCCTGTAAGACAGGATTTAACACCCCAGTGCACCTAAGGGAACACGATACCGGGAAGTGGCAATCTTTGTAATCTTTGAGAGCCGTAAAGTCACGCATCTCGTGCCGGGATGTTTACTGGGACCATCTGGCCTAAGGTTTACGGCGTCCAAGAATGTCCTAGGATTTTATGATCCTGGGAGAGACCCTCAACTGTTTGAAACTCCCGCGCACGGACAATGCAAGAGTGCCCCCACCTGACGTCACTGAGGCAGGCCACATCCCTTTCATTCATATAATGCCCACACAGCATAATATAACAGAACAGACTGCTTTGGTCTTCAAAAAGCCTAAAAACCTTAAAAAGTGATGAATATTTATGCTACATTGTATAGTATATACTGGAAATAGTCCTGACACTGGAACATACACTGGACTATACAATAGTCCTGACACTGGAACATATATTGTTCAGTTTCTGAGTGTTACATGAGTAAATACACACATTTAATGTACCTGACTGAACAGGGGAAACTAGGGTATAATTTAATGTTCTCAACAGGAATCCTGGGACTGTTTGTGGCATTAATATTAATCACATTTGAAAACTAGGCAGAGATGGGATTCTCATGACAACACGAACGTAGACCTATTCATGTTTGATATCGTTTTGATGGTCTCGGTGTGTGTGGTGCAATGGCCTATATTTCCTAAATGGTCAACATGGAGGAAATATATATTTCATAACTCAGGAGTAAACTGCCGCTGTGGAATTATACCACAGGAAACCCTTTCTGCCAACCCCCCTGGAAGGGGGGACGAAAAGTGCAATTTAGCTTTCTGGCCAGTTTATGGCCAGATCAAACACAGCATTTGGGCATATAAGCACAGGAAACAAAGGACTAATGGAAGCTGTAGACAGACTCTCCCGCACATCTCACTTTGTGTCTTGTGTGTAGCGATTGCCAGGTATGACTTAGTATTTTACTCTATACTCTATTTTGAATATGTTGTGTTGTAACTTGTAACCATGATTGATTATTTTAAAGTAAAGAACCTACCTGGTAAACTAAACTGTTAAACTTGATTTGTGTGGTTTCTCTGAAAAAGACATTCTATCTCTGTTAACACGGTAATGAGTTGATTAATTTCCTCAGTCTGGGTTACCCCCTCTGCTGATCTAGGGAGATTGACTAGTTAAGCTTAATGTATCACGGAGTATTGCACCCGTAGAACTATGTCTTAAGTTAGATCATCTCCACATGACGTTTATACATGTTGAGAACGGGTGTTGCCAATATTATCTTCTCGGGTCCCTGAGCCTTTTTGGATAGGCTATACCTTATGAAGTGGCCTCTTCCGCAACCTCTGAGATAAATGCAGACATCTAGTCAGCCGTGAGAGGTGTACATAAACGGCCGTATGTAGCACCCGGTGGAAAACCAGCGCATCCTGTTCAGAGAACAGGCTCAAGAGTATGAGAGTACTTTAACAAATCAACTGTAAATTCTACATCGCAATTAGATACTAATAATTAAATTGGAGTCAGATACATGAGTATAGAATCAGCGTTGGTGGCTGACAGTCAATATAATATACACAGGCTGCCTTTTTGGATAAGCTGGGGTCAGCCTGCAGACCAGACTTAGAGCGGGAGGCAAAGTGGTACTATTGCCTCTGACACGTGGCCAATTATTAACTGATCCCGCAAATCTAAAGAAGCAGTCTCATCCGGTTGTAAGAACAGTAATATTTCAAAACTTACCTTTTCCCACAGCAACAGTGGAAAATATCCCGCTTAAACCTTCGCTCCGAGCTATTCCCTCATTGGTCTAGCTGCGTGGGATTTACACTCCTTAGGGGCAGTCCTAAGCCCGAGCATGACCCAAGGAAGTCTATCGACCCAACTGTCATCCTGGAGGCTGGCCCGGAGGGCGGCCTTCATTTAGCGGTGAAACCGCTCGCACAAGCCATTAGTCTGGGCGTGATAAGCGGTGGTACGGTGGAGCTTCACTCCCAGGCCCTGGGCGATCACATTCCAAAGCTCTGACGTGAACTGGGGACCTCTGTCCGAGGAGACATCAGACGGTACGCCGAACCGGGTGACCCAAGTGGCGATGAATGCCCGAGCCACATCGGCAGACGTTGTCGATGCCAACGGAACGGCCTCTGGCCACCGCGTGGTCCTGTCGATCATTGTGAGGAGGTAGGCGAAACCATGGGAGGGTGGCAGGGGCCCCACCAGGTCCACGTGCACCTGGTCAAAACGCCTCTCAGGAACCGAGAAAGGCGCCAACGGGGCCTTTACATGACGATGCACCTTAGAGTGTTGGCATACAATGCAGGTGTTGGCCCAGTTGTGGATGTCCTTCTTGAGGCCGTGCCAAACGAACCTAGCTGACACCATCTTCTGTGACGACTTCTTGCCCAGGTGGGAAAGACCATGAATGGCATGAAAAACCCGTCATCTCCACTCACCGGGCGTGGTTGCATCGTGGAGACATCACAAAGTAGAACGCGATGTCCTGCAGCTGAAGCCCTGTGACAGCACTCCTACAGGCCTGTACACCTGGGTCCGAGGCTTGATCAACTGCCATGTGGGCGTAGTCAATTCCAAGGTGGACGGCGCCGACGATGGCCCTGGAGAGGAAGTCGGCTACACGGTTGTCTTTGCCCGCAACATGCCGGATGTCCGTAGTGAACTCGGAAATGAAAGCGAGCTGGCGCTGCTGACGGGCAGACCACAGTTCCAACACCTTAGCCATGGCAAACGATAATGGTTTGTGGTCAACAAACACCGTGAATGGCCGGGCTTCCAGCAGAAAAGAGAAGTGACGTATGGCCAGGTACAGGCCAAGGAGTTCATGGTCGAAAGTGCTGTACTTCCTCTCGTTGGGACACAGTTGGCGGCTGAAAAAGGCGAGAGACTGCCAGGCTCCATTAATGCACTGCTCAAACACGGCACCGACGGCGTAATCCGAAGCGTCCATGGTGAGGGCGATCGTCGCCCCTGGTATAGGGTGTGCCAGCATGACTGCGTTGGCCAGAGCCCCTTTCATGGCAGAGAAAGCGCTGTCCATCTCCTTAGACTAATCAATGGCCTTCTTGGGGGGAATGCCCTTGAGGGCCTCGAAAAGGGGCTGCATGAGCTGGGCTGCATGGGGAATAAAACGATGGTAAAAGTTCACCATGCCCAGGAACTCCTGCAGGGCCTTCGCGGAGAGGGGGCGGGGAAAACTGTTCACAGCCTCCACCTTCGACGGCAGTGGCACCGCACCGTCCTTGGTAATGCGGTGCCCGAGGAAGTCAATGGCAGCCAGTCCGAACTGGCACTTGGCTGGATTAATAATAAGGTTGTGCTGGCTGAGCCGCTCAAAGAGGGTTCGAAGACAAAAAGGAATGATAGATCCCGCAGCACCGTGTCCATTAGGCGCTGGAAAGCCTGCGCTGCGTTTTCAGGCCGAACGGCATCTGCAGGAATTCCCAAAGGCCTAATGGCGTGATCACTGCCGTCTTCTGGATGTCCTGCGGCTGTACAGGAACCTGGTGGAATCCGCGCACAAGGTCCACCTTGGAGAAGATTACTTTTCCGGCCAGGCGGGCGGAAAAATCCTGGATGTGAGGAATCGGGTATCGGTCGGGGATCGTGGCGTCATTAAGGTGAGCACGGGAGCGAGGTAAATGTCTCAGCGTTGACGAGCCACCGGTTCTTAACGTCCACCAACAGGCTGTTAGCGCAGAGAAAATCCGCGCCGAGGAGGGGGGTGGACACCTTAGCTGTGACAAAATCTCAAACAAATCGCTGTCCCCAAAAACACAGCACCACGCTCCGCTTGCCAAAAGTGCGGATGGAACTGCCGTTGGCGGCTTGAAGGGCGGGGCCATGTCCATCACTCTGTATGTCCAAGGGTGCTGCAGGCAGTACGCTCACTTGCGCACCAATGTCACAGAGGAAACGTCGCCCAGAATCAGTGTCAGTAATAAATAACAAGCTCCCCGTATGGCCGACGCTCATGGCAGCTAGTGAGTGCCAGCCCTGGCGTTTCCCGACGCCTTAAAGGTGCAAGGGGGGCGGCACTTGGTAGCCTTGGAGCCAAAACGCGCGTGGTAAAAGCACAGACCTCGCTGTTGGGTTGTAGCTGTAGTGCCGGTAATGGCCACTGCGCCCACCGGCAGTGTGGAGTCATTGTGGGCAGGACCTAGGGCAGCCCCGCAGCTCTGTCAGCCGGCGGAAAAAAACTTGTCAGCTTCCCCAGCCAAAGCTCGGAAATCCTTAAGGGGCGTGTTAGCCAGGGCAGATCGCACTGTGGTAGGAAGCTGTTGCATGAACAGCTCCGTGAACAGGAAACACGGTTTATGATTTCCCAGGAGAGTCAACATATAATCCATCAACTCTGATGGCTTGGAATCACCCAGGCCAGGCAGAGAGAGCAGCTGACGAGCGCGCTCGGATTCAATCAAACCGAACGTGTCCAGGAGGTAAGACTTCAACGTCGCATATTTACAGTATCTGCAGTACCTTAGCAACAACAGCAAAATTAGTATTTCCATTAAAACTGACGTGAATTGTCAAAGTCTCTGCGTCTCTGTTTCTACGAAGTTGAGGAATGATATTTGCTTATTGTCTTCGTTGTATTGCCTGGTTATTGTATTTTCCAAGTTTGCATATTTCAAACATTTGAAAGTGATTGGAAGACACAGTTGAAAGTGATTGGAGGATCACCATCCCGCGGATAACACCGTTGAAAGTGATTGGAGGATCACATTATTCTTTAGACCGGGAAAAGTTTAGAGTTGCCTTTTTACTTGTCAGTCAAGATAACTAACTTAAACGAATACTTCATAGCATACTGAAAGTCCTTCTTACGATGCCCGTGTCTACTGCTTCGGTCAAGCGCTCATTCAGCTGTTTGAGATGTCTGAAAACCTACCTACGGAACAGCATGACAGACGCGATTGGCGATTATGAACATTCACAATGACTTTGAAATCGACACAGAGCGGGTGCTTAGGGAATTTGACGCAACCGGGACAAGGAGGGTCAATCTCACATTCTAAAGCCCTATTCGGACGGAATACGTTTTCAGGACAATGTCTGTAAAGTAATTATTACCACAGTACGTCTGTAATGTTAATGGCCGATTCGGACGGGATAAAGTATCTCCGTAAGCAGCGTCTAGAATTACAGAGATGGGAGTGTCTACACTATGTTGTCGTCACACCGAAAATGTTCCCCACGAGTCATACAACGTTACACATCCTATCTTCACTGCAAACTGAGCTGCCAAAAAAAAAAAACTACGTGGAGACAATGTTGGCATGGCAAACATGTCCACAAAAAGCGTGAGGAATCCTGCATTACACGGTACACCTCTTTATTAACGTTAGCTTTAAAAGAAACAGTGTTAGGCCATAACATGTATGTAAGGCTATAGCTAGGCTACAATAGCTTACCTAAAGCTGCCACAAGCGTTGCCCCACTGTAGCCTACTTTTTAGCCTGTTTTTTTTTTTTTTTGCTCTCTTGTCTTCTTATTTAATGTAACGTTACATTAGTGATGGGCAAAACAGTTAACTTCAGTGACTCGAATCACTAGAATCAGTTAATTAAAAAGATTCGTTCACCGAATCGTTCAGTGCTTGGGCGGAGCTCCGACTGCGTACTGCGTAGTCCGACTCACTCAGTGAACTGAAACGGCCGAACGGTTCATGCGGAAGTGCTGTCGCTTTGACAAACGCGCCAAACTCCGTTTACAAATCTTGATATTTTAAAAGTTTCCTCGTTGAATATCAATATTGGAGGTGAATGCTGGTTTTAAATTACTTTTAAGTCTTAACTTGCTGGGCCTGATTCTGGCAGTTCGAGCCGCTGATTATCACTAAGGATCACGTCACGTTAACTCACTGTGTCTAGTAGCCTTCAGTGAACGGATCACGACACGTTCGCTCACAGAAGTCCACTCTGCATGCTCGCTGCCTCGCTCGGTGCCCGCCCGCCCGCCCGTGAATGATTCGTTCAGCACAGCAGAACTGGTTTGCAGGGGACGAATCACGTTTGCTCGCGGCAGTCCCTCCCCCTCCCTGCACGCTCGCTGCTGATCAGATCCGTTTGAGAGCTCAACTGAACTGAGAAATTAACGGATCTTTTCAGTAAGTGATTCAGTTCAATTCGTTCACCCAAAAGATTCTGTCTTTTGAACAAATCGTTTGCGAACGACACAACACTACGTTACATTCATTTAGAGGTCGGTCAATAGTCTTTGCTATCTGTGACTGGAAACACACTATAGATCAGAAACCAGTGCCAAAAAACTTAAAAAGAATTAGAAACGAAAAGAGACTCAAAGATCTTGAACAAGATATGATGAAACAAAAGTGGAATGATGTATTGACTGAAAGGGACACAAACAAAGCGTATGAGGCCTTCTTAAACACAATAAATTCACTATATGACAAGCACTGCCCGGTAGTCAAAACTTCGAGCAAAGACAATAAAGCAAAAGAAAAAATGCCTTGGTTTACTAAGACCATCGAGAACGCATGCAGAAAAAAAACAGCTTATATAAACAGTTTATAAAGGAAAGGAGTGTACAATCATATGCAAAGTACAAAAGTTTCAGAAACAGAGTGACATATTTGCTGAGGAAACATAAAAAAGATTATTATGACAAGTTACTAACAGAAAATAGAAACGACACCAGAAAGCTCTGGAATTTAATAAATTCTGTCTCTGGGCGAAAGGTCAAGCGGACATTCTCTGATCATTTCAATATAAACAACAGGAGGGAAGAAGACAATAAGGTGATAGTAGATAGTTTCAACAAATTCTTTGTTAGTGTTGGTCCGGAGCTAGCCAAGGCCATTCCAGCCTCACTCCTGCAGTGGGATCACTTTGATAGGGGCGGTGAGATAAAAAAAGAGTCATTATTTTTAGATCCTGTCACACAAACTGAAATCAAAGCAATACTGAGAGATTGCCCAGCTAAGACATCCACTGACGTAGACCAGATAGACATGACGTTGTTAAAAAGTATATCAAAAGCGATCATACCTCCGCTAACGTATATATGTAACTTATCGTTCGGTAATGGCGTGTTTCCAGATAAAATGAAGATAGCAAGAGTTCTTCCTCTGTACAAAAGTGGAGACAAACATGAGTTTTCAAATTATCGTCCTGTTTCAATTTTACCACAGTGCTCAAAAATTATTGAAAAGCTCTCAGATTAGACAAGTTCATTGATAAGCACAAACTGCTATGTGACAGCCAATACGGGTTCAGAAAAAAACATTCAACAGCACTGGCCCTAACAGAATCCATAGAATTTATCAAGGACGCGTTAGACCGGAAATTATACACTATAGGCATATTCATAGACCTGAAAAAAGCTTTTGACACGATAAACCACAGCATATTGATTGAAAAATTGTACAGATATGGAATTAGAGGAATCGCATTACAATGGATAAAGAGTTACCTATCAAATAGAGTTCAATTTGTTCAGATAGGAGATAGCATATCAACATGCCTGGACATCACCTGTGGAGTCACACAGGGTTCAGTCTTAGGACCAAAATTATTTATACTGTATATTAATGACATAGTCAAAGTATCAGACGTCCTAAAATTAATTTTATTCGCGGACGACACAAACATCCTCTGCTCTGGAATTGATCTTAATCAAATGGTCAAATTAGTTAACAATGAAATGTCAAAGCTTCACACGTGGTTTAATATTAATAAATTATCACTAAACCTTTCAAAGACAAAATTCATATTATTCGGGAAAAGAGGCCTGAAGGAAAACATAAACTTAAAGGTCAATGGTACCAACATTGAACGAGTGAACGAACACAAGATTCTGGGGGTTACGGTAGATTGCCTCCTGACATGGAAACCACATGTGAAGCTAGTTCAATGTAAGTTGGCCAAAAGCGTGTCTATTTTGTGGAAAATGCAGAAATTACTCAATCAACATTCACTTAAGACAATTTACTCGGCACTCATAACACCCCACCTTCATTACTGTGTCGAAGTGTGGGGTCACACTTATAAAGACACTATAGAGCCACTGTTTAAACTCCAAAAAAGGGCACTGAGAGTTGTATATTGTGTCCCATACGGAGATCACACTAATGATTTGTTTATTAAGGCAAAGTTTCTCAAGTTACATGACATAATTAAGTATAATACCTTACAAATATTATTTTTAGCCTCCAAAAGTCTTTTACCAGTAAATATACAGGATTTGTTTTTAAAGAGAGAAAACATACATAACTTGAGAGGAAACATGATTTATAAACAAAAATCAATAAAGTCTACATTCAGAGGTC
Source organism: Synaphobranchus kaupii (assembly GCA_029718625.1). Lineage (NCBI taxonomy): Eukaryota > Metazoa > Chordata > Actinopteri > Anguilliformes > Synaphobranchidae > Synaphobranchus > Synaphobranchus kaupii. The sequence continues at coordinate 3,671,241 of CM056399.1, forward strand.
ATTCTTTATCTATTGTGGGGGTTAAGCTTTGGAACAGTTTACATGATGAGATTAAATCGTCTACGAATTTGAAGGTCTTCAAGAGTAGGATAAAATGGAAGATGGTAGGAAACTACCAAATATAAACAATAGTGGGTTATCAAGAAATGAAAACAATGTCACGATGTGCAAAAAACATTATAAGCGGTTTACACAGGATCCTGGATCTTGCAACACAAGACAGCAGACACTGGCCGCACAACCTGCTCAGGATGGAGCTTCTAAACTGGTCATTAAACGCTATTGATAAGGTATTCTCTACCAGGCGTGAAGGCAAGGGCGAGCCTTCATGTCCTGATGGGACCTTTCTGGCAGGGTACACTAAGGATGGGTGGGACAAATGGCAGGTAGTGTGTCTTGCAGTACTGGACATAGAAGATGTGGAAGATGTGTACCTGTTTGGATTCATGATGGTGGGCCTACTCGCCCTGGGATTTGGCCTGTTTTTGGTGCACCGACAGCAGAGAAAAATGGGGTTTGACGTCGCCGGAAACAAGGAAGTACTGACCATATTGAGAAATATGAGGTCGGACATCTCTAAAATCAAGGAAAAAATAGCCAAATTACAGGCTAAAACCATCAAGCCTCCGGGGGCCAGTACAGATAATAGTGATGGGTAATGAACTCTGCGATTGGCACTCACACCTTCAAGCATAATGCACTGAACTTAAAGGGGACACTAGAGCATCATAAAAACGAAGAAACGGACACATTTATTTGGACATTATCTGAACAATATTCTGGACTGTTTGCTGTTGAAATGAAACAAATTGTTTTGACTAATGTATTACAGGTACATTTAAATCCGACTTATTTGGACTTTAATATTTGGTTTACTTTATTTTAGCTTATTTTTTCTTTCTCGGTCTGTTTTGTTATAAAGAAAATTCAACTATGCTGTTGTGATATGAAAAAATCCGTTTTAAACAAATGTATAATGTGAACTTTAAATTTGAGTTGGGAAGTGGGGCGGGACTTTTGATAAGCAGGCTGCTTTTTCCCGTATCCCTTTTCGGCAGGTACTGTGTTTGTTCAGGGCATATTACAGAAATTGTGATGAAGTGTGACTATATGCGTGCCGAAATAAATAAATAAATAAAAAAATAAAAAGAAGAGAGCACAACCAAAGGCGTCCTCGAGTGCTTACGTGAAAAACCAGTAGAAAAGACTGGGGAAAACTAATTTCTCACAGGAAATAACAGAATTTTACCGGACATGTCAATTCGCACGGGATAGCTTTAACCTGGGGTAATTTTTACAAGACATTTAACAGTAGGTAAAAGACTCCGGAATCTTTACTGGTGCGGGAGCGCGCAGTCCGTAAAAGTTACAGACATGGGAACTAAAATAGCGGAGCTCTTCCAGTAATTATTACATTACCCCACCTCCCCCTGTAAAACTTATCCCGTCCGAATAGGGCTTAAGGGTAAGATGCTATTTATTTTTATGCAGTGATTGAGGCAACATGTTCTTTTATTTGCAGTGGCGTGTTTTCTCTCTCTCTCTCTCTCTTTCTCACACACACACACACACACACACACACACACACACACACACACACACACACACACACACACACACACACACACACAATTGGCGAGCATTCAGTGATAATATTTTATTAGAAATTTAAGCAGTGAATACATTTTGTTGAGCATGTTCAATAGTTTCATTGACTTGTCAGAAGTGTTTTCATTGTGTTAACATTAACTGTGCTGTAGGCCTAAGTCGCGTAACAGCTTGTTGCACGCAACATTTCCATTCTATTGTGAGGTCTCTCCGGTTTTGCTGATGAAAGATCCGACTTTAACGTAGGCTAGGCCTACTCCTACGTTAGAACTTCTTGTAATATGCGACCCTATGGGCCCTATCTTACACCCGGCGCAAAGCGGCGCTAACCCAAACGCAAGTGTCTTTGCTATCTTACACCCGGCGGTAGGTTCATTATAACGCCTAACGCTCACGCCGTTTAACTAGCATGTACTCTTGCGCCGTATAGGCGTGTTGGTCTTAAGATGAGGAGTGGCCAGGATTATTTTTGGCGTATTGCTATCTTGAGCCAGCAGAAAGCGGTTGCGCTAGAACCACCACTAACCTGGTCTAAAGTCATGTTGCAGTTGTATACATGTTATTTTAACGGCGCATATAAGTGCGTCTACAAAGGCGTGTGCACAATGCGCGTACCCTCCTGTCTGTTACACACAGGGGCGCGCACAAGCATGATTAAAATATCAAGATTACAATGTGAAATAGTATTATTGTGTAGCCTATATCAAAAAATACATAATAATAAAAGGGTCCATAGCCTACCTTTCCCTCAGCGAAGGGGAATGCCATGCACATTAAATTGCTTTCAGCCCACTCCATCAACATCCAGGCAATGTGCGATGGTACGGGACAATGGCTATCCATTAAAAAGCAGCTGATAACACCTATATCAAGCCTAATGCGTGAATTGTCATTCAATGGAAAACTCGCGCACGGCAATAGACGGACATTTAAGTTCAGAAAATGCGCTTCAGATGTCATTACAATACAGCTCTGTTTATCTATGAATACAGCCTGTAAGTAAATAGAATGGTTTGTGACTGAAAAAAGTTCAAAACCTTGTCCAGTGAATATTGCATTTATTGTTTTTCAAATAGCCTAGGCTACAGCGGATTCGCTGTGCATAAGGTTTTTTTTTCGATAGCCTATGGTTAAAAAACGGAGATGTCACCATGTTAACTAAATTGTAACCTTAGCTATTCTTCGTCCTTCATATTTTTTAAATTACAGTGACCAGGTTTCCATACTCTCACCGTTTAAAACCCAGTTGATTTCACCCGTTATTCCATAACTGAACAAAACGATTTTAAAGAGAACTAAGCGTCTAATTAGAAACTAAAACAAATTTGCAGCACGTTACACAATTAATTCACAATTAATTTTAATGCCATTCTCTGCACGTGCGCTGCATGTTCTCTGTTTCCCCTACTGTAAGTCGCACGTTTCACGGTCTTCCTGGGAAAGTGGATTGTTTTAAAGGATTACGCTACGAGTAAAACAGGTTGGTCACATTTCCATAAACAGGACATTATTAAACAAGGGGAAATATGCGTGAACATATGGGTTGCGAACCTGACAGCTTTATTGTAGGCTATTTAGTGTCACCATTAAGGCAAAATAACGGTATGTATGTTATTAATCAATATTAGCCTACTATGCAGGTAGCCTAATGAACTTTGGATGAAGCTTGAACTTCGAGAACTCCATGAGAACAGCCTCTTGGAATTGATGTTTGACACTTTCATTGCATAATCAAACGAAATTCGCTGAACAAGCAGGCTAATTTGGCATTTTCTAAGGTGAGACTGAAGCCATTGATAGCTTATTCTCAGCTGTTGCAGGTCCTTTTAACAAAATTTAACCGTTTAACAGCCCTGTCTGGAATTACCGGGAACTCATAGGCTAATGGTTAGTCCGAATAATATTGATCATACTCCATTTAGCCTATTCCTTGATCACACTAAACACGCACAAGCATGTCTGTTTCGCCATCAAGCAATCCGCCAAGGTGGAAAAGCAGGCTTTTAAAGGGAATGGGATATGACATTTTGATTGGTTTATTGCATGTCACGCCCAAGACAACACCTATAATTAATGAAGCGACTAGGTTCAGCCCAGTTGCACCTTGCGCTCTGCTTAGCGCCAAAAAAACACGCCGTTAAAATAGCAAAAGTGGACTTGGACACGCCCAAAATGGACTTTACCCACTGAGCATTTTGACGTCTATTAGAAAAGTGAAAGTTTTTTTGACGTCTAAACGTCACCTAGACGTCTTTTCAACGTCTATTCAACGTCTAGATGTTTAAATCTAGACGTTGAAATGACGTCTAGTAGACGTCTAAGCTGTTAGCATGTTTTAGTCTATTAGACGTTTAAAAGACGTCTAAATGGTGACGAGCTGTTCGGGCTAAAACCGGTTTAAATTTGGTTGAAAAGTGAAAGTTTTTTTGCCGTCTAAACGTCACCTAGACGTCTTTTCAACGTCTATTCGACGTCTATGGTTTTAAAGTCTACCAAACTTTAATTTTTATATCAAATATCACCCATTTTTAGAATTTAAATTTCATAATGAAAAACTAAATTAAGGTAACATTGTTCCTAAAATAATCCTTACCTTGATCCTGGTAATATAGGCCTTTCACAATGTTCTCAATGTTACGACCCAGATACGAGACGAACCCAAGTGCAACGACCAGGAGACAGATTCACAGAAAGGAGCTTTATTAAATTAAGTGTTGGGGTAGTCCCAACACTGTACAGGAACGGCAACACACAGTATCACACAGGGTAATGCCAGGAAGCCCGGAACGGGCTGCTCCAAGCCGGAGCTGGATTGGAAGGTCTGGAACGTATTGTTCCAAGCCGGAACTGGACTGGACTGGAACTGGACCGGGAGGTCCACACTGGAATCAGGGTCTGGAACGGATTGTTCCAAACCGGAACTGGACTGGACTGGAACTGGACCGGGAGGTCCACACTGGAATCAGGGTCTGGAACGGATTGTTCCAAACCGGAACTGGACTGGACTGGAACTGGACCGGGAGGTCCACACTGGAATCAGGGTCTGGAACGGATTGTTCCAAACCGGAACTGGACTGGACAGGAAGGTGCGTAACTCACACCTGGACTGGACTGGAACTGGACCGGGAGGTCCACACTGGAATCAGGGTCTGGAACGGATTGTTCCAAACCGGAACTGGACTGGACAGGAAGGTGCACGACTCACACCTGGACTGGACTGGAACTAGCAGGGGAGCGACTCACTACGGCTGGACTGGAACTGGACCGGGATGACTACACCGGTACTGAGCAAAACAAAACAGAGGGGGATTAGTGCGGGAGTAGGCACGGGAAGGACCGGGAGGTTCTCACAGAGGTGCAGGGTTTGACAGGTAGGTAGCTGGTGAAGCACGGCAGGGCTGGGTAGTGTGGCGTAGCTGCGGTAGGTCCGGTTGGAGCTGACTGGTCTCCAGAGCTCCCGGAACCGTAACCGAAGAACTTGGTGGCTTCTTCGGCCGGACAGGAACAACTGGAGGGTAGCCAGGTATAACGCCACCACGGAGCCTACACGAGCTGGAGGTGGAGGTACCGCAACACATACAACGAACACGGGGAAACGAACACTGCCACGGATGAATGGGAGCCGGGTTAGCTGGAGGTAAGAGGGAAACAGGTTAGCTGCATGCACAACAGGAATAACTGGGGAGGTAAACTACCAATCCGTAGTTTCGAGCGAACTTAATGCTGTAAGGGGATAATATCCCACAACCAAGCGAGTAGTACTTCGTAAAAGACCAGGAAAACAACAAGCATTAACACCGAGTGACGATAGTTAACGAACTGGCGCCGACTGGCAGCCAGCCGAAGGAATAAATAGTGAAGCTAATGATAAACTAAATAAGGCGCAGGTGTGGAAATAAAACGGGAGTGATACAAAACACCAGGTGAGGAAATGCATGCAACGAGGGGGGAAGGAGCGAAAGGCGGAAGTAAAGCAAGACAACCAGACGAACAAGACAGGGAAGGAAACGCCTAGTCCGCAGCAGCGGGGAAAACACGAACAAAAGGATCCAACATGACACGGAGGGAAAACAGGAAAACACGGAAAACGAACAGGAAAGGAGCGGAACATTACACTCAATTTACTTCGGTTGTCACTTTTCTGGATCTTTTTAACAGGTTTCAGCATAAAGTTAATGTCATGCTTTTCAGTTGTTCCACTGGATAGTAATAACTATTTGTTACATTAAATATTGTACATATCCTAATACTGTCAGTGCAAAATGTAATTTCAATCACAACACACTTTTCTGTCATATTTCAACCAATACAAACATACCAAAGCTTTATACAATAATCTTTAATTTTGGAACTTCTTAAATACACATGAAAACTCAATGAACAAAAGTGTAAAATGTAAACAACATTGAATGGATAAAGTGCTGATGAAAAATACTAGCACAACAAACACCACAACCTATTTCGTCTTATATCCCCCTCCACCACTTCGACCAGGCGCTTGCTTAAAGTGCTGTGATATGGCGCTGTTCACAACCTCTTGTGTAGCGTCTCTATATCTCTTCTGAACGGCATCTGAAATTTAAACAATGACAAATATTAACTCCAAGACAGAGGAGCCATTTCATAGCTCACAACGTGATTAAATCACGATCAATGAATTGCAAGTCAATTCCCCGACGATACATCATGATAGCGTAACTCTGCTATGAACCCAGATCATGTTGTTTTAGTCTTCATGTCTGCTGTACATTTAAACGTACGTTAGTTCCACTCAAGCACTCGTATGTCTCCTTTTAGCGACTTTATCGCTAAATCCCTCAGTTGCTAGTTACTTTAGCTTAGTGGCTAGCTCAGCTAACCTAGCCTTAACAGTTAGCACCATAGGTTAGCACGCTCCGCGTGTGTAATCTTTAGCCTTTAATGATAAAGGTACATGCAATAAATGTTATATATTGCTGGCGTTGGAGATGAGGTAGGAACTCTGCTCCGCTTAATGGGTAATGTGCGCGGACCTCGCTTGCTCCCTCACCCTCTCGCCCCCGAAAAAAGTCGATATTTGGCTCTGCGTATTGATAATTGGATCGCAAGAGGCCAAGATACGAGAATCATAGTATTTATTTTGTGTCCCACCCCTATCATACTCATGACCAGGTCGCGACACGTTTTATAAAAAAAAAAAAAACATTTTTACTTGGCGTGGCAATCGCTGATTATATTAATAGGGCTAACGCGTTAGCCCTTTAGCATAGCTAGCGTCGGCGTGTTGGTAGGCTAGCAGGCTAGCATGTGGTAGCTGGTAAATGATAGCTGGCTGCTCCAGTACGTGCACAAAAAGCAATTAGAAACTCAACAATAAACTTTCAATATCCATCAATGTCTCGTTTGAAGCTGTCTCACAGGTGATTTAGTTATTTTATTCACTCACCTTCTCTCTGCTTCGCTCGATGCTCGACGGTCCTTCTCACATGTGTCAGGCAACTCTGCGCGCATGCGTGCTGCTACGTTGTTCTTCACGTTATTTTGCAGTTTATAAATATATCAAAATATGGACATATTTTAAAGGCCATAAACAAGATCATTTCAAAATGCTGGCTTTCCACACGACTCCCAAAAAAAAAAAATTTAATTATTATTTTTATAATAATAGTCTATGGTTGATACGTGGTCTAAACTTAGACGTTTAAATCTTGGCTAAAATTGATCTATTTATATACAATATTGTAAAATGATCATTTATAATTAAAATTATTTCCCCCCAATATTTGTAGTTCAATTGTGCGTCTTACAGCACACGAATATATAAAAACAAACAATAATAATGAAAATCAATAGCCTAGTTGATATCTGGGCTACACTTAGACGTCTACTTCTCGGCTAAAATTGATCTATTTATAGACGTTACTGTAAATTGATCATTTGCAAGTACAATTATTTTCCCCCAATATAAGTAGTTCAGTTGTGCATCTTGCAGTTGTTTTTTTAAATTTATATTAATGGAATGTATGGATTAAATAACCTAGTCTAGATTTAGACCGGATGTAGACAGTCTAAAAGAGGTTGAAATAGAAACCGAACGTCTATTTGACGTCTAGTGCTCAGTGGGTACGCCATGCGCTTAGACTAAGCGCCAAGATAGGGCCCTATGAGTGCAAAATATATCGTTAAATTAAGTTGTAACGTTAGTCCTAAGTAGTGGCTTTGTTTTCATGTAGCCTATGGCTTGGCCTCCTCTGTTGCGTACCCCGGGAAGAAATCCTGCGGGCGCCCCTGCTCACGACTCTAGCCGCGGTGGAACTGCTGAGAGCAGAAACAACATAATAATATTTCGTATTATCATCAGCGATTCTCCGGAGTGCGAACTGTGCCTCCGTTTGAGGGAACCAAGCCGCAGATTGCTGTTCCCAAAACTCCGGTCATTTAAGGGAAACTGCATTCGCCGCTTCCATGATGGGCGAGTTCGAAAGTAATCCTTGGAACCGTCCAAAGGCGGATCGGGGTCAGTCACCAATGAAGGAGTGCAGGAAATGACCAAACTGAGACTTCTTTCCTGGTCGAGCTAACTAGTGTTGTGTCGTTCGCGAACGATTCGTTCAAAAGAACGAATCTTTTGGGTGAACGAACTGAACTGAATCACTTACTGAAAAGATCCGTTCATTTCTCAGTTCAGTTCAGTTCACGAACGGATCTGATCAGCAGCGAGCGTGCACCGTGCAGGGAGGGGGAGGGACTGCCGCGAGCGAACGTGATTCGTCCCTTGCGAACCAGGGGCCGGTTGCACCAGCTATACGTAAATTCAAACGTAGGCTAGTTATAACGTAAGTGTTTACTAAATTAAGGTTTACACATTACTAAATAAAAATGGGTTGCACCACACAAACTAGTTTGTACGTTGAGCTTAGTAGCTACTAAATATTTACACCTACCCCTAGGTATAAAAAAAATACACAAACTGTAACCGTCTGTTCATCTAATTGGCTACCTCCGCCGTTTCTTCAGCAAACACTGTAAAAATAGTTGACGCGTGGAAAACGTTCAGTTTCAAAACAAAGTTCTTTATAGTTCAAAAGAGAGGCAAACAGAACAGTCCCGTAACTTAGGCTAAGTTTCCATATATTTTCAAAGCACATAATGGCTGTAACATAAATAAATAGGCTAAACAAACAAATAAGGATATTTTGAATTTTATTCGTAAAAACATAAACATGCACACATTGTAATTCTGTTCAATGTTCTATTTTTTTCCCATGGAATGCAAAATAAGTAGCCTGTTAAACTCAATGCAAGTTGATTTCCGTGTTTACATGGTAGCTTATTGATTGATTGGTTATGGATTTGTTATCGTCATGATAAAGCGACAATGTTTACCTTAGTATTGAACTAAGCATTACTTAGTTTTCACTAGCTAAGACATTACTTACGTATTGGTGGTGCAACCGAATTTAGTAAAGCGATAGTTTGAAACTAACTAGTAGCAACTAAGGACCTAGTAAATACTTTACGCGCAAACTTAGTCACAAACTTACGTATGACCGGTGCAACCCAGCCCAGTTCTGCTGTGCTGAACGAATCATTCGCATTTGCTTCTTCCTATTCCATTTCGGACGTATCGTTCTAAGTATTGTATAGCCGAAATGAGTACCGTGTTTGCGTGTTGTATACTAGAAAGTTTTTTTTTCTTTTTTTTCTCTAATTTGTTTCCTAAATTGTTCGAAATAAAGTTTATATTTAAAAAAAAAATTATTAAAAAAATTCACGGGCGGGCGGGCGCCGAGCGAGGCAGCGAGCGTGCAGAGTGGACTGATTCGTTCACTGCGTGACGTGACGTGATCCTGAGTGATAATCAGCGGCTCAAACTGCCAGAATCAGGCCCAGCAAGTTAAGACTTAAAAGTCATTGAAAACCAGCGTTCACCTCCAATATTGATATTCAACGAGGAAACTTTTAAAATATCAAGATTTGTAAACGGAGTTTGGCGCATTTGTCAAAGCGACAGCACTTCCGCATGAACTGTTCGGCCGTCAGTTCACTGAGTGAACGAACTGTGACGCAACGGTGCAAGTTCAGTGATCCGTTCACTGAAGCTACTAGACACAGTGAGTTAACGTGGCGTGATCCTGAGTGATAATCAGCGGCTCAAACTGCCAGAATCAGGCCCAGCAAGTTAAGACTTAAAAGTCATTGAAAACCAGCGTTCACCTCCAATATTGATATTCAACGAGGAAACTTTTAAAATATCAAGATTTGTAAACGGAGTTTGGCGCATTTGTCAAAGCGACAGCACTTCCGCATGAACTGTTCGGCCGTCAGTTCACTGAGTGAACGAACTGTGACGCAACGGTGCAAGTTCGTTCACTCAGTGAACTGACGGCCGAACAGTTCACTGAGTGAACGAACTGTGACGCAACGGTGCAAGTTCAGTGATCCGTTCACTGAAGCTACTAGACACAGTGAGTTAACGTGACGTGATCCTGAGTGATAATCAGCGGCTCAAACTGCCAGAATCAGGCCCAGCCAGTTAAGACTTAAAAGTCATTGAAAACCAGCGTTCACCTCCAATATTGATATTCAACGAGGAAACTTTTAAAATATCAAGATTTGTAAACGGAGTTTGGCGCATTTGTCAAAGCGACAGCACTTCCGCATGAACTGTTCGGCCGTCAGTTCACTGAGTGAGTCGGACTACGCAGTACGCAGTCGGAGCTCCGCCCAAGCACTGAACGATTCGGTGAACGAATCTTTTGAACGAATCTTTTTAATGAACTGATTCTAGTGATTCGTGTCACTGAAGTGAACTGTTTTGCCCATCACTAGAGCTAACTGCAACGCACCTGCGTTCTTTATTTATAAACCTCATTCAACCCAAAGAACACGTCATAGAAGTTACCGTCTATGACGTAGCCGCGTTGACAGTAGGAGGTGAATTATATATGTATGTCCCAGAGGTAGCAGCCACAATACGTTCATACTCCTGCCATTTATTTTTACAGTATTAATATATATACATACATGTGTATATATTTGTATTCATATTTTCAGACTGATCCAGCCATGCTGTTCAAAACCTTGTTGGTAATCCTCTCTGTATCAGGTAAACTGTCTATTTAAGTTTTTTTATTTTCTTTCTTTTTTAAATGTATGTTTCAGATTTCATCTAGAAATATTTTTTCAGTTTTGGTCACTAATTATTATTCTACGTCCCTTAAAAATGGTCAAATAAATTGTGAAAATTGTTTGTGTGTGCTTGTGTTTTTCAGATGTTCTGGGCCAGCTGGGGTGGAGCGTGACTTACAGCCCTGACAGAATGTGTGCCTTAAAGGGGTCTTCAGTGGACATGCGCTGCACTTACTCATATCCCAGATCTCACACAGTGCAGAAAACATTCTGGTTTATTAATGACTGGTACAGCTCACAGGAGCCTGAAGACCTGTTCCAGTATCCAGAGGACTCTCACCGTGTGGAGTACCTTGGGGATCAGAACAAAGACTGCACTCTTAGAATAAAACAACTGAGAGAAAGTGATTCAAAAATATATCACTTCAAGTTCCTGACTAGTAAAAATGAAAAATATGTTGGCCAACCTGGTGTCATATTGACAGTTACAGGTAATTTATTTTTCAGAGTTCAGAGGATTCTCCTCCCACATGTACGAGTGGACGAATAAGAAAGGGAGATACATGTTTACAGTTTTAATTGGCTATTTGCAGATCTGCAGGTGAAGGTGAATCCTGGCACAGTAACAAAGAGACAGAGAGGAACACTGATCTGTAGCACCACCTGCACTCTGCCTGGCAGCCCAGCCTTCATCTGGTACTGGAACGGATCTCCACTGTCCTTCTCCAATCAGGGACTCCAGTTCAGAGCCAGAAGTGAATTTGCAGGCAAATACTCCTGTGCTGTGAAAGGCTATGAGCATCTCCCTTCCCCTGCAGTGACTCTTAATGTGAGATGTGAGTAAAAGAGGCCTAACTTGTGTGTTTTAATTTCCTTTTAAACACAAATATCAGGGGTTATATCAGAGATCAAAAGCACTATTTATTGCATATTAAAACATCAATAGGCCAACTTAGGGATTCCCACACGTGGATTTTTTAAATGTTGAATAATTTTAGAAAGGAAAAACAGACAGCAAAAATTGGTTTATTTTATTTTAGAAATAAACACTGGTTATTCTTGCCACAGTTGCCTTTGGCTTGCTTTCTTGGGTGTAGGCAAGGGTATGCTCTGAAGTGTATTCTGACTAATTCTTTGTTAAATGGCCCGTATGAATTACATTTTCCTGATTGTTTGATTAATGACTACCAGTTTATAGATAGCAATATTATTTGTGATTCGGCCTGGCACCCCACTTTTGTGTCATGCGCTTGATTCATTTTTATTTATTAGTTTCATAACTTATTTCTAATATTATCACTAGAAAAACTGATGGTTTTTCAGTTCCTACAGGTTTGTAAGGTTTCAGCCTTAATGTACAGTTACATTTCCAGATACTGTATGTAAATGAACAGGTCCAAGTTAATTACACTGCAACACAAAGGTATACTGACATTAATCATTAGATAAGTCATGCCAAGATCATCCCAGGAGCACCTCTGTATCAGTGAGTCCCTCTGGTGAAATAGAGGAGGGCAGCTCAGTGACTCTGACCTGCAGCAGCGATGCCAACCCACCAGTGCACACTGAGATTTACTTTTTGAGTTACTTTTTGTTTCAGGTTTGAAGGTGGAAATTAATTCTAACTCAGTGAGAGAGGGTGTGAAGGTGACACTCACCTGTAAAAACACCTGTGCTCACTCAAGTTATGGAATAACCTGGTACAAGAACAAAAGACTTCTGTCTAACTCCACCAACCAGAAACACAATTTCATAGCCAGGAGTGAAGATGCAGGCAACTACTCCTGTGGTGTAGGCTATAATAAGCATATCTCTTCCAATGCAGTGCTTCTCAGTGTGATATGTGAGTATATGAGTTCAATTTCTTACATTTTACTTTCTTCACAGAAAAAACAGTGTTTCAGGTGGAGGTGCAGTTTCTAATCTAATGGATGTTCAAAAGGCATGTGAATAGAATATTTAGAAAGCAGCCATATTTAGAAACAGGCACGTCTCTGGCCTTAATGCCGCCCTAGGCGAGATTGTGACCGGGCATGGTGGAGGGGGTTTGCTGTCGATAGCGATTACAGACAAGCTTCCAGCCACCTAGACTTTCAAACCACAATGCTGTGAGTTCCTCACTTCATCACACCAGAAAGAGGAAACATGGGCAGAAATTAGTGCCAGCAGAATTATAATTTGAATTGCATATCTTGAATTTGTAATGCAATGATTTTAATTTCTAATGTTTAAACTCAATTATGGTATTTACAATGGAATGCGTAACACTAACTTGATCTTAATTTGGAAATACAAACCGGCAGCCGAAAATCGGAAGTCTTGTTGTGGCGAAGTCTTGTTGTGGCTAGCTTCACAAAGCTTTATGCCGTCTACCTGTGAGTGCAGTCTGTGGTCATCCATGATTAAAGTTTGTTGGTATCAAACTCCGTTATATGCTCCTAGCACCACCACAATACCGAAATGGGATAGAAAAAATACTGGAACCATTGGAACCAGGTACTAACTGCTGTTTGCAGTTTGACTGAATCTGATCGTTTGGTTTTTACTAAGTACCTGGATGTGTGTTACAAATTTTTTAAAATTGAATTGCAAATTGTAAGTTAATTTGAAGGTGTATTGAATTAGAATTTTTAACTTTAAATTGAATGTGTAAATTTTATGCAATGAAGGCCAAATGCAATTTTAAACCAACACATTCAATTTCAAGTAGTGAAATACATTCAAGTTATGCAATTCAAATTAATTTTCTGCTGGGACTAAATTCTGCCCATAGAAAGAGGAAAACCCATAGATTTAATGCACATGAGCCATATACAGTATTATCCATATGCAGTGAGGCTATTATTGGTTATCCTGTGTAGTGCCTTATAGCAGTACCTTAAATCGTAATGGTAAACATGTTGTTGTTTCTTCAGTTCTGTACTTTCAGCCCGCACAGTCAATTGTTCCATGTTAAATAAACACTTACAGAATCTCACTGTGTGAGAAGCTACAAACACTGAGGGTGTGAACCCACTGAGCTGAGTGTGACATTTATATAAAACTGCAGGACCTGTTATTTTCTCTTTCAGATCCTCCTAAGAGAATCTCAGTATCAGTGAGTCCCTCTGGTGACATATTGGAGGGCAGTTCAGTGACTCTGACCTGCAGCAGCGATGCTAACCCACCAGTGCAGAGATACACCTGGTTAAAGAATAATAGAGGTGTATTCTCAGAGACAGGAGGACCAGAGGAGAGTTACACCATTAAAAACATTACACAGCAGGATGTTGGAGAGTACTATTGTGAGGCAGGGAATGAGATTGGGTCAAACAGCTCTCCTCGTAAACTTCTTGATGTGCAGTGTGAGTATATCCATGTAACTCAGCTTCAGACACATGGAGCAGAGAGAAGTCAGTAACTCTTGTGTGTCTGAGAGCAACTTCACAACAGTAACACACAGTAATCCAGTCAAACTGGCCAGAGGAGGAAAAAACATGTGAATCACATTAGATTGTAATGATGAAGTTTAATAAACCAGATAATAATTGCATGTCGTAAGTAAAACGTGTAGTAATTCCGAGTTTGCACAGTGCAAACAAAGCTACCATATGCAGCTGTTGAAGTTTAACAAAAGTAAGTTATTAATGAGCCAAGTAAAATGTTTTTTTTTCTTCTGTTTTTAACCTTTTTATTTAATATACTGAACACCATAGAGACCTGAATCATGGTAAACATGGTAACGTGCTATCTGCCCATAAATACTGCTGTTGCTATTGAAAACTTTTCTAGCCTATATGTCTCAAGAAAAATGATCAACTACCATAAAAAAAGTTCCAGGATATACCAGTGATCTTCAGTCCTGGTCCTGCATAGAGGCCTTCAAGGGTCTGCTGGTTTATGTTGTTACTCTAAACTTAATTTATCAATTAAAGCGGTCAGTTAACTCACCTTACCTGGTTTCTTGTCTCAATTGGTTGCTGACATTAAAGGTGCAGTAGGCAGTATTTTTTCTATATAATTTTGGCGAAATTACTAAATTTGCTCATTACATTCCAGCAGCTATCAATAAATCAAGTGTTCTGAGAAAAAAATCCGGTTTCTGTAAGTATCCTATTTCTGGGCTCTGTACTAGGCTGTCATAAAATCTCAAGCTGGTCTTCCAAAAACCAACCACTCAGGGCTAGCTATGTAGCTACCAATCAGGGCAACTATCTACAAGCAAAAGATCCTCCTGGTAGAATAAACCCCTCCCTGTCTGCCTGTCTCCGCGCGCGCACTGGACCATAATGTGGTAGGAGGGGCTTAGGAGATAGGAGGGAGGAGTGCAAAAGGGGGAATCTTTTTGCCTTGTATATTTTCAAACTTGCCTACTATGGCGTTAGATTAGTGGCAAAAAGAATTGATACTGAAAAAATAAGAACGGACATTGAAAAAAAAAATTTGATAAAAAAATATTGATTGATTGGTAATAATTATTTTGTATTCCCTTTAGAATTTTCGTTGATCAAAAATCTTATTTTCACCTTTGTTTTTTTCCCCTGCGCGTACGTGATGCTTTTTCACTTTTGGTCAAGTCATTTTTTTCGTCGGCCAAGTCATCTTTTTCTACGACCAATTTTTTGGCACTCTTTTCAGGTGGGGGCGGGGTCTGGGCGTGTCGGTATTGAGTGACAGCTGCAGTGTAAAAAGGAGAATTCAATTGAAACAGTGAAGATATTGCTGGTTGTACCAGACTATTTCAGTAACAAATAGCCTACTACAGTACAATACTCGATAATAATACTGTAGGCTATAACTTCTCTTTTGCATTTCCTTTAAACTGCTTCACATTAGCCTAATGCATTCCTGTGTAATATATATCCGTCCTTTAGTGAGTGGTCTCTGATTTAGCTACTTTCATTAATTTAACGTTATTTCCTGGCGGTGGCGGATAAACTTGTTGGCTTAAAATGACACATGGCCTGGCAAATGAGTAAATACACTTGAGGAATAGCTAACGTTAGGTCGCTAGCTAGCATTGTACTGTAGAAGTAGTAAGCTACATATGTTACTGAAATAGTCTGGTACAACCAGCAATATCTTCACTATTTCAGTTGAATTCTTTTTACTCTGCAGCTGTCACTCAATACTGACACGCCCAGAGCCCGCCCCCACGTGAAAAGAGTGCCAAAAAGTTGGTCGGAGAAAACGATGACTTGGCCGAAGAAAAAAATGACTTGACCGAAAGTGAAAAAACTGTTACGATCCCGGTTATGGACTGCACTCAAATGCACGACACGAACACAGGGAATGCCAATACTCAATATTTTATTGCTTCGACCAGGATCCCTCCTGAAGCATAGGGAGAATAAGAACAGGTATTTATAGTTCCAAGCCGGAACTCGACACAGAGACAGACAAGAGAGAGCGCTCAGCTCTAATAAATTATTGCCTTGACCAGAATTCCTCCTGAAGCATAGGGAGACATTTAAAGACTAACAGTCCGGTTATGAGTACAGCAGGGGAACGGGAGCAGGGGAGGCCGGGGCTGGTGATGGTGACAGGAAACCAGGCAAGCTGAGCAGAGGAGGAGCGGGAACCAGGAACCAGGGCAGAGCAGAGTGGCAGGAGCAGTGCAGGTTAGAGGAGTGGGATCTGGACTGGGCGTGTTCACAGCAACAGGACAGCAGCGGCAGCAGCACAGGCAGGAGGCGGGCACCGCCGCAGAGTGGAAGAGCTGGAGCCCCGACTGCATGCACACACGGCAGATGGTTTGCAGGAAACAGCAACACAGGCAGGGAATGCAAACAACTGCAGGTTGGTAGACTCAAAGCAGACACGGTTAGTACAGCAAGATAGGGCAGACCGAACAGCGAGAAGCGCCGTTCCTGACGAGAGCTAGACGGGAACCAGACTGAGTGGAAAGACGAGTAAACGCCGGTAGCAAGACAAAGGTTTTAAATACAAGACTAGATACCAAGTATCACCAAGACGAGACCAGAGGTATTCACACAAGGAGAGTTAACGAACTGGCAGAGGACAAAGAACACCGTCTGACTAAATACAAACATTAACAAATATCAATTAGGTGCCGCGTGCGAATGTATGAGAGAGTGATTAGCGGAGCAGAGAGTGTGTGGAATGCATGTGAAACGGAGGAGAGGGATAGGCGGAAGAAGAATAGTGGGACAGAGTGACACGAAAGGGAAACAACCACGCCCAACCTGCAGCACGAGGGAAACAAACTAGGGAGAGACAAACATGAAACAAAGGGAGAAGGAAAACATGGGAAACACGAGGACGGGAGTGAGAACATCACAAAAACATTGTATGGGCAAGGGAAAAAACCAAAGGTGAAAATAAGATTTTTGATCAAAGAAAATTCAAAAGTGAAAACAAAATAATTATTACCAATCAATCAATATTTTTTCAATATCAATTTTTTTTCAATGTCTGTTCTTATTTTTTCGTGATCAATTATTATTTTTCAAAAAAAAATTTTTTTTTCAGTATCAATTCTTAGTGGCACATCTAACGCCATAGCCTACTGCAGCTTTAAGGCAAAAACAAAAACCAGCAGACCCTGCGGCCCTCCAGGATCAGGAATGAAGATCACTGGTATATACAATTAATTTCAGAACAAAATAAATTCAGTGTGACACTTCAGAGACTTCATTAGGTGGAATTTAACAAGGTTTTCTATTGATTTTAGATTCTCCCAAGAACACCTCAGTATCAGTGAGTTCCTCTGGTGAAATAGTGGAGGGCAGTTCAGTGACTCTGACCTGCAGCAGCGATGCCAACCCACCAGTGCAGAGCTACACCTGGTTTAAGAAGAATGAAACTGGAGTCTGGCAGGCAGGATCAGCACAGAGTTTGAACTTTTCTAACTTTACATCCTGGAACAGTGGCCAGTATTACTGTGAGTCACGGAACACACATGGAGCTCAGAATGCTTCTGCTCTACTGGTCGCAATGCAAGGTATGGCCAGAACATATTTGATATGATATTTCATACAATACTGATCATGATCCTGGGGCTACAATGCAATACCGATCATTGCACTGAGGCTACGTTCTGAAACGCGTCACGATAGATGATAGAGCATTAGCACTAAAAGTGTTATGATTCCAGGGTTGCGTAAAATACAGGTTTGCAGTAAATTATAGTAAAGGTAGGCATAGAGGGGTATATTTACACATTTATAAACTCTCAGCTTACAGAACTTGATGAGATGCGTTGTGAAATGAACGTTGATATTTCATAAATGACACCCGGTACATGTCTTTGGCTTTGCTTAGGAGGTCAGTCATTGATTGCGGCTGTAGCTGTGGGAATCGTTGCCCTTGTGGCCGTTGTGTTTCTTGGTGTTGTGTGGGTGAGGTACGTTGCACATTCACAACATTATAAATTATATCTGACTCTGTCTAAAACAAGTGTGCATTTCTGTAATATGTTCTGGGTTATTGCAATGGAAGCTTTCATAAACTATGACTGATGTTTCTTGAACATTTAAAAAAAAAAAGTTAGTTTAATGTAACACCTGTTTGACAGAAAGGGCAGGTGAAAGGTGCATCACCTTAAAGCATTTTTTTTGTATGAATCATGTGGATATAATGACAACAAATACAAAATTATGTTTGTGCAACTGGGAATTGTTTAAAGATTTGTCTGAAGATAGATTTCCTTTATCATTTGCTTTTTAAATTTTTTTTAACTTTTTTGCTTTTTCTCTAAAGGATGAGAAAATCATCAAATGAGAAAGTACACACAAATGATGGGGACAAGGAGGTGAGTACATAAAAATTAAATATATTT
This sequence comes from Synaphobranchus kaupii, assembly GCA_029718625.1. Taxonomy (NCBI): domain Eukaryota; kingdom Metazoa; phylum Chordata; class Actinopteri; order Anguilliformes; family Synaphobranchidae; genus Synaphobranchus; species Synaphobranchus kaupii. Next base: position 3,689,740 of record CM056399.1, read on the forward strand.
CATATATATATATATATGTATATATATATGAGCACCATAATTCATTGGACAGTGACCCATTTTTTTGTTATTTTGGTTCTGTACTCTAACACTTCGAGGTTGAAAGGAGACAACAACAATCAGGTTGGAGTGCACACAGCTTTAATTTGAGAGTATTTTCATCCATATCGGATGAACCATTTAGAAATTATAGAACTTTTTGTACATAGTCCCCACAATTTCCGGGCATCAAAAATATTGGACAGTTTAACATAATACAGAATAAAGTTATCATTTTTGATATCTGGTCACATATACTTTGCATGCCATGACGTCCTGATGTCTGTGACCCAACAATATGAAAAAACTCTTGATATCTTATTTTCTAGTACTCCTACAAGCGATACTATAACCTCTTTGCATTTTAATGGATCTCTATGGGAATTGGGGGATGGGACTAGATTTAGCTGTAAATTGCACTGGAACAGTATGGAACACATGATTGGTAAAATGACTGTAAGTCATCAAGGTTCTGATGTATCAAACAAGCCTCAATCCATCGCTCTGCTGCCAGATATGCAGTAGATATGGATGGATCACTTTAAGGGTTGTTTCTCCTGACAAATTTTCCCATTGAACTCTGGAAAAATACATCAGGAGAAGAAACCCTTCAAGTTATCCATCCATATCTACTGTATTTCTGGCAGCAGTGATGGCTTAAAGAGATAGTTCGGAATTTTGGACATAATGTCTCAATTACCACTTACCCATGATGTAGTTGATTGATGGAAACCATTTTCAGCTAATTCCATGCTGTCCCTTCTTTTGGACGTACACACGTTGCTAATGCTAGCGCAACTCTAAGGTAACCGGTAGCATCCACTACCAAACGCACTTAAACACTCCACAGTGCACCCAAAGCAAATAAACTACGACGACAGTCTATCGGGGTTATTTCGAGTGTTTATACCATCATTTTTGAAGTCAAACTATCGTTGAATCCTTTACTTTGTGCTGACCTAATATTCTCTGTGGAAGTATGGCGGCGGAGCGAATGTGGCCATTGCAACTTGTTGCTCTTCAGTGTTTCCCCTAGATTTTTTTTCAGGCCGGGCGGTGAAAGTGCGCCATTTTGCGTAGAGGCGGAAACTATAATTACACCCTCATAATAGCGCTGCCATTGAAAATTTTAATTAGGCCTAACGGGAAACCGAAGCTGTTTTGGCAAGGGTTTTTCCTGATGCTATTTTGATCATTCCCGCATTCTGCGGTAAGGGAAATATTGCAGCTACATTAAAAAATAAAAAAAAAAATTAAAAAATTAAAATTATTTATTTTCCCTCTTGTTCAAGCCGGGCGGCACGTGAGTTTGATAACGGTAGGGGAAACACTGCTCTTCTTTCTTGTTGTAGTCGACCAGTGCCGGCAATATATTTGTAGGTAACGTAAGTTATCGCTCCCCAGATAGACTGTCGTCGTATTTTATTTGCTTTGGGTGCACTGTGGAGTCTTTAAGAACGTTTGGTAGTGGAAGCTACCCGTTACCTTAGAGTTGCGCTAGCATTAGCAACGTGGAAAAATTTCTGAGGTTCTTTAAATGTATTCCCCTGTGAAGGACAGTTTAATTTCCTCAAACAGTATAAGGAGTTCTTAGCATGTGACATTAACATGCAAAACAGTGCAACACTGTTTAGGTGAATGATACTGAGGGAGAGGAAGTTGTACAGTGTGTGGTATAATCACAGATCTCCAATCAATAACTATACACACAGATTATTTTGGTGATGATGGTTTACTGCCATTGGTTATGGAAAATGGCTTCATATGCTTTAGAGCAGTGGTCTTCATTCCTGGTCCTGGAGGGCCGCAGGGTCTGTGTTCTGTGGAACACTCCCATCCTTCACCTGCCTCTTTTCTTTACCCTGCAGGGGAATGAAAGCCCCATTTATGGCAAAGTCTCAGGAATTGCAATGACTCACACCGAAACACTGGCTGCAGACACAGGCAACGTTGAAGTTCCCCTGTACAGTTCTGTCCAACCCGCTAACACCCGTGACCAGGAAGAGCTTCTATACTCTACTGTTCAAAAGCCACTTCCCCAGTGTGAGGATGATGTTCAGTACGCCAGTATCCAATTCCTCCCCTCCAATGCTGCCCCCTGGTGAGAATATCCCTCCATTGTACCTGTGCTGACTGTTGCTGTGTCTGGCCTTCTATCATCTCCCTCTAGCAGCTTTTAGCATAGACTGCCCTCTCTGACTCGAGCCAGGAGAGGCCTCTAAATAAGTCAGCAGGAGAAGGACCCTCACTGTGTAGAGCAGAGTGTCTCAGTGGGGATAAGTGAGATGGGTGTGCCCTGATTTATACTGGAATACAAGAAGCACTGGGGGAAAGTATTAACCTCCTAAGACCCGTCATTCATTCATTTTGCCTAAAAAGAGTCACTGGGGCGGTACCTTATAGGTACATATATTTGCACTCCAAGCCAACAATACATAATGCATCTGTACCTTTTTTCAATTCAATTCAATTCAATTTTATTTATATAGCGCTTTTCACAGATGACTGTCACAAAGACGCTTTACAGAACAGAAAGGGGAGGAAAGGGGAAATGGGAAATGCCAGCTCTAAGCCAGCTCTAAGCCCCCAGATAGCAGAGGTAAAAACTCTAGTAGGAGAGAAAAACCCTCATACTGTGGTGAGAAAAAACTCCCCGATGGGAAGAAATCTCGAGAGGAACCCGGCTATTGAGGGATGCCCATCCTCCACTGGCCTATGGGTTGATTATGTCATAGGGAGGTATTCGATTCAGATGACTCCATCATGTAGAGATCAGCAGTGGCAGGTGGGGGGCGCCTAGCTGGTCTTGGGCTGGAGCTCCGGGCCAGGAGGGGGGGCGGGGGAAAGACGTGGGAAACTCTGGAAACTTGGGCTAGAGCTCCGGGCAGGTGCCCAGAGCAGGGAAGAGGAAAAAAAAGAAAAAACATTGTTAGGGGGTTCAGATGGTAGCAGAACAAGCGCAGCAGGAGAGACAGAGGTGTCTGCTGCGATAAGGAAACCCCGGCAGAATAAGGCTATGGCAGCATAGCTAAGGGCTAAACAGAGGCAGGGGCCAATACAGCCATGAGGGCAGGCTTGAGACAGTCACCACTAGACCATGACCGGTCGAGCTTAACATAACACTACCAATAATGATCCAGTGACAGCACAGACCGCTCAGTCCACCAGCGACTCTATAGCTAATGCCAGCCACCCACTCCTGCCCCTCAACTATAGGACAGACTAAAAAGATGAGTTTTAAGCCTAGCTTTAAATAGACTGACAGTGTCTGCACCCCGAACATGAGCAGGCAATTTGTTCCATAGGAGAGGAGCACGATAGGAAAAGGCTCTACCACCTATTGTACTTTTAGCTATTTTAGGAATAACAAGGAGGCCTGCGCCCTGCGAACGGAGCGTTCGTGAGGGATTATAAGGGAAAAGTAAATCCCTTAAATATAAGGGGGCAAGCCCATGTAAGGCTTTAAAGGTAAGTAATAGAATCTTATAGTCTATTCGAAATTTGATTGGCAACCAGTGAAGTGAAGCTAACACTGGGCTGATGTGTTCAAATCTTCTAGTTCTCGTGAGAATACGAGCAGCTGTATTTTGAATTAGTTGAAGCCCTTTCAGAGAGGACTGTGTACATCCAGACAAAAGAGCATTACAATAATCTAATCTAGAAGTAACAAAAGCATGGACTAGCTTTTCAGCATCATGTAGGGACAGTATTTTTCGAATTTTTGAGATATTCCTCAAGTGATAGAAAGCAACCCTAGAGATGTCTTTAATGTGAGTATCAAATACTAGATCTGGATCAAACGTAACACCAAGATCTTTAATGACAGCACTTGAGGTGATTGAAATTCCATCAATGTTAGGCATATAGCCAGATAGTTTGCATCTCAGGGACTTGGGCCCCACCACCATTACCTCTGTCTTATCAGAGTTTAGTAAGAGAAAGTTATGGGTCATCCATTCCTTTATATCTATAAGACAAGCTTCCATTTTTGACAGCAGGACAATTTCATCAGGCTTGACTGATAGATACAGCTGGGTGTCATCTGCATAGCAGTGGAAGTTAATGCCATGTTTACGGATGATTTGTCCCAGGGGAAGCATATATAGAGAGAAGAGCAAAGGCCCAAGGACAGATCCTTGTGGTACTCCATATCTAACCCTAGATTTATAGGAGGAGTCATTGTTAAGATGCACAAATTGATATCGGTCAGATAAGTATGATCTAAACCAGGAAAGAGCCAGTCCACGGAGGCCAACAATATTTTCGAGCCTATCCAGAAGGATGAGGTGATCAACTGTGTCAAATGCTGCACTTAAATCCAGAAGCATGAGTACAGAGATATAGCCACTATCAGAAGCAAGGAGTAGGTCATTGAATACTTTGACTAGGGCTGTTTCAGTGCTATGAGAGGGTCGAAAACCAGATTGAAAAACTTCCAATATTTGATTAGGGTGCAAAAATGACCAGAGTTGTTTTGAAATCGCCTTTTCTATTATTTTAGAGAGGAACGGAAGGTTTGAGATAGGCCTATAGTTAGACAAGTCGTTTATATCCAAGTTTGGCTTTTTAAGAAGGGGTTTGATGACTGCAAGTTTGAGAGTCGGTGGTATATGTCCAGAGGCTAAAGAAGCATTAACAATATGCAACAGTGGTGTTCCAATTACTGGCAGTAGCTCCTTCAGTAGCTTCGTTGGAATAGGGTCTAGAAGACAGGTAGAAGATTTTGAAGAATTTACTATAGTATTAAATTCAGTGAGATCTATTGGAGCAAAGGAGTTCAGATAGGCCACCCGTCCATCTGAAGATTCTGCACCCAGGTGTTGAGTGGACGGAGGGGCAGACCCTGTATGAGGGGTGGTAGAAGAGGTAAAGGTATTCATTAGTACCAAAAAAGAACATTATTGTGCTCTCAGGGTAAAATTAACCACAAGGAAGGCAAGGCAGGTGATCTGGCAAACAGTCATGGAAGTTTAGCCAATGAGAGTAGGGTGGCCAGCTCTGGCTCTTTCAGCCAACTTGAATGAATTATTTAAATTTGCATTGACCTGTGGGATTAAAAAGCCAACGAGCATTTTGGATTTTTTTCTCCTGAATTTATGTTCCTAAAAATACACTTCCATTGTAATGGAAATATGGAATTATTATATAAAGTTTAATATTCATAATGTTTCTGTTACGATCCTGATACGGGACGAACCCAAGTGCAACGACCAGGAGACAGATTCAAGAAAATGGAATTTTATTAAGCGTTGGGGTAGTCCCAAAGCTGTACAGGAAAGGAAAACAGGTTAATTAATAAACATAAGTAGAGTCCCTTACGGACTGCTCCAAGCCGGAGCTGGGCTTGTAAGTCAAGGTAGGTTCCAAGCCGGAACCCAAAAGGGTGCTGGACTAGGAGTCCAAGCCGGACTGGGTGCGGAAGTGCCCTGCAGTTCCAAGCCGGAACTGGGTAGGGAAGGTGGAGTAGCGGCACCGGGTCCGGACTGGAACTGGACCGGGAGGTCCACTCAGGAAAACGGAAGGCGGCACGGAACTTGTTCCAAGCCGGAACTGGACTTGAACGGAGGTGTATAAAACACCGGAACTGGACTGGAACTGGACTGGAACTGGACCGGGAGGTCCACTCAGGAAAACAGAAGGCGGCACGGAACTTGTTCCAAGCCGGAACTGGACTTGAACGGAGGTGTATAAAAACACCGGAACTGGACTGGAACTGGACTGGAACAGGACTGGAACTGGACTGGAACTGGACCGGGAGGTCCACTCAGGGAAACGGAAGCCGGCACGGAATTATTCCAAGCCGGAACTGGACTTTAACGGAGGTGTACGAAACACCGGTACAGGACAAGACCTGGGCTGGAGCTGGACTGGAACTGGATAGGTAGCTTGAATAATCGGGTAGAAAGCAGAGGTTAATAGCAGGGTACTGTGACAGGACTGTAGCTGAAGAAAGCTCCGCCGAGTTGGAAGGTGCGGCGTGGCTCGGGCAGTTCTTGCTGAAGCCGGCTAACATTCAGGGGTCCTGGTACCGTAACTCAAGTACGGGAGGTACGTAACATAGGGAGGACAAGACACAGCTACAGGGAGACTGGAACCGCGGCGTCTGGAGGTTGAAGGGAGACAGGTAAGTAGCATGCAACAGAGAATGTTTCGGAGGGATAGCTACCAGACTGGAAACCAGGCAAACAGGTACAAGACAGCAAGCTGACGAATACTGGACCAGAAGCGTGACATGACATAAACACGGTTGGTTAGTTATCGAACTGGCCCCGACTAGCAGCCAGCCAGGGGTTTAAATGGTGCAGGAAATGAAGGAGAAAATGAGAAACAGGTGCGATGTTTAATCGGGAGTGATTGCCGAAGCACAGCAGTGAGGAATGTGAGTAACGAGAGGGGAGAGTGATAGGCGGAAGCTAAAGTGGAAAATAAACCGAAAAGTACCCGAGGGAAACGCCCAGTCCACAGCCAGGGGGAAAACACGGACATGGGATCCAACATGACACGGAAGGAAACAAGGAAAACATGGAAAACGGACAGGAGGGGAACGGAACGTTACAGTTTCCTTAATGATTTGTTCATTGTTGGAAGCCAGTTGACAGGTTTAGATTTTTTTCTTTTTGATATTTTTCAGAATGGTATTGCAGGCATTGGCTTATTGGCATATTTTTGTTGCGCAAAATCAGGGTTCAGGATTTTTTTGGCAAACAGGACATGTCACTTGAGCTTTGGATTTTCTTTTATTTATGTTGAAATGAGTGTTGCTTTGATGCACTTTATTGAGGGCATTTACACTTTTGGTTGCTTGTTTGATGTTGTGCCAAAGCCCCTTTCTGATATTTAAAAATGCTGTAATCTCTAGCTGCTTCTATGCTGGAAACCTCTGTCTGGTCAAAAGAAGAACACTGTCACATATGATCCTGAGAACAGGCTGTTCATCTCTTCTAGACTCATCATTTGGTTTACTCCTCTTTTCAGCTGCCTGCAGTATGACATCAGCCTATGACTTCACAGTGATGTAATGTTTGCCTGAAGCAGAATTCCTGAGAACTCTTCTGTAGCTTGTGCTTCATGTAGCATGTTGTGGCTGAAAGTGATAAAGCCTCAGGATTGGCTTGACTCACATGAGATGAGAATGTCTGTGACTTTAATATAGTCTAATTGAGCTCTTTTCTCCATGCAGGTCACCAGTGACAACAGTGAAGGAAGACTGTGTTCTCTACAGCACAGTTCGAAAATATCAGACATGAACATAAAACATCCATATCTTTGCTTCACAAGCCGTGGACCAATGCTGGTTATGCAGTGTGCATCTGCAATGTCTCTGATTGTGTGAGGATTTTCAGTGATTGTGCCTGAACTCTAAACAGCAAATATTCTCTCTGGGAAACAATCCTCAAGTAGCAACTACATTTCCATTTCCTTGATTCCATGATGCATTTTATGAGTGTTGTTTATTAAAACCAGTGATTATAAGACTGTAAGGTGAATATGCAGGTGACTCCGGGAGATATTTTCTCGTATGAGAGTGACGGATAAGGGAACAGACCGCTTCAGTCGTCACATTGAAGATGAGACTAAGGGACTCTATCCCATTTACCTCCAGTTTGCAAACTCACCTCATGCACTCAGGTCACATGACAAAGGCACAGTCATATTTGATGACGCCTCCACTGGAGAGCATGACAGCACTGAGCCTCTTCCTGTAATGTCTGACAAGGTTGGAGAAGACTTTTGGAGGGACTTTTTAGTGAACCACTTGAACCATTCCTCCATTCCGAAAATATCAAGATCCTTGAGATTCTCAGGATTGCACTTGTGTGGACTGCCCTCTTCAGTTCAGATCACAGGTTAATGTCCGCTGATTGAGATGACCATTGTAAAACATTGATATGGTGTTCCCACAACCATTTCTGTGTTGATTTTGATGTATGTTTTGGGTCATTGTCTTGTTCAAAGGTCCATCTAAAGCCAAGCCTCAAACTCCTGGCAGAGAAAACCAGGTTTTAGGCTAAAATATCCTGATACTTAGTGGAATTCATTATGCCATTGATCTTAACAAGAGCCCCTGGGCCTCAAGCAGAAAAACAGCCCCAAAGCATCAGTGATCCACCATGATATTTTACTGTGGGTATCAGGTCCTTGTATGCAGCTCTTTTTTTGTCATCAAACATGCCGATGGTGTGCATGGCCAAAAAGTTCAATTTTGGTTATCTGACCCAACCCATTTTTCCAATTGTAGTTGCAATGGTGCTTGGCAAAGTTCAGGTGCTTTAATTTATGGGTTTCTCTCAGTAAGGGCTTCTTTCATGCAGCCCTTCCAAAGAGCTTGTTGACATGGAGGTTGCGTCTAAGAGATTATTTTGAAACTTGATCACCCCAAGATTCACCAAACGGGTACTTCAGAAAAGGGTCCTACAGGGCCTGTTGGATGTCCTAAATAAAAAAAGGTGACAATGATATTTAGCGAAAATTCTAGTAATTTATTTAAAGTAAAATCGTGATTCCTGTTTCAGGCAAATTATTCCATCTGTATTGTCATTTGTGTCTGGCACTTGCAGAGACATTAATACATTAAATAAATTCATTACAGATGACTAAAAAGAAAATCTGTTTAGTCAAAATGGCTCAAACATTCAAATTCACACGGCAAAGGTGAGGCATTCTGTTTGTGGCTGTAAAATTTACCTCAGGGGGAATGGAGTACATTACATCTGCCTGTAGATGGAGTAATTACTGCAGTAGATGAGTCAAGCCTGTACGTACATTTCTGGTGTCTTTCTTCCAAGATCTGTTATGAAGCAAAATTAAATAACCTGGTTTCTAACATGGTTTTTCTGTAGGGTTCATTAACATATGAATCTTTGACTATATCGACTATACCTGATCCCTATCAGGCTTTTATACTGTAACTTTAATATGAATATGTATTGCTTTTTTACAGACTGTAATACGTGTACTGAAATAGGACAAGCCTTATAATTATGTTAGCAGCAGTTTGCCCATTATCAGAAAACTAGCAGATAACTTACAGGTGTAACTTTAATTCTCTTTAGCAATGCAGTCATGGATGTTTGGGTTCAGTCATGCACATGTAGCTGGAAGCATATTCTTATTAATTATTGTTCTGCGGTATCTCATATAAAGACTATTATAAAGTATAGTCTATTATAAAATATAAAGTTAAATTGGCTAGAGACAGAGGTACTTAAAAAATAAAAAAACTGAAACAATGACCGTGTGATTTTCACATTTAAGAATGAAGTAAAGGTCTCAGTTGAATTCATACATGTGCTTATTTATGTGCGTACGTGCACACGGAAGTGTGCGTCAGTGTGCCTGTCTGTAAGAGCGTGTGTATTCAGGAATATTTACAAACATGAGGTTTGACTTCATTATAACATTTATGCTGGAATGCATTTTATCAGGAATTGTGCTTGCAAACATTATGCAATTTTGTTTATTTTATAAACATAATATATAAAATAAACACAATTGCATATGATTCTGCATATGATCAGCTGTGTTCATTAATATCTGAATCTCAGTAAGAGAGGGGTAATGAGGATTATCCAGCCTTTTTAAAATGCAAAATTGGTCCTGTTCAGACACAAAGCAAATGAATGTTTATTTTCTTTATCCATTTTCATCTGGTAAATTACTGTAAAATATATGCACGACTTTCAAGAAAAAGAGGAAGTAGGATTCTACTTCTATTTTTATATTTAGTGTGAAGCACTTTCTTGGCGGTCACGTTCAATCGCACAGCTCTGTCAGTAAGGCCATTTTATACTAATGGCTTATTAGCAAACCACTGAGTCAGATCAGAGCTCTCTCTTGATAGGGTAAGCGTGTTTTCATATTTTTTAATTTAATCAAAATTATTAATAAAGAAAATAAAGTGCATTTTCTGAAATAATTTCTGGAAATTATTGCTGTTGATTCCATTCATATATCAGTCATCCAGGAGCAGCCTGTCTGACTCTCTGCTGATGGGAATGTGTATGAGCTCTTCATTAAAGCCTGAGCATTTAGGAGCTTTAGCAGCACATTACCTCACTGTGTGCTCTTGTGTAGTATTTATGTGAATAAATAGAATACTCCTGCCATTCATTTTTACAGCGTTAACAAGAATAATCATGATCAATATCTATTTAATTAATGTTTTCAGACTGATCCAGCCATGCTCTTCAGAACCTTGTTGGTAATCCTCTCTGTGTCAGGTAAACTGTTTAAGAAAAGGGGTAGAACATCGTGGGATTGTAGTGATTTTTCCAATGACTCTGTTTTAGCCTGTATACCTCAATTCCCATTACAGTATTATAGCTACACTGAATGGTATTTTGATGAATGAAGCAAAAAAATTATAATTTGATGTAATTGTTCCAGATTTTTTTTAAATTTTCATGTCTGTGCCTGTGACTATTTACTGCGTTAAATATTGTGCACAATGTATTGATAAAAATAAAATAAATGAATAAATACCTTACAAAGAATAGAAAAAACAGCAGGAGTGTGCTGAGTTATACTTTGTTTGCTTCTTTTATTCACTCAGGTATGAAGGTTGAAATAAATTCTGACTCAGTGAGAGAGGGAGAGATGGTGACACTCACCTGTAACAACACCTGTGCTCACTCAAGTTATGGAAGAACCTTCAAGTTGTACAAGAACAGATTATTTAACACCATCAACCAGACCCACGATTTCATAGCCAGGAGTGAAGATGCTGGCAGCTACTCGTGTGGTGAAATAAATATAAAGAATCTTTCTTCCCATGCTGTGATTCTCAGTGTGAAATGTGAATATTTGAGGTCAAATTCTTAGAATTTACTTTCTTCTTAAATACACAAAAAAGTGCTTCCGGTGGATTTGCAGTTTGTAATCAAAACACGAGAGGGGGATATTTGAGGAAACAGTGATGTGGGTATATATAGAAACAGGCACGGCTCTGCAGCCTTTATGCTGCCCTAGCGAGATTGCAGACCGGGGGGCGGGGGGTGCTAGAGATGGCGATTCTGTTTGGCTCCACCGCCGGACGGATGGCGCCCTGGGTGTCCACTCATGTCTCCTATGCCTAGAAGCGGCCCTGCTTACAAACATGAACTGGGAACTTAACCATGCTTATTACAAATTAGTATAACATTGGAATTATCTGGTGTAAATAGCAATTCAACTAACCATACTTTGGAGAATAGACAAATGAATGAGGAAATTTCTCAATAATATGTAATGTTGAAAAATAAAAATGAAAATATGTAAGTAAATTTACAGAGTGAATGAAGGGGAACATGGAGCATCAGAGCATTAAATGTCCCAAAAACCGGCAATAATCATTCTATTCATTAAGCAAGTTCAGTTGCATTGAAGTTTGGTGTCCAGGAAGTCTCAAATCTACACCAGAGACATCTGACAAAGAAATGTTCCAGGAACGCTAAATATATTATCGCAAGTGGCATTTCTGAGAATGTGTGGTGCATTGTCTGTACTTCCTTTTGACTCTGAAGAAGACGTCGTTGACGTCGAAACGTCAGTCCCATTAAATAATTGTTTGCTCTGAGCTCTGTGTGCTCCAGTCCTCCTTATCTCGGGTTAGTCCTAGCGAAGTGGTCCGGGTAAGGTATTCAATGTGTGTAGCATGTTTATAAGACTTGCTTACTTAGCCCTGGACTTTCAAACCACAATGCTGTGACTTCATCACACCAGAAAAAGGACAGTTACAGTATGAGCAGAAATTGGTGCCAGCACAAATTGAGATTGAATTGTATAACTTGAGTTTGTATTGCAATTCCTAATGTTTAAACTGAACTATTTTACTTCAAATGGAATTGAAATTGTATACATTCAAATAGTTTAACTGTTTAATTCTAAATTCCTTAAATGTAATGGTCAGAATTTTTGCAAATTAAACAGTGCAGCAAGATCTTACAAACATTTAAGCCTGTACAATAAAATGTCTCTTACCAAGTTAATTTTATTCTACTAGAGTACATGTCCCTACTGGTCTCATATAAACTCTGATGGAGTTGAATTAAAATAGGACATTTTACTGTGTGAGAAGCTACAAACGCTGAGGTTGTGTCTGTGAGCAACTTCGCAACAGTAACACTGAGTAAACCAGAGGAGCAAACCAAACCAAACTGCCCAGTGGAGGAGAAATCATGTGAATTACATTAGCATGCAATGATGAGTAAACCAGATCACAATGACATGCCTTCAATAAAACATACAAGGTTGCTTCTTTCACATTTTTAAAATTAGTATTAAACACCCTGAAAACACAAAGGACGGTGAGCATTAATTTGAGAACAAAAGACGACACACTGCAAAATTCAGGCCGTGAGATTTCAGCTCCATTACAAAGTTGGAAACCAGAAAACAGAAGCAAGGATATGCAGAGAGCACGTACGCATCCAGCTGTAGGAATGGCGAGTGTGTGATTGTGTGTAGCTACGGTGTGCGTTAGCACTGTCAAAATCCCAAAACCTGAACATAATGCACCTGCCTTTGTAAGACGGGAATTCACACCCCAGAGCATCTAAGAACACAATACCGGGAAGCGACAATCTTTGAGAGTTATAAAGTCACACTTCTGGTGCCAGGATGTTTGCTGAGACCATCTGGCCTAAGGTTTACGGTGTCCGAGAATGTCCTAGGATTTTATGGTCCTGGGAGAGGCTTTAATCTGTTTGAAACTCCCGCGCTGGGAGAGACTTTGATCTGTTTAAAGCTCCCGCGCACGGACAATGCAAGACTGCCCCCACCTGACGTCACTGAGGCATCCTTTCATCAAATAATGTCCACATAGCATGGTATAACAGTACAGACTGCTTTAGTCTTCAAAAAGCTTAAAACCCTTAAATTGTGATGAATATTTATGCTACATTGTACAGTATATACTGGAAATAGTCCTGACACTGGAACATACATTGTACACTCTTTTTCCAGAGGAACAACTATATATTGTTCAGTTTCTCAGTGTTACATGAATAAATACACACAGTTAATGTACCTGACTGAACAGGGGAAACTAGGGTATAATGTAATGTTCTTCAACAGGCATCCTGGGACTGTTTGTGGCATTAATATTAATCACATTTGAGAACTATGCAGAGATGGGATTCTCATGACAACACGAACGTAGACCTATTCATGTTTGATATCATTTTGATGGTCTTGGTGTGTGTGGTGCAATGGCATATATTTCCTACATGGTCAACATGGAGGAAATATATATTTCATAACTCAGGAGTAAACTACCACTGTGGAATTATACCACAGGAAACTCTTTCTTCCAAACCCCCCTTGAAGGAGGGACGAAAGGTGCAATATTAGCCTTCTGGCCAGTTTATGGTTTTACGATCAGCCACAGCCAGATCAAACACAGAGTTTGGGCTTATAGGCATGGGAAACAAGGAACTCAGGGAAGCTGTAATCAGACTCTCCCGCACACCTCACTTTGTGTATTGTGTGTAGTGAATTGCCAGGTATGATTTAATATTTTCCTATACTCTATTTTTAATATGTTGTGTTGTAATTTGTAACCATGATTTGATTAATTTTAAGTAAAGAACCTACCTGGTAAACTGTTAAACTTGATTTGTGTGGTTTCTTTGAAAAAGACATTCTATCTCTGTTAACACGGTAATGAGTTGATTGATTTCCTCAGTTTGGACTTCCCCCTCTGCTGGTCTAGGGAGATTGACTAGTTAAGCTTAATGTATCACGGTGTATTGCACCCGTAGAACTCTGTCTTAAGTTAGATCATCTCCGCATGCCTTTTATACATGTTGAGAACGGATGTTGCCAATATTATCTTCTCGGGTCCCTGAGCCTTTAAGATAGGCTATACCTTATGAAGTGGTCTCCTCCGCAACCTCTGAGATAAATGGAGACATCTAGTCAGCCGTGAGTGGTGTACATAAACGGCCGTATGTAGCACTCGGTGGAACCGGCGCATCCAGTTCAGAGAACAGGCTCCAGAGTACGAGAGTATCTTAACAAATCAATTATAAATTATACCTTTTAAATTATATACTAATAATTAAATTGGAGTCAGATTTATACGAGTATAGAATCAGCGTTAGTGGCTGACCGTTAATAGAATATACACAGGCTGCCTTTTTAGATAAGCTGGAGTCGGCCTGCAGACCAGACTAAAGCAGGAGACAAAGTGGTACTATTGTCTCTGACACGGGGTAGCTGATCCCACGAATTTAAAGAAGCAGTCTCATCCGGTTGTAATAACAGTAACATTTCAACACTCTTACCTTTTCCCACAGCAACAGCGGAAAATATCACGTTTTAACCTTCGATCCGGGCTATTCCCTCATTGGTCTAGCTGCGCGGGATTTACAATTGGTGACCTCGACGTGATTCCAGTTGCTGTTTCTGCAGTTTCTGTGACAAGTCCGAACGACGTGATCCCTCTGACAGGAGGGCGTCTGCTTTTCTTGACCCGTTAATTTCTCCTGCAACTTTGTTTAGAAAATTCCCTACAGTTTGGCGTAATTGACAGGATACTCCTAACAAGGGATTTTCTGGTCAGTGTAACTCCTGGTCTTGATCCTTGGTGTGGTGAGTAACACAATTCTTTTACGTAGTAGCATATACTAGGGAGAGTTTTGTTGTTTCACCATGTAGACACTGTTTAGGGGATCGACATATCCCGGACAGGCCCTGGGACCGTAGAAACCGGACACATTCCAGACTACTACCCTTCAGGGGATTAATAAACAATGGAAGCAGGGAAAGATAGGAGAACTGCAACTGAAAACTTTCTAAAGTTTTTCTAAATCTGTGTAAATTGTGAGGTAGCAGCTCTCACTGTTCTATTTATATATATCTATGTATGTGTGTATATACGTGTGTAGATATATGTCTATATATATAATGTTGACACTGTCATTCTGGGATGCAGAAGTTTTATATATTATAAGGTCATTATGACTGCAATAATTATAGAACCCTAGAATGGGTAAATGGAAGATGTGTGCTTCAGGGCTCAACTTAAAGGTTTGAGGATGTTTAAAAGAAAGTAAAAAGTTTGACATACTGTTAACATAGATTGTTGTTGTTAACATAGGTTTGAGATATTACATAGAAGGTATGTTGATGCAAGGTACTGTTCTGTTGTTCCACCATACTGTGGGGGACGCAGAGGATCTTGTTCAGATACAGAGTGTAAATCTAAATCATGTGACAATGGCACATTAGGCACTGCTCTAAAATCCAGCAGGCCATGCTTTCAGAAGAAAGCAGATCTTTAAAGAACTGCATAACATCTTTGCAGAAGTTAACAAATAGCACATAGGCTATTTTTATGTAAAAACAGAAGTCTTCCTTCTGTAGTACTTTTTGTGCCATATTGGTGTTTTTATTTTGCTTTTAATTTGTGTTTAGAGATACATCTGTGATACCATAAAGTTAAAGTGCATAGTATAGATAAATAACTCTCAATCTATATAAATTGCCTGGGCATGTCATTTAGGAAATGTTGGAATTCACCAATATACCTGCTGGTGTGCCAATTAAATTAACTGAGGTATGATTTTTAAATCGCACGGATGTATTTTTGTGTAAATTTCTCTAGAGAGAAAAAAAAAACCTGTGCTAGAATGTTTGTCTGACGTCAATAGACCAGTCAGTGCTATAAAATGAACTAAGAGCCATCAGAGCTTTCACTTGCCTTAATTAGGGCCAGCATTTTCTGTTCCTGCAGGGAAGTGTTTATGACTACTAAGGAGATGTCTTTCTAGTCAGGGCTCCTAAATGGTTTTACAGTTTGGGAGAATAGTTCTTCCGCAATTAAATAACTAACTAACTAACTAAATTAAAATAAATAAATAAATAAATAGAAGAAGAAGAAGTAATTTCTTCTTTAACTTTACTCCATATTTACCCCTTTCATTTAAAAGCTGAAGTAGGGTCATTTTTTAGCAAAGACTGGCTTATTGGTCTCTTTTGTCCATTTGTCTCTCTGTTTCTTTTCTTTCTATCTGTCTTGTGGAACATCTTTGTTCCATAAAAAGCAGTAACCTACATTCTTCAGAGAGTGTATGATGTTGTTAATAATCGATAATCTAACCTGGCAATAATCATTTAACTATGCAGACAAATAACCCTGCATAGGTTTCTCTCCTTCTTCAGAGCTTTTGTCTGACGAACACAGTAGGCCGACGGCTTTCGTTTGGACCAGGCGGAAGGAGGAACCTACTGCGTGGGGCGATGCGAGGCTAGTTTGGAGATTTTCACTAGCCCTCAGAACTGTATCTGGACGCTGCATCACTGCTTCAGTCGGACCACCTGCGGTTACCGCAAGCCCACGCAGTGCCCTAAAATCTACCCCCTCCCTCCTGGCGGCCTTATTAACAGAAATGTTAATATAACTGTTGCATGACATGAATCTTGTAATGGCACATGTGAATTAGAACATTTCAAACATCCTGTCAGCGTATGTAACACACTGTAATATAACTGATGAAACGTATGCATTGTTATAGGCACAGCTCGATGATTTAGTCTCTGATTACAAAGTCAGACTCGCCGTTCAAATTCCACCCGTATGTTCAAAACGGGACCTGTTTGGTGACGTTACAGGTCTTTTTGGCACAGGTAATTCCATTTCTAACACTTATCAAATAACCAAACAATCTCAGTATTCTGCATGGTTGGCAAATCAGGGGGCCCACTGGTTTCCAACACTTCACTAACAGTAATAAAAACATCATTAAGGCAATTAGGTCTGAAGCGCAGGCGCTTCTCACCATCAGCCATTCATTATTCAATCAGACCCGTACCATCGAGTGTGACTTAGCCTGCAGGACGTATACACAGGATTTGTTTACTGCTGCCAGACAGGAAATCTTGGACCTTCGTTTGAGTAAAACCCCTAGGCATGTATTAATGACCTCATTGAGACCTTATACCTGCACAGGTGAATTGCTTCAGAGAAGATGAGACTATACATTATTCTGAATTGTTAACATTAATGATGTTTACTGGAACTGCGTGTTTAGGATGTATAGGGTTCTTTGTTTCCTTTCCTTTAATCCACCCAGACCAAGTGTATCCAAATTCCACTACCATATGCTCCATTGGCGTAGTAGTGAAGAATCAGGTCTTCAAATTAGATAATCTAACAGGGTACATTACCATGAGGGGCACTGAACCATATTCACCACCCGTACGTGTTGTCATGAGACCTCGAGTTATATAATTTGTACTTGTAATACTTGTAATCTTTTTCCCACAATGACACCAAGCTCATTAGTGTGCAGTCCTTACACGGCCACGCGGATGCAATCCAGGTCTCCCACACGCAATGGTGCGTCACCCGCTCAGCCCAAGACGCCTACACCTGGTGGGACTGGGTGGTCCGAGGGTGCGTCATCGCCAGCGCCCTCATCTTCACCTTCACCTTGGTCCAGTGTTGCTATTTCCGACACCTTATCCGCAACCTACACACTTCCACTCACGCTGCACTGGTTCTCAGCCCTCTCCAGCTGCCCCAAGGCCGGCCATGAGACCACAGGCACCAGCCAGGGTATTCCATGACCCCTTGGGACTGTGTTGTTCTTGTCCCACGGGGCCAGAGGGGGGAACTGTAAGACGGGAATTCACACCCCAGAGCATCTAAGAACACAATACCGGGAAGCGACAATCTTTGAGAGTTATAAAGTCACACTTCTGGTGCCAGGATGTTTGCTGAGACCATCTGGCCTAAGGTTTACGGTGTCCGAGAATGTCCTAGGATTTTATGGTCCTGGGAGAGGCTTTAATCTGTTTGAAACTCCCGCGCTGGGAGAGACTTTGATCTGTTTAAAGCTCCCGCGCACGGACAATGCAAGACTGCCCCCACCTGACGTCACTGAGGCATCCTTTCATCAAATAATGTCCACATAGCATGGTATAACAGTACAGACTGCTTTAGTCTTCAAAAAGCTTAAAACCCTTAAATTGTGATGAATATTTATGCTACATTGTACAGTATATACTGGAAATAGTCCTGACACTGGAACATACATTGTACACTCTTTTTCCAGAGGAACAACTATATATTGTTCAGTTTCTCAGTGTTACATGAATAAATACACACAGTTAATGTACCTGACTGAACAGGGGAAACTAGGGTATAATGTAATGTTCTTCAACAGGCATCCTGGGACTGTTTGTGGCATTAATATTAATCACATTTGAGAACTATGCAGAGATGGGATTCTCATGACAACACGAACGTAGACCTATTCATGTTTGATATCATTTTGATGGTCTTGGTGTGTGTGGTGCAATGGCATATATTTCCTACATGGTCAACATGGAGGAAATATATATTTCATAACTCAGGAGTAAACTACCACTGTGGAATTATACCACAGGAAACTCTTTCTTCCAAACCCCCCTTGAAGGAGGGACGAAAGGTGCAATATTAGCCTTCTGGCCAGTTTATGGTTTTACGATCAGCCACAGCCAGATCAAACACAGAGTTTGGGCTTATAGGCATGGGAAACAAGGAACTCAGGGAAGCTGTAATCAGACTCTCCCGCACACCTCACTTTGTGTATTGTGTGTAGTGAATTGCCAGGTATGATTTAATATTTTCCTATACTCTATTTTTAATATGTTGTGTTGTAATTTGTAACCATGATTTGATTAATTTTAAGTAAAGAACCTACCTGGTAAACTGTTAAACTTGATTTGTGTGGTTTCTTTGAAAAAGACATTCTATCTCTGTTAACACGGTAATGAGTTGATTGATTTCCTCAGTTTGGACTTCCCCCTCTGCTGGTCTAGGGAGATTGACTAGTTAAGCTTAATGTATCACGGTGTATTGCACCCGTAGAACTCTGTCTTAAGTTAGATCATCTCCGCATGCCTTTTATACATGTTGAGAACGGATGTTGCCAATATTATCTTCTCGGGTCCCTGAGCCTTTAAGATAGGCTATACCTTATGAAGTGGTCTCCTCCGCAACCTCTGAGATAAATGGAGACATCTAGTCAGCCGTGAGTGGTGTACATAAACGGCCGTATGTAGCACTCGGTGGAACCGGCGCATCCAGTTCAGAGAACAGGCTCCAGAGTACGAGAGTATCTTAACAAATCAATTATAAATTATACCTTTTAAATTATATACTAATAATTAAATTGGAGTCAGATTTATACGAGTATAGAATCAGCGTTAGTGGCTGACCGTTAATAGAATATACACAGGCTGCCTTTTTAGATAAGCTGGAGTCGGCCTGCAGACCAGACTAAAGCAGGAGACAAAGTGGTACTATTGTCTCTGACACGGGGTAGCTGATCCCACGAATTTAAAGAAGCAGTCTCATCCGGTTGTAATAACAGTAACATTTCAACACTCTTACCTTTTCCCACAGCAACAGCGGAAAATATCACGTTTTAACCTTCGATCCGGGCTATTCCCTCATTGGTCTAGCTGCGCGGGATTTACACCTTTGCTAATTGTGTTTGCAACTTTAAAATAGGGCCCTGTGTTTTTATGCAGACAGTGCTTTCTCCTGATTGCCTTCCAGGTAGTATCATTTGCACCTGAACTTTGGTCAATTCCTCTAGAGAGGTATTTTGTTACTGTGTCTACTACAGATACTGTCACTTAAAGAGAACAGGAAGTCCTATGCCTTTCTCTGAATCTAGTCAACAGAGGTTAAACAGTCACCTTCAAAGCTGAAAACTAAAAACAGATTAAGACTAAATTTTACTGTACACACACTAAAAAAATGCTTCCTTTTGGAGATTTGACTCTGCAGTTCTTTGACACACTCTTTGAATTTAGGTGTAATTCTCCCATATCAAATGTTTATAACTTTTATTTTAGATTCTCCAAAGAGTACCTCAGTATCAGAGAGTCCCTCAGGTGAAATAGAAAAAAATAATAAAGTTCAGTGACTCTGACCTGCAGCAGCGATGCCAACCCACCAGTGCAGAGCTACACCTGGTTTAAGAAGAATGAAACTGGAGTCTGGCAGGCAGGATCAGGACAGAGTTTTAACTTTTCTAACTTTACATCCTGGAACAGTGGACAATACTACAGTGAGTCACGGAACACACATGGAGCTCAGAATGCTTCTGCTCTACTGGTCACAATGCAAGGTATGGCCAGAATTCACCATCCAATTCTGTTTCAATTCATCTCAAGATTCCATGAAGCAGTTGCCTTTTAAAGTGAGTATTTCATGACTATGTCTCTTGAATGGCAGGAGTGCCATTGAGCAGCTGGCGGATGGCGTACCTGCTATATGTATACATGTTATAGCAAATTTATAATGATAGGAACTATTTCAATTGGAATGGTGTAGCATTCTTTTGCAATGGCGCAAGGCATTGTGGGAAGTGTTCCTAATGGAGCTATATACAGTCACAAAAACAACATCTCTCAGTCGGCTCCCAAGTTGCTCAGTTGGTAACAGTGCTCACCTTCAGCACAGTCTGGGTTTCTGACTATGACTGAGAGTCAGTTTGGAAAATAGGCCCAGGTTCACAGGCAGGTGCACTAGAATAGCATCAGCACTTTCACTGCAGTCTTCTTTAGGCATGTGCAGGTGCCAAAGCCATCACTGGAGAGAGACATAATTAGAATTAGACTAAATTATGGAGACAATAATAAGTACGGACAAATGATTAGAAATAAAACATCAACCCATCATCCCATGCAAGCACGGTATTAAGAATTAAATAGACAAAATTAAGGATGAGAAGGAATATTATCAGATGAATTTACTTAAAAATATGTACATTTATGCACATGGACATAAAATAAACATTGTAAGAACAAACTTTATGTCTAGGACCTGCAGTACTACAGTACTACTGTTTGGCACCAAACACACATGGAGCTGAGACCTCTATTGCTGTTTCAGATATAACAGGTGAGTAACATGTATAGTAATATCTCTATAGCTTTGAACAAGGGTGATTGTGTTTCTTTTATAATCTGTTATAGATTACTTTCATATTTCATTTCATTATGGTACTCATACAATCAATGAAAATACTGTATAGCTTGGACCACAGTAGCCATCATTCTAGACAAGACTCTACAGTTCATAAAGAGTATCAGAGTACTGATCCAGGATCAGTTTTGCCTTTAGGCCATAATGGAGAAGGCTTGGATATGAAGAGCGGAAACATGATCTTAAGATTATAGGTACCCCCCTAACCCCGCCAAACACAGCCAGCTAGTAAGAGGCATTTTTCACTCCCTGACCAAGTTAACTCAATCCCTGTATAGGGCATTAAAGAACACTTTAATAAATAGGTCCCTCTAAAATTGACTTCCTAAAGTTTTCACCGATGTACCAGTGACATATTCATACTTATATCAGTGGTTTCTGGTTACTTTGGTCGCTTCCAATGCAACCACATTTCAGTGACACTGTGCACAGTTGTTTGTTTTTGAAATATGTATTTCCATGTATATATTTCAAATATAATGCAGGCTTTTTGGTTCACACCTCTGCGTCACCTTCAAAGCAACCTACAGTACACCTCCGCCATTTTGATTTTGGGGAATTAGGGTATGCATGTCCACATCTGGTTCTTGTGCTGGCCTACACAGCTAACTCAGATTTATCTGTAATTACATTGAAATTCTGGGACTAGCATTGTCCTGTTAGCCTTGTTGGATGCACTTATCTTTAAGTTACACACTGGATTGTAGTCTCTGCTGTATAACTAAACATAAATGAAAATGCTATGTGTATGTTTATTTACAGCATTTATATGTACGGTTGTTGGGATCATACTTGCTGTTGCAATCTTTGCTGTTCTGTTGTGGATAAGGTAAGTGTTTACAATGCAGAAGCATCTGGAAATTAATCATCCGTCATAAGACGTATGACTAGAAATTCATTAAATATCAGAGAGATGTGTAGTAATTTTACAGATTCACTGTTCAGTTCAGAGGACCGGGTAGGAATGTTACAGCGAAAAGTCATCTGGGACGGCTGATGAAGGTCTGTAACTCAAACCCCCCCCCCCCCCCCTTTTTCAGGGAGAAGAGAAGAGCCTCGGTGGAGAGAGAGGAGCAGGTACTGTAAGTGACACTACATTCATTATGTTCAAAATATAATTCTATTATGTAAATTCTTCAAGTCATTCTGTGTCATTCTGTGACGTGCATTTAAGTCAACAGTGAAGGGCGTGGACGGGTGTGTGGCCACTCAGATGTAAGGTGTGTGTGGCCACTCAGATGTAAGGTTTTTGTGGCCACTCAGATGTAAGGTGTGTGTGGCCACTCAGATGTAAGGTGTCCCGAGGATTAAATAGAAATGAGCAGGCAGCAGGGCTTTCTCTTGCAGAGCACCCTCCCTTTGGAATAGCCTCCCCTCTCTGATCAGAGATGCTGATTCAGTTGAATCTTTTAAAAACAGACTTAAGACATATTTATTCTCATTATCATATAACCCTGCCATATGATGGTGACGTATTATCTTCTCTGTCTGTATCCATCTATATTTACATTTTTATTCCTTTTATCTGATCATTGTCTATTGTTTTCATCTCTTTTACTAATTTTACTGCTTGTACTGTTTCTTTTTTTAAATTTTATTTGTACTTAGTTTTACCTAAATCGACGGTCTATTTTACTGTTTTTTATGTAGCATGCTTTGCAATATTGGGCTTTATACAAAAAAAACTTGACTTGACTTGATTTACTCAACTCCAATTCCTGGGGGCCGCAGTGTCAGCAGGTATTTGCTCAAACCATGCACAACCCCACCAGATCTCACTAATTATTTTACCTTTTTGGTTCAGGTGTAGCGTATGGTTGGGGCAAATACCTGCAGACACTGCGGCCCCCAGGACCTGGAGTTGAGTAGCCCTGACGTAGCACATAGAGCTATCCTCTACTAAGCATCACAATATGCTTAAAGGGGAACTTTTAACCAAAATATTTTTGATGGTAAATTGATCAGTCCTCTGATAATACGGTGAAATATTACAACAGTTACAACATGCAAATCTTTTAGATCTCTTGTGTCAATTTCTTTAACCTTCCAGCAGTAGAGGGAAAAACTATAATAGCATAACATCTAATTAGGAAGATGTGTCCTTTTACCAGTGAAACTGGAGGTGTACGTATGTGTGACTGAGTCTCTTCCTGTGTCTTGCCTCAGACCAGAGCCTTCAGAGAGTGACAAACTCTGCACTTCAGAGATCTGACAAGGCCTCAGTGTGGGATTAAAATACACAGAGGAGAGAATCAACAGAGGAATGATGGAGATTAGCGTGAAAGTTTATTTTTGTTTTTATCTAACTTTACAGAACAGCGGTCTGTTTATGCAAGATTCTCCATCTTATAAAGAGCTGTTGGTGGAGTATTTTTCTCCAAAGTACTGTAACCCTGCAACATGCATGCTCTCATATAACCCTGCTACAAACACACCCCTGTAACACTGTTGGGATGTAGGCATTGTGAAGTGTATGTCATGCTTCACATGTAATTATTTACATGTGTTCAGTATGTGCCAGCAATAGAGGATAGAAAGTTCTATTCTCTATTGCTGACAAGTACTGTGAGTATCTGTGACTGTAAAGTAGAGTAAAGTACTGTGGTCTGAAAATGTCTCTATGAATAAAGTTTATTATTATTTGATAACCTTATGAGGCTGTCATGTCTTGCCTGCATCAAAGCACCCAAACACTGAATTCAGTTCACATGAGGTTCATTTCTGTGAAATGTGAAAGATTAAATTTAACATAGGTCATATGTAGTAAAAGCTGCTCGCTTTTTAAATGCAACTAATTATGTGATTGAACTGTATAACAGTCAAAGCCAAGCCAAACCAAACCAAACAAAAATTGAACCATTCACATGAACATCAACCACAAAAAGTACTGCACCACCGGAACTGAACACAGATGTGGAAATGATAAAGAAAAGAATGGTTGCCACAGTGAGCTAGAAGTGAGCGGCCTTTTAACTTCCTTTGTTGTTTGCGGGCAGGTACCACTCGTCTGAAATTAGGCAGCTCCACCCACAGCCGTGCACTCTGCCCACCCGAAAGAAAAGAACTGAGCAGGGTCGCCTAACGGTACCTTACTCAAGAACACAAGCGCACTGCTTCAGCTGGGAATAGAATCTACAACCTCAGAACTGCGCTCAATATTCCCTATCCATTGCACTGCACTGCCGCGATACATTCACGAGGGTAACTACGTCTGTCAGCTCCTTTACATCTTTTTCAAAAGTATGTGCAGTAATGTTAACATGGGGGTTACAGGCTAAGATAGAGCAGAAATTGTCATTTGCATTGAAATGTGGTTCCTTCTATTAGGCAATTCTGGCTTTTAAGCACCAGTTAATGTTTTTTACACAGCTATTATGCTCATCTGGCTCTATTATGGGGCGGCACGGTGGTGCAGTGGTTAGCACTGTCGCCTCACAGCAAGAAGGTACTGAGTTCTAATCCCGGCTGAGGGCCTTTCTGTGCGGAGTTTGCATGTTCTCACCGTGTCCGTGTGGGTTTCCTCCGGGTACTCCGGTTTCCTCCCACAGTCCAAAGACATGCAGGTTAGGCTAATTGGAGACTCTAAATTGCCCATAGGTATGAGTGTGTGAGTGAATGGTGTGTGTGCCCTGTGATGGATTGGCGGCCTGTCCAGGGTGTATTCCTGCCTCTCGCCCAATGCATGCTGGGATAGGCTCCAGCACCCCCTGCGACCCTGATCAGGAATAAGCGGGTTAGATAATGGATGGATGGATGGATGGATGGCTCTATTATGTATTTTTATTTGCCAGTATGTCATATGAAGATAAGGATATGTTTCTCTGTTGCAATCAGTGATATGCATGAAGCTGAATAGAGCAGGGAAGGGAGACAGCTCTACACCAGCTAGTAAAGCTCATTCTGCTTCAAGCTTCTCATTCCTCACACAGTCACAGTCATGTGTCAGAAACACTACCCCATCAGCAGGGCTTTTTTTCCAATGGCTTCCCCCCACCTTTTATTAAGTTCTGAAATAACGTTTATAATAGATTTGATTACTTTGATAAAGGTTGAAAGAATACATGGGGCCCTATCTTACACCCGGCGCAAAGCGGCGCTAACCCAAACGCAAGTGTCTTTGCTATCTTACACCCGGCGCTAGGTCCATAATAACGCCTAACGCTTACGTCCTTTAACTAGCATGTATTCTTGCGCCATCACAAGTGGACTGGGCGTGTTGGTCTTAAGATGAGGAGTGGCCAGGATTCTTTTTGGCGTATTGCTATCTTGAGCCAGCAGAAAGCGCTTGCGCTAGAACCACCACAAACCTGGTCTAAAGTCATGTCGCAGTTGTTTACATGTTATAACGGCGCATATAAGTGCGTCTACATAGGCGTGTGCACAACGCGCGTACCCTCCTGTCTGTTACACACAGGGGCGCGCACAAGCATGACTAAAATATCTAGATCACAATGTGAAATATTATTATTGTGTAGGCTATATCAAAAATGCATAATAATAAAAGGTTCCATAGGTCCACATACCTTTCCTTCGGCGAAGGGAAACGATGCCACATTAAATTGCTCTCAGCCCACTCCATCAACATCCAGGCGATGTGCGATGGTACGGGACAATGGCTATCCATTAAAAAGGAGCTGATAACACCTATATCAAGCCTAATGCGTGAATTGTTGTTTACACCTAATGCGTGAATTGTCATTCAATGGAAAACTCGCGCACTGCAATAGACAGACATTTGCGTTCTGAAAATGCGCTTCAGATGTCATTACAATACAGCTCTGTTTATCTAGTAATACAGCCTGTAAGTAAATAGAATGGTTTGTGACTGAAAAAAGTTCAAAACCTTGTCCAGTGAATATTGCTTTTTATTGTTTTTCAAATAGCCTAGGCTACAGCGGACAAACGGCATAATGTTTTTTCGATAGACTATGGTTAAAAAACTGAGATAAATGTCATCATGTTAACTGAATTGTAGGCTAACCTTAGCTATTCTTCGTCCTTCATATTTTCTAAATTAGTGACAAGGTTTCCATACCCTCAGCTTATTAAAACCCCGCTGATTTCACCTGTTATTTCATAATTTGAACAAAAGATTTTAAAGAGAACTAAGCGTCTAATTAAAAACTAAATTTTCAGCACGTTACATAATTAATTTACAATAAATTTTAATTCCATTATCTGCATGTTCGCTTTACATGAGCAGGTCTGTTTCCCCTGCTGTACATCGCACTTTTCACAGTCTTCCTGGGAAAGTGAATCGTTTTAAAGTATTACGCTACCAGTTAAACAGGTTGGTCACATTTCCATAAGCGGGACATTATAAAACAAGGGAAAATATGAACCTATGGGTTGCCAACCTGACAGATTTGTTGTATTTAGTGTCATCATTAAGGCAAAATAACGTTAGTTATGTTATTAATCAAAATTAGAATGCACGTAGCCTAATGAACTTCGGATGAAGCTTGAACCTGAGTTCATTTCATAATCAAACGAAATTCGTTAAACAAGCAGGCTAATTTGGCGTTTTCTAAGGTGAGAAGGAAGCAATTGGTCGCTTATTCTCAGCTGTTGCAGGTGCTTTTAACGAAATTTAACAGCATATATTTCGTAAACAGCACTGTCAGGAATTACCGGGAACTCATAATACTACTGCTACTGATCCATATAGCCGATTCCTTGATCGCACTAAACACGCACGAGCATGTCTGTTTCGCCATCATAAGCAATCCGCCAAGGTGGAAAAGCAGGCTTTTAAAGGGAATGGTATATAACATTTTGATTGGTTTATTGCATGTCATGCCCAAGACACACCTATAATTAATGAAGAGACTAGGTTCAGCCCAGTTGCAGCTTGCGCTGTGCTTAGCGCCCAAAAAACACACCGTTAAAATAGCAAAAGTGGACTTGGACACGCCCTAAATGGACTTAGCACCATGCGCTTAGACCAAGCGCCAAGATAGGGCCCCCGGTTTCTGGATTGATGAACTCATTGAAAAAAATACACTCGATCATTCAATCGTCAGAAGCAAAAGCCAACCTAGTGTTATTCTGATATGTTATAACTTGTTGAACTCAATAGACAGAGAAAGTAGAAAATAAAAATCTTTGGAAATAATATACATGTACTATATCTCATACACAAGATCACACCGGACTGGTTCTAGGAATAGAGAGGGGGGTGTCACGAACCAAACACGGGCTGAACCCAAATGCAACGACCAAGAGACAGGTGAACAAAGAATGGTATTTATTTAGGAGCTTTGGGGTAGTCCCAAGCTGTACACACGTTAACACAATGGTAAAGAGGGGTGAGGAAGTCCTACAGCACAGCGAACTGCTCCAAGCCGGAGCTGGACTTAGACCACCCCAGGAAGTTCCCAGCCGGAACTTGGACTGGTACTGGACCGGGCGATCCAACTGGAACTGGATCACGGAAACGAGGAGTGTTCCAAACCGGAACGGGACTTGGTTCAGGGGACGAGTTCCAAACCGGAACTGGAACTGGTACTGGACCGGGAGGTCCAATCAGGAACTGGATCACGGGAACGAGGAATTGTTCCAAACCGGAACTGGACTTGATTCAGAGGACGAGTTCCAAACCGGAACTGGACTGGTTCTGGACCAGGAGGTCCAACAGGAACTGGATCACGGGAACGGAGCGGTTCGAACTTGAACTGGAACGGGACTGAAGGCAGAGGTAGGGATATGGCAGGACACGGCAGGGCAGAGCAGTGTAGCGGAGCTCAGGTTCGCCCGGTTGGGGCAGCTGGGCCACAGTGGAGGCTGGAACCGTAACCGCAGCAATGGAGGTAGCCACGGCCGGACAGGAACCACTGTAGGGTGGAGAAGCAGAACACCCAACTGCGGGCGCGACGTTAGCTGGGAGCAGAGGTACCGCAACACACAAAGGGAGTCGTAACAGCTACAGACTGGAAGGTACAGGTGAAGCTGGTAATTAAAGCAGACAGGATTCAGGCAGAGCAAACCGCAACAGACAGGGCTGGATAAATACCAAACAGTAGGTTCTGGAGCAGAGGAGCACACAGGAAAAAAACCCACTGCAGCGTTTAGGGGAACAGGCGCTGGACAGGGAAACAAAGGACCAGGATACAAACGGTGAACGTTAACGAACTGGCGCTGAATAGCAGCCAGCCGGAGGTTTAAGTAGGGGAGTGAAATTGAAAACAATAAAGAAAGCGTGAGGAATGTAACCGAGGGTGATTGACTAATTGACAGGTGGGGAATGCATGCAACAAGGGGGAAAGGAGATAGGTTGAAACCGAAGTGGGGGAACAGAGTGAAACAAACAGAAGGGGCACGCCCAGTCTGTAGCAACGGGGAAAACACGGATGAAGGAAATCCAACATGACACGGGGGGAAAGGGTAAAACATGGAAAACGGACAGAAAGGGAACGGAACGTTACAGGGGGAGGGGAAATGTCTTTAGCCTTTATGTGACATGAGCAGTACTGTAAATTAACTTTATTTACTGGTGTGCTGTAGTAGTGGAGTAAATGAGAGATCATTCAATTTTAAAGTTTTTGTGAAATTATATTGAAATACTGTGTGTCTTTGTGTGTGTGTGTGCTTGTGCGTATGTGTGTGTGCTTTTCTATTTAATGTGAAGCACTTTCTTCGCAGTCACATGTAATCATGCTGCTCTGTCAGTAAAGCCATTTTATACAAATGGCTTATCAATAAAGCCCAACTCTCTCCTGATAGGGTAAGTGTATTATAATATAATATAATCAACATTGTTATGTTATGGTAGAATGGGGATCAAATCTGAAAATAAATTGCATTTTTAAAAATAAGTTCATCCATATATCAGTCCCCAGGAGCAGCCTGTCTGACTCTCTGCTGATGGGAATGTGTATGAGCTCTTCATTAAAGCCTGAGCATTTAGGAGCTTTAGCAGCACATTACCTCACTGTGTGCTCTTGTGTAGTATTTATGTGAATAAATAGAATACTCCTGCCATTCATTTTTACAGTGTAAATAAGTATATATACAAGTGTAAATATATATACATACATGTGTATATATTTGTATGAATATTTTCAGACTGATCCAGCCATGCTGTTCAAAGCCTTGTTGGTAATCCTCTCTGTATCAGGTAAACTGTCTATTTAAGCGTTTTTCTTTTCTTTCTTTTTTGAATGTATGTTTCAGATTTCATCTAGAAATATTTTTCAGTTTTGGTCACTAATTATTATTCTACATCCCTTAAAAATGGTCAAATAAATTGTGAAAATTGTGTGTGTGTGTGTGTTTGTGTTTTTCAGATGTTCTGGGCCAGTGGAGGTGGAGCATGACTTACAGCCCTGAGAGAATGTGTGCCTTAAAGGGGTCTTCAGTAGACATGCGCTGCACTTACTCATATCCCACATCTTTCACAGTGCAGAAAACATTCTGGTTTATTTATAGCTATTACGGCTCACAGGAGCCTGAAGATCTGTCCCAGGATGCAGAGTACTCTCACCGTGTGGAATACCTTGGGGATCAGAACAAAGACTGCACTCTTAGAATAAAACAACTGAGAGAAAGTGATTCAAATACATATCGCTTCAAGTTCCTCACTAACCGTGTTTATGGAAAATATAGTGGCCCACCTGGTGTCACATTAACAGTTACAGGTAATTTATTTTATACTATAAGTTCAGAGGATTCTCCTCCCACATGTACGATTGGACGAATGAGGAAGGGAGAGACATGTTTACAGTTTTAATTGGCTATTTGCAGATCTGCAGGTGAAGGTGAATCCTGACACAGTGACAGAGGGACAGAGAGTAACACTGACCTGTAGCACCACCTGCACTCTGACTGGCAGCCCAGCCTTCATCTGGTACAGGAATGGATCTCCACTGTCCTTAACCAATCAGAGACTCCAGTTCACGGCCAGAAGTGAAGATGCAGGCAACTACTCCTGTGGTGTAGGCTATAATAAGCATATCTCTTCCAATGCAGTGCTTCTCAGTGTGATATGTGAGTATATGAGTTCAATTTCTTACATTTTACTTTCTTCACAGAAAAAACAGTGTTTCAGGTGGAGGTGCAGTTTCTAATCTAATGGATGTTCAAATGGCATGTGAATAGAATATTTAGAAACAGGCACGTCTCTGGCCTTAATGCCGCCCTAGGCGAGATTGTGACCAGGTATGGTGGAGGGGGTTTGCTGTCGATAGCGATTACAGACAAGCTTCCAGCCACCTAGACTTTCAAACCACAATGCTGTGAGTTCCTCACTTCATCACACCAGAAAGAGGAAACATGGGCAGAAATTAGTGCCTGCAGAATTAGAATTAGAATTGCATATCTTGAATTTGTATGGAAGTCATTTTAATTTCTAATGTTTAAACTCAATTATGGTATTTAAAATGGAATTTGAATTGTATAACTTGTATAACAATCTGATTTAAATGTAATGCTCATAATTCTAACCTCTTAAACAGCGTAACACTAACTTGATCTTAATTTGGAAATACAAACGAAAATCGGATGTCTTGTTGTGGCTAGCTTCACAAAGCTTTATGTTGTCTACCTGTGAGTGCAGTCTGTGGTCATCCATGATTAAAGTTTGTTGGTATCAAACTCCGTTATATGCTCCTAGCACCACCACAATACCGAAATGGGATAGAAAAGATATTGGAACCATTGTAACCAGGTACTAACTGCTGTTTGCAGTTTGACTGAATCTGATCATTTGGTTTTTACTAAGTACCCGGATGTGTGTTACAAATTTTTTTAAATTGAATTGTTAATTTGAAGGAGTATTGAATTTGAATTTTTAGCTTTAACTTGAAAGTGAAAATTTTATGCAATGAAGGCCAAATGCAATTTTAAACCAATAGATTCAATTTCAAATAGTGAAATACATTCAAGTTATGCAATTCAAATTAATTTTCTGCTGGGACTAAATTATGCCCATAGAAAGAGGACAATCCACAGATTTAATGCACATGAGCCATATACAGTATTATCCATATGCAGTGAGGCTATTATTGGTTATCCTGTGTAGTGCCTTATAGCAGTACCTTAAATCGTAATGGTAAACATGTTGTTGTTTCTTCAGTTCTGTACTTTCAGCCTGCACAGTAAATTGTTCCATATTAAACAAACTCTTACAGAGTTCATATTACTCTTATTAGTACATTTGGTCCCTAATGGACTCATATAAACTCTGATAGAGTTGAATTAAGACTGTGAGAAGCTACAAACACTGAGGCTGTGAACCCACTGAGCTGAGTAAGTGTGACATTTATATAAAACTGCAGGACCTGTTATTTTCTCTTTCAGATCCTCCTAAGAGAATCTCAGTATCAGTGAGTCCCTCTGGTGAAATATTGGAGGGCAGTTCAGTGACTCTGACCTGCAGCAGCGATGCTAACCCACCAGTGCAGAGATACACCTGGTTTAAGAATAATAGAGCTGTATTCTCAGAGACAGGAGGACCAGAGGAGAGTTACACCATTAAAAACATCACACAGCAGGATGCTGGAGAGTACTACTGTGAGGCAGGGAATGAGATTGGGACAAACAGCTCTCTTCCTAAATTTCTTGATGTGCAGTGTGAGTATATCCATGTAACTCAGCTACAGACACATGGAGCAGAGAGAAGTCAGTAACTCTTGTGTCTGAGAGCAACTTCACAACAGTAACACACTGAGTAATCCAATCAAACTGGCCAGAGGAGGAAAAATCATGTGAATCACATTAGAATGCAAGCTATCAATAAATCAAGTGTTCTGAGAAAAAATCCGGTTTCTGTGAGTGTCCTGGGCTCTGTCCTAGGCTGTCAAAAAATCTCAAACCGGTCTTCCAAAAACCAACCATATAAGACTGCAGGACCTGTTATTTTCTCTTTCAGATCCTCCTAAGAGAATCTCAGTATCAGTGAGTCCCTCTGGTGAAATATTGGAGGGCAGCTCAGTGACTCTGACCTGCAGCAGCGATGCCAACCCACCAGTGCAGAGATACACCTGGTTTAAGAATAATAGAGCTGTATTCTCAGAGACAGGAGGACCAGAGGAGAGTTACACCATTAAAAACATCACACAGCGGGATGCTGGAGAGTACTACTGTGAGGCAGGGAATAGGATTGGGAGAAACAGCTCTCCTCCTAAACGTCTTGATGTGCAGTGTGAGTATATCCATGTAACTCAGCTTCAGACACATGGAGCAGAGAGAAGTCAGTAACTCTTGTGTCTGAGAGCAACTTCACAACAGTAACACACTGAGTAATCCAGTCAAACTGGCCAGAGGAGGAAAAATCATGTGAATCACATTAGAATGCAATGATGAAGTTTAATAAACCAGATCATAATTGCATGTCGTAAGTAAAACGTGTAGTAATTCTGAGTTTGCACAGTGCAAACAAAGCTACCATATGCATCTGCTGAAGTATAACAAAAGTTTCTGTGAGTGTCCTGGGCTCTGTCCTAGGCTGTCAAAAAATCTCAAACCAGTCTTCCAAAAACCAACCAATCAGGGCTAGCTATGTATCTACCAATCAGGGCAAGTATCTACAAGCAAAAGATCCTCCGGGTAGATAAACCCCTCCCTGTCTGCCTGTCTCCGCCCGTGCACTGGAGCATAATTTGGTGGGAGGGGCTTAGGAGAGAGATAGGAGGGAGGAGTGCAAAAGGGGGAAGTCTTTTTGCCTTGTGTATTTTCAAACTTGCCAACTGCGGCTTTAAGGTGAAAACAAAAACCAGCAGACCCTGCGGCCCTCCAGGATCAGGAATGAAGATCACTGGTATATACAATTACTTTCACAACAAAATAAATTCAGTGTGAAACTTCAGACACTTTATAAGGTGGAATTTAAGTTTTTTAAGTTTTTACATTTATTTTAGATTCTCGCAAGAACAAGCCAGATTTTAAGTAAAACATGCGTCGTCATTCTAAGTTTGCTCAGGGCAATCAAAGCTACCATATGCAGCTGTTGAAGTTTAACAAAATGAAAGTTTGTTACTTTTTCTGTTTTTAACCTTTTTATTTCACATACTGAACACCATAGAGCCCTCGAACATGGTAAAAATGGTAACGTGGTATGTCCCCATGATAAAAAATATCTTTATGTCTAAATACTGTGGTTGCTATTGAAACTTTTCTAGACTATTTCTCAAGAACGTTTATCAAAAAAAAAACTACAGTATATACCAGTGATCTCCAGTCCTGGTTCTGGAGGGCCGCAGGGTCTGCTGTTTTTTGTTTTTACTATTAATTGATCGAATAATGCAGTCAATTACACAGTTAACTCGCCTTACCTGGTTTCATGGGTCTCAATTGCTTGCTGACATTAAGGCGAAAACAAAAACCAGCAGACCCTGCGACCCTCCAGGACCACAAATGAAGATCACTGGTATATACAATTAATTTCTGAAGAAAGGACCACACACTGGGAAATTCAGTGAGACATTTCAGCTCCATAATTAACTTTCCTTTGAAATAAAAGGCTCTGCAGCTGTTTGAGATACAACACAATGAATGAGAAATTAGGTGGAATTTAACAAGGTTTTCTATTGATTTTAGATTTTCCCAAGAACACCAAAGTATCAGTGAGTTCCTCTGGTGAAATAGAGGAGGGCAGTTCAGTGACTCTGACCTGCAGCAGTGATGCCAACCCACCAGTGCAGAGCTACACCTGGTTTAAGAAGAATGAAACTGGAGTCTGGCAGGCAGGATCAGGACAGAGTTTGAACTTTTCTAACTTTACATCCTGGAACAGTGGCCAGTACTACTGTGAGTCACGGAACACACATGGAGCTCAGAATGCTTCTGCTCTACTGGTCGCAATGCAAGGTATGGCCAGAATTCACCTTACAGTTCTGTTTCAATTCATCTCAAGATTCCATGAAGCAGTTCCCTTGTAAAGTGAGGATTTCATGACTATGTCTCTTGAATGGCAGGAGTGCCATTGACCAGTTGGCGGATGGCGTACCTGCTATATGTATACATGTTATAGCAAATTTACAATGATAGGATAATATAATAATATCCATCAGTCGGCTCCCAAGTTGCTCAGTTGGTAACAGTGCTCACCTTCAGCACAGTCTGAGTCTCTGACTATGACTGGGAGTCAGTTTGGAAAATAGGCCCAGGTTCACAGGCAGGTGCACTAGAATAGCATCAGCACTTTCACTGCAGTCTTCTTTAGGCATGTGCAGGTGCCAAAGCCATCACTGGAGAGAGACATAATTAGAATTAGACTAAATTATGGAGACAATAATAAGGAAATATGATTAGAAATAAAACATCATCCCATCATCCCATGCAAGCACGGTATTAAGAATTAAATAGACAAAATGAAGGATGAGAAGGAATATTATCAGATTAATTTACTTAAAAATATATACATTTATGCACATGGACATAAAATAAACATTGTAAGAACAAACTTTATGTCTAGGACCTGCAGTACTACAGTACTACTGTTTGGCACCAAATACACATGGAGCTGAGACCTCTACTGCTGTTTCAGATATAACAGGTGAGTAACATGTACAGTAATATCTCTATTGCTTTGAACAAGGGTGATTGTGTTTCTTTTAGAATCTGTTATAGATTACTTTCATATTTCATTTCATTATGGTACTCATACAATCAATGAAAATACTGTATAGCTTGGACCACAGTAGCCATCATTCTAGACAAGACTCTACAGTTCATAAAGAGTCTCAGAGTACTGATCCAGGATCAGTTTTGCCTTTAGGCCATAATGGAGAAGGCTTGGATATGAAGAGCGGAAACATGATCCTAAGATTATAGGTACCCCCCTAACCCTGCCAAACACAGCCAGCTAGTAAGAGGCATTTTTCACTCCCTGACCAAGTTAACTCAATCCCTGTATAGGGCATTAAAGAACACTTTAATAAATAGGTCCCTCTAAAATTGACTTCCTAAAGTTTTCACCGATGTACCAGTGACATATTAATACTTATATCAGTGGTTTCTGGTTACTTTGGTCGCTTCCAATGCAACCGCATTTCAGTGACACTGTGCACAGTTGTTTGTTCTTGAAATATGTATTTCCATGTATATATTTCAAATATAATGCAGGCTGTTTGGTTCACACCTCTGCGTCACCTTCAAAGCAACCTACAGTACACCTCCGCCATTTTGATTTTGGGGAATTAGGGTATGCATGTCCACATCTGGTTCTTGTGCTGGCCTACACAGCTAACTCAGATTTATCTGTAATTAAATTGAAATTCTGGGACTAGCATTGATCTGTTAGCCTTGTTGGATGCACTTATCTTTAAGTTACACACTGGATTGTAGTCTCTGCTGTATAACTAAACATAAATTAAAATGCTATGTGTATGTTTATTTACAGCACTTATATGTACGGTTGTTGGGATCATAGTTGCTGTTGCAATCTTTGCTGTTCTGTTGTGGATAAGGTAAGTGTTTACAATGCAGAAGCATCTGGAAATTAATCATCCGTCATAAGACGTATGATTAGAAATTCACCATTAATTATTAGAGAGATGTGTAGTAATTTTACAGATTCACCGTTCAGTTCAGAGGACCGGGTAGGAATGTTACAGCGAAAAGTCATCTGGGACGGCTGATCCACAGCTCCTGAAGGTCTGTTACTCAATCCCCTTTCAGGGAGAAGAGAAGAGCCCCGGTGGAGAGAGAGAGGAGCAGAAGCTCCGGTACTGTAAGTGACACTACATTCATTATGTTCAAAATATAATTCCATTATTATAATCCTTCAAGTCATTCTGTGACGTGCATTTAAATCAACAGTGAAGGACGTGGACGGGTGTGTGGCCACTCAGATGTAAGGTGTGTGTGGCCACTCAGATGTAAGGTGTCCCGAGGATTAAATAGAAATGAGCAGGCAGCAGGGCTTTCTCTTGCCGAGCACCGAGCACCCTCCCTTTGGGCTATCCTCTACTAAGCATAACTTTCACAATATGCTTAAAGGGGAACTTTTAAGCAATATATTTTTGTTGGTAACTTGATCAGTCCTCTGATAATATGGTGAAATATTACAACAGTTGCAACATACAAATCCTTGAGATATCTTTTGTCCAGGCAATTTCTTTAACCTTCCAGCAGTAGAGGGATAAACTATAATAGCATAACATCTAATTAGGAAGATGTGTCCTTTTACCAGTGAAACCGGAGGTGTACGTATGTGTGACTGAGTCTCTTCCTGTGTCTTGCCTCAGACCAGAGCCTTCAGAGAGTGACAAACACAGCCAGTGACACAAACTCTGCACTTCAGAGATCTGACAAGGCCTCAGTGTGGGATTAAAATACACAGAGGAGAGAGTCTACAGAGGAATGATGAAGATTAGCGTGAAAGAGTTTATTTTTGTTTTTATCAAACTTTACAGAACAGCGGTCTGTTTATGCAAGATTCTCCATCTTATAAAGAGCTGTTGGTGGAGTATTCTTCTCCAAAGTACTGTAACACTGCAACATGCATGCTCTCATATAACCCTGCTACAAACACACCCCTGTAACACTGTTGGGATGTAGGCATTGTGAAGTGTATGTCATGTTTCACATGTAATTATTTACATGTGTTCAGTACGTGCCAGCAATAGAGGATAGAAAGTTCTATCCTCTATTGCTGACACGTACTGTGAGTATCTGTGACTGTGTTAGTGAGAGTAAAGTACTCCAGAGTCCTGCCAGAGCATTACAGTCTTATATAGCAGTAGATATCATAGACTGTACAGACTATAATCTCCAAACTTATGTCACTATTAAAGCCAAAATCTAAGATAATTTAAAAGAGTGTTTTGATGCTTCATTTTACATAGCCTTTTTTTATTGACTGCCTTTACATTTTATGTCTGCTTTTACCAATTGTATGTATACTTTTTATCTGTTCTCTTTAAATATATTGTTGTATTATATGTATTAATGAATGACCCTTTATTAGCATTGTAATGCACTGTGAACCTGTGGTCTGAAAATGTCTCTATGAATAAAGTTTATTATCATTTATTAACCTTATGAGGCCTTCATGTTTTTCCTGCATAAAACCCCCCAAACACTGAATTCAGTTCACAAGAGGTTCATTTCTGTGAACTGTGAAAGATGATATTTAACATAGGTCATATGTAGTAAAAGCTGCTCGCTTTTTAAATGCAACTAATTATGTGATAGTCAAAGCCAAACCAAACCAAACAAACATTTAACCATTCACATGAACATCAACCACAAAAAGTACTGCACCACCGGAACTGAACACAGACGTGGAAATGATGAAGAAAAGAATGGTTGCGACATTGCTAGAAGTGAGCGGCCTTTTAACTTCCTTTGTTGTTTGCGGGCAGGTGCCGCTCGTCTGAAATTAGGCAGCTCCACCCACAGCCGTGCGCTCTGTCCACCCGACAGAAAAGAACCAAGCAGGGTCGCCTAACCGTACCTTACTCAAGAACACAAGCGCACTGCTTCAGCTGGGAATAGAATCTACAACCTCAGAACTGCACTCATTGTTCCCGAACCATTGCACTGCACTGCCGCGATACGTTCATGAGGGTAACTACGTCTGTCAGCTCCTTTTCATCTATGGCAAAAGTATGTGCAATAATGTTAACATGGGGGTTACAGGCTAAGATAGAGCAGAAATTGTCATTTGCATTGAAATGTGGTTCCTTCTATTAGGCAATTCTGGCTTTTAAGCACCAGTTAATTTTTTTGAGCTATTATGCTCATCCGGGTCTTTTATTATTCGCCAATTTGTGATATGAAGATAAGGAGAAGGGGAAGACTGAGTGAATTTAAAAAAACAGAGAACATGAATTGCCCATGAAGTGTTTGTATACAGTATACCAGACAACTACATAGGGAAGTTCTATTCTTGTAAACATATTCAAGAATAAATAAACTCAGGGTTATTTACTCATGTCCAGGCAAAAAGCAAATGAAAGTGTATTTCATGAGACATTTTCTCTGTTGCAATGAGCGACTCATCCTAATTAAGGTCACTTGGAGGGTCAGGCACTTGGAGAGTCAGGCACTTGGAGGGTCAGGCACTAGGAGGGTCAGGCACTTGGAGGGTCAGGCACTTGGAGGGTCAGGCACTAGGAGGGTCAGGCACTAGGAGGGTCAGGCACTTGGAGGGTCAGGCACTAGGAGGGTCAGGCACTTGGAGGGTCAGGCACTAGGAGGGTCAGGCACTAGGAGGGTCAGGCACTTGGAGGGTCAGGCACTTGGAGGGTCAGGCACTAGGAGGGTCAGGCACTAGGAGGGTCAGGCACTTGGAGGGTCAGGCACTTGGAGGGTCAGGCACTAGGAGCATAAACAGAACATTATTGCTGTTTATTCCATTCATATATCAGTCCTCAAGGAGCAGCCTGTCTGACTCTCTGCTGATGGGAATGTGTATGAGCTCTGCATTAAAGCCTGAGCATTTAGGAGCTTTAGCAGCACATTACCTCACTGTGTGCTCTTGTGTAGTATTTATGTGAATAAATAGAATACTCATGCCATTCATTTTTACAGTGTAAATAAGAATAATGATGACCTGTATATACTGTATATACAGTGCCCTCCACAATTATTGGCACCCCTGGTAAAGATGAGTAAAAAGGGTTTGCTGAATTAGCTTAAAGGCGCACTGAAGAAATGAGAAAAATCCAAACTTTAATTGAAGTTAATTTATTCAGAGAAAAAAAAATCCCTCATCAAGAAATAATAATTTTTAACAAAACTACGTGTGCCACAATTATTGGCACCCCTGCATTTAATACTTTGTACAACCTCCCTTTGCCAATAAAACAGCACTGAGTCTTCTCCCGTAATATCTAATAAAGTTGGAGAATACAGAGCAAGGAATCTGAGACCATTCCTCTTTTACAGAATCTCTCCAGATCATCCAGAGTCCTAGGTCCTCTCTTGTGCACTCTCCTCTTCAGCTCAGCCCACAGGTTTTCAATGGGGTTTAGGTCAGGGACTGAGATGGCCATGGTAGAAGCTTGATTTTGCGTTCAGTTAACCATTTTTGTGTTGATTTGGACGTATGTTTTGGATCATTGTCCTGCTGTAAGATCCAACGACGACCCAGTTTTCATTTCCTGGCAGAGGCAGCCAGATTCAGATTTTAAAAAAATTCCTTGTATTTCATGGAGTTCATGATGCCATGTACCCTAACAAGGTTCCCAGGGCCTTTGGAGGAAAAACAGCCCCACAACATCACGGAACCTCTTGAGTGTTGGTTGCCGAAAAGCACAATTTTAGTTTCATCTGACCATAGAACACGGTTCCAGTCAAAGTTCCAGTAGCGTTTAGCAAACTCCAGGCGCTTACATTTGTGGTGAAATGACAGGAAAGGCTTTTTTCTGGCATGCCTTCCAAATAATTTGTTGACATGTCGGTGACGTGTAATGGTAGTTTTGGAGACTTGATGACCCCAAGATGCTACTTTCTTCTGTTCTGTGATCCTTGGGGATTTTTTTGCCTCTCTTACTATCCTCCTGATTGTGCATGGGGGCAAAATAAACTTGGGTCCTCTTCCAGGCAAGTTTGTAACAGTTCCAGTTGCCTTTTTTAGGATTGCCCTAATATGGGCAATATGGGCATTTTCAGATTAGTAGCTATTTTTTTTATAGCCATTCCCTGACATATGAAGCTCAACACACTTTTCCCTCATTTGATTTGTGTGTTCTCTTATCTTTCCCATGTTGATGTATGAATAAGGGAATATGGCCTCTGTGTCACCTCATATTTATACCCCAGTGAAACAAGAATTCATGGATTTCTGCTTGAAAGTTCCTAAACACTCTGATCAACTTTAAAAAGTAAAATATAAATGGAAAAAATGCTTCAGTTACATTTTGTTCATAAGAATTTCTTGGGGTGCCAATAATTGCGGCACACGTGGTTTTGTTAAAAATTATTATTTCTTGATGAGGGATTTTTTCTTTCTCAGAATAAATTTACTACAATTAAAGGTTGGATTTTTCTAATTTTTTATGTGTGAAAAGATTTTTTTTATAACCCTTTTTACTCATCTTTACCAGGGGTGCCAATAATTGTGGAGGGCACTGTACATATATATTTGTATGAATATTTTCAGGCTGATCCAGCCATGCTCTTCAAAACCTTGTTGGTAATCCTCTCTGTGTCAGGTAAACTGTTTTTCTTTTTTCAAATCTATGTTTTAGACTTCATCTACAATCAGTTTTCATAATTAGTATTCTACCTGCCTTAAAAAACAATTTTGTCATCTCCATCTCAATCAGCAGCAAAAGTGAAAAAAATCTAAATCGCTTAACTGGCAAAGGATTCAATGTACATAATTTCCGTAACATGATGTACTGGCATTAGTGTGGCATTAGCATTGCAATTGCTCTTTTTCATCTGAAGAGAGGGAGAGAGAAAAAAAGAGAATTAATAAGACGAAGTTCCTCTTCACACCCAGCTTTGAAACCAAGACAGAGGCATGGTGGAAATATGTCTGGTTTTACAAGATGATCAGAGCTGTTGACTGTATACATTATTGATCTTCTATATTTTATATAGAATATAATGCAACTATTTAATATGTATTTAATATGGGATTTTTTTGGAGAAAATATTAGGTGCAGTTGTTTTAAAGACTGTTAATTTTTGTGATTGGAATCCATTTGTAATGTTCCGCTCCCTTCCTGTCCGTTTTCCGTGTTTTCCTGTTTTCCCTCCGTGTCATGTTGGATCCCTTTGTCCATGTTTTCCCCTCTGCCGCGGACTAGGCATGTCCTTCCCTGTCTTGGTCGTCTGGTTGTTTTGGTTTACTTCCGCCTTTCACTCCCTCCCCCTCGTTGCATGCATTTCCTCACCTGGCCCTTGTAATCACTCCCGGTTTATGTTCACACCTGTTTCGTATTTTGTCACATTAGTTAGCCCTATATAGTCTTTCGGCTGGCTGCCAGTCGGCGCCAGTTCGTTAACTATCTTCACTTGGTGTAGTGCTTGAGTTGTTAACTGGTCTCCCCGTGTAAACTATTCGCGTGTTTGTGGAATGTGTTTCCCATACAGCGTTTAGTACCTTGCTAACTACAGTCTGGTAGTTTACCTCCCGCGCAATTCCTGTAATTTTGTATTGGCTAACTTGTTTCCCTTCTCCTCCATCCAACCCTGCTCCCTATCTCCCGTGGCAGTGTTTGTTCTCCCCGTGTTTGTTTTGTGTGTGTTGCGGTACCTCCACCTCCAGCTCCGGGGTGATTCGCTACCTGGCTACCCTCCAGTTGTTCCTGTCCGACCGAGGAAACCACCCAGTTCTTCGGCGCCGGCTCCTGGAGCTCTGGAGACGGTCAGCTACCTCCGGACCTACCGCAGCTACGCCACACCACTCTGCCCTGCCGTGCTTCCGCAAAACCTCCCGACTTCCAAACCCATCACCTCCGTGAGAACCTCCCGGTCTTTCCCGTGCCTTCCCTTGCACTAACCCTCCTCTGTTTTGTTTTTTCTATACCGGTGCAGTCAGCCCGGTCCAGTCCTGCCCTGCCGTAGTGAGTCGTTCCCCTGCCAGTTCCAGTCCAGTCCCGGCGTGAGTGTTACAGGCACTCGCTCAAGTCCAGTTCCGGTTTGGGACATTCCGTTCCAGTACCTGTACCCGTGTGGACCTCCCGGTCCAGTCCAGTCCAGTCCAGTTCCGGTTTGGGACAATTCCGTTCCAGTACCTGATTCCCGTGTGGACCTCCCGGTCCAGTTCCAGTCCAGTCCAGTTCCGGTTTGGGACATTCCGTTCCAGTACCTGTACCCGTGTGGACCTCCCGGTCCAGTTCAGTCCAGTCCAGTTCCGGTTTGGGACAATTCCGTTCCAGTACCTGTTTCCCGTGTGGACCACCCGGTCCAGTTCCAGTCCAGTCCAGTTCCGGTTTGGAACAGCCCGTTCCAGAACCTCCAGTCCAGCTCCGGCTTGGAGCAGCCCGTCCCGGGCTTCCAGGCGCAAGATCTCCTAATTCTGTGTATTGTGTTGCCTTTCCTGTACAGTGTTGGGACTACCCCAACACTTAAATTATTAAATACCATCTTTGTGAATTCTGTCTCCTGGTCGTTGCACTTGGGTTCGTCCCGTACTCAGATACGTAACAGAACGAACTGGCCCAAAAACATGGACCCAGCCGACCTGGAGCAGATTCGGCACGCCTTCTCCTGCCAAACTGCGGTCAGCGATCCAGGTCATGCTTCTACTGTGGCAAACCTGGCCATCAGATCGCCTCGTGTCCAATCCGCCCAAAAGAATAGGCTCGCCAGTTAAACTAGGCGTACTGACGAGCCCTATCATTCCCTGCCATGCAGCCCAGAATCGCCTAGTCTTCAAGGCCACTCTCCTGTGGAGCGACAAGTCCATAGTTTCGTCGGCTCTCATCGACTCTGGAGCCGACGCCAACTTTATGGACACCACCTTCGCCCAGAGGGCCGGCATACCTACGGAGCGTCTTCCATCACCCATTACTGCCTTCGCCTTAGACGGTCGGAGCTTGGGATTAGTGACCCACTCCACCGTGTCCTTACAGCTTGTCCTCTCTGGCAATCACCGGGAGAGCATTCAACTCCTCCTCATCAACTCCACACAGTCAACCATAGTTTTAGGTCAAACCTGGCTCCGCCTCCATAACCCACACATTGACTGGCAGGGCGGACGCATCCTGGCGTGGAGTGGCCACTGCCTGGCTAGCTGTCTCCGCTCCGCGCTTCCCCCTCCGGGGTCCAAGAATCCCAGCACCAACCTACCCGAACCCGATATGTCCACCGTTCCCAAACAGTATCACGACCTCAGTCGCACCTTCTCGAAAGCACGTGCTCTGTCCCTACCTCCTCATCGCCCGTACGACTGTTGTATCGACCTGCTGGCGGGAGCCAAACTTCCGTCCGGCCGTCTCTACAGTCTGTCGGGTCCAGAGAAACTCGCCATGGAGGAGTATATCCATGAGTCCCTCGCCTCGGGCATCATCCGTCCCTCCTCTTCTCCGGTTGGTGCTGGGTTCTTTTTCGTGGGGAAAAAGGAC
Organism: Synaphobranchus kaupii; assembly: GCA_029718625.1. Lineage (NCBI taxonomy): Eukaryota > Metazoa > Chordata > Actinopteri > Anguilliformes > Synaphobranchidae > Synaphobranchus > Synaphobranchus kaupii. Next base: position 3,732,709 of record CM056399.1, read on the forward strand.
GGCTCACTACGGCCCTGCATCGACTACCGGGGACTCAATTCCATCACTATCCGCAACAAGTATCCTCTCCCCCTCATTAACACTGCTTTTGAACCCCTCTCGCAGGCCGTCATTTTCACGAAACTCGACCTCCGTAATGCGTACCACCTGGTGCGCATACGGGAGGGGGATGAGTGGAAGACTGCCTTCAATACCCCGTTGGGCCACTATGAGTACCTGGTGGTTCCTTTCGGCCTTACTAACGCCCCGGCAGTCTTCCAGGGCATGGTGAATGACGTCCTGCGAGACCTGTTGGGTAAGACCGTTTTTGTTTACATTGACGACATTTTAATTTTTTCCAAGTCCCCTCAGGAGCACATTCTCCATGTCCGGGAGGTTCTCCAGCGGCTCCTCGAGAACCAGCTCTTCGTGAAGGCGGAGAAATGCTCATTCCACGTCTCTTCAGTCCCGTTCCTCGGCTTCATTATCGAGGAGGGCAGTATCCGGGCGGATCCGGTCAAAGTCAAGGCGGTGACGGAATGGCCCCAACCCACCTCTCGTAAGCTGTTACAACAGTTCCTTGGTTTTGCTAATTTTTATCGTCGGTTTATCCGAAATTACAGTGTCATTGCTGCCCCCCTTACAAAACTTACCTCCACCACTTTTTCTTTCTGTTGGAATCCCGAAGCTCAGCGTGCTTTTGAGCTACTCAAGACGCGGTTTTCCTCAGCCCCTATCCTTTGCCACCCTGATCCCTCCCGTCAGTTTACGATCGAGGTGGACGCCTCCGACACCGGCGTGGGGGCCATTCTGTCCCAACGTGCCGCCTTAGACAACAAGCTCCATCCCTGTGCCTTTTTCTCCCGGAGGCTGTCCTCCGCTGAGCAGAATTATGATGTCGGGGATCGGGAACTTCTTGCCATTAAGCTGGCTCTTGAGGAGTGGCGCCACTGGCTGGAGGGGGCAGGTACCCCCTTTGTTGTTTTGACTGACCACCAAAATTTAATTTATTTAAGATCTGCCAAGAGGCTGAATGCCAGACAGGCTAGGTGGTCACTTTTCTTTGCCCGGTTTAATTTTTCTTTGTCCTATCGCCCCGGTTCCCGCAATATTAAGGCAGATGCCTTATCCCGTGTGTTTTCCCTTCCCTCCAGTCCTGCTGACCCCGAAACCATTCTCCCAGCGTCCTGTATGGTGGCTGCGGTCTCCTGGAGGATTGAGGAAATCGTGAGGTCCGCCCAGACCTCCCACCCTGACCCCCGTAATAACCCTAACCCTGCCCTGTTTGTTCCCGACTCCGTCCGCTCCCAGGTCCTTGAGTGGGTTCACGCCTCCTGCCTGGCGTGTCACCCAGGTGTTGCCAGGACGACCGCCCTCGTCAGGAGGAGCTTTTGGTGGCCCACCCTCAAGGAGGATACCCGTGCCTTTGTTCTGGCCTGCTCTGTATGCGCCAGGAGCAAGGCTTCCCACCAGCCTCCCTCTGGTCATCTCCTTCCCCTCCCTGTCCCGGGCCGTCCTTGGAGCCACATTGGGGTGGACTTCGTAACCGGTCTGCCGTTGTCAGATGGCAACTCTGTCATTTTGACAATTGTGGATCGGTTCTCCAAGGCGGCTCACTTTATTCCCCTCCCCAAGCTCCCGTCCGCCCTCGAAACGGCGGAGCTCCTGGTGGTACATGTGGTCAGGCTGCACGGGATCCCTTCCGATATCGTGTCGGATCGTGGGCCCCAATTCTCCTCCCAGGTCTGGAAGGCGTTCTGTGTAGCCCTGGGGGCCTCGGCCAGTCTTTCGTCTGGCTTCCATCCCCAGTCGAACGGCCAGGCAGAGAGGGCGAACCAGGACCTGGGGGCCGCCCTGCGGTGCGTCACGGCTCGCAACCCCGCCTCCTGGAGCCGTTTCCTTCCCTGGGTGGAGTACTCCCACAACTCCCTTAAGAGTACCTCCACCGGGTTATCCCCTTTCGAGTGTTCGTTAGGGTACCAACCCCCTCTCCTGTCGGTCCAGGAGGCCGAGGTAGCAGTCCCCTCTGTCAGGGCCCACATCCTCAAATGCAAGCGCATTTGGAGGCTTACACGCACCGCACTCCTACGTTCCAATTCCCGGTCCCAGCGTCTGGCGGACCTGCACAGGACCGCAGCCCCCAAATACAGGGCCGGTCAGCAGGTCTGGTTGTCCACGTCTAACATTTCCCTTCCCTCCTCCTCTAAAAAACTTCGGCCCCGGTTCATTGGTCCCTTCCCTGTTGTACGTCTTGTTAACCCTGTTTCTGTCAAACTCTCCCTCCCTGCCTCCCTCAAAGTTTACCCCGTTTTTCATGTCTCCCAAGTCAAGCCTGTCGCCTCCAGCCCCCTCAGTGCCCCTACCCTCCCTCCTCCTCCTGTCCGGGTCATCAACAACGCCCCGGCCTATACGGTGGACCGCATCATTGACATCCGCCGTAAGGGTCGGGGCTTCCAATACCTCGTGGACTGGGAGGGGTATGGCCCTGAGGAGCGGTCATGGCTCCACAAGGGCCTCATCCTGGATCAAACTTTAATCCAGGATTTCCACAGTCGCTTCCCATTCAAGACCAGGCCGCCAGGTACGCCAGGTGGCGTACGTTGAGGGGGGGGGTACTGTAATGTTCCGCTCCCTTCCTGTCCGTTTTCCGTGTTTTCCTGTTTTCCCTCCGTGTCATGTTGGATCCCTTTGTCCATGTTTTCCCCTCTGCCGCGGACTAGGCATGTCCTTCCCTGTCTTGGTCGTCTGGTTGTTTTGGTTTACTTCCGCCTTTCACTCCCTCCCCCTCGTTGCATGCATTTCCTCACCTGGCCCTTGTAATCACTCCCGGTTTATGTTCACACCTGTTTCGTATTTTGTCACATTAGTTAGCCCTATATAGTCTTTCGGCTGGCTGCCAGTCGGCGCCAGTTCGTTAACTATCTTCACTTGGTGTAGTGCTTGAGTTGTTAACTGGTCTCCCCGTGTAAACTATTCGCGTGTTTGTGGAATGTGTTTCCCATACAGCGTTTAGTACCTTGCTAACTACAGTCTGGTAGTTTACCTCCCGCGCAATTCCTGTAATTTTGTATTGGCTAACTTGTTTCCCTTCTCCTCCATCCAACCCTGCTCCCTATCTCCCGTGGCAGTGTTTGTTCTCCCCGTGTTTGTTTTGTGTGTGTTGCGGTACCTCCACCTCCAGCGCGTGTAGGCTCCGGGGTGATTCGCTACCTGGCTACCCTCCAGTTGTTCCTGTCCGACCGAGGAAACCACCCAGTTCTTCGGCGCCGGCTCCTGGAGCTCTGGAGACGGTCAGCTACCTCCGGACCTACCGCAGCTACGCCACACCACTCTGCCCTGCCGTGCTTCCGCAAAACCTCCCGACTTCCAAACCCATCACCTCCGTGAGAACCTCCCGGTCTTTCCCGTGCCTTCCCTTGCACTAACCCTCCTCTGTTTTGTTTTTTCTATACCGGTGCAGTCAGCCCGGTCCAGTCCTGCCCTGCCGTAGTGAGTCGTTCCCCTGCCAGTTCCAGTCCAGTCCCGGCGTGAGTGTTACAGGCACTCGCTCAAGTCCAGTTCCGGTTTGGGACATTCCGTTCCAGTACCTGTACCCGTGTGGACCTCCCGGTCCAGTCCAGTCCAGTCCAGTTCCGGTTTGGGACAATTCCGTTCCAGTACCTGATTCCCGTGTGGACCTCCCGGTCCAGTTCCAGTCCAGTCCAGTTCCGGTTTGGGACATTCCGTTCCAGTACCTGTACCCGTGTGGACCTCCCGGTCCAGTTCAGTCCAGTCCAGTTCCGGTTTGGGACAATTCCGTTCCAGTACCTGTTTCCCGTGTGGACCACCCGGTCCAGTTCCAGTCCAGTCCAGTTCCGGTTTGGAACAGCCCGTTCCAGAACCTCCAGTCCAGCTCCGGCTTGGAGCAGCCCGTCCCGGGCTTCCAGGCGCAAGATCTCCTAATTCTGTGTATTGTGTTGCCTTTCCTGTACAGTGTTGGGACTACCCCAACACTTAAATTATTAAATACCATCTTTGTGAATTCTGTCTCCTGGTCGTTGCACTTGGGTTCGTCCCGTACTCAGATACGTAACACCATTATCTGTAATGTTGGCAACACACCTGTGTGTAACAGCTTTTCTGAGCTGTGTGCGTGCGTGCGTGCGTGCATGCGTGCGTTTGTTTGTTTGTTTGTTTCAGGTGGTCTGGGCCAGCCGGGGTGGAGCGTGATTTACAGCCCTGACAGAATGTGTGCCTTAAAGGGGTCTTCAGTGGACATGCGCTGCACTTACTCATATCCCAGATCTCACACAGTGCAGAAAACATTCTGGTTTATTTATAGCTGGTACAGCTCACAGGAGCCTGAAGACCTGTCCCAGGATGCAGAGTACTCTCACCGTGTGGAGTACTTTACGAATAAGAACAGTGCCACTTTTAGATTAAAAGAACTGAGTGAAAGTGATACAGAAACATATCGCTTCAGGTTCCTCACTAACCGTGTTGGTGGAAAATATAGTTGCCCACCTGGTGTCACATTGACAGTTACAGGTAATTATTTTATACTATAAGTTCAGAGGATTCCCCTCCCACATGTACTAGTGGACGAATGAGGAAGGGAGAGATACATGTCAACAGTTTTAATTGGCTATTTGCAGATCTGCAGGTGAAGGTGATTCCTGACACAGTGACAGAGGGACAGATTGTAACACTGACCTGTAGCACCACCTGCACTCTGACTGGCAGCCCAGCCTTCACCTGGTACAGGAACGGATCTCCACTGTCCTTCACCAATCAGGGACTCCAGTTCACAGCCAGAAGTGAAGACGCAGGCAAATACTCCTGTGCTGTGAAAGGCTATGAGCATCTCCCTTCCCCTGCAGTGGCTCTTAATGTGAGATGTGAGTACAAGAGGCCAATCTTTTGTTTTACTATGATTTTAAACACAAATATCAGGGTATGCTCCTAAGAGGCCAATTAAGCACTATTTACTGCAGTAGTGGTAATACATCACTACGCCAATTTAGCAAAATTGCCATTTGGACACACAAATACCCAGAATATATGTGAAAAGAGTTTTTTAATTCTGTAATATTTTGAAAAGAAAAATGGACAGCACAAAAATGGGTTTGACTTTCTATTCCCACGGGTTTGAATTTCAGCCTTAATGTACAGTTAAAGTGTGCAGATTATTCTATAGCTACTGTACTGTATGTAAATGTACAGGTCCAACTTACACTGCAACACTAAGGTATACTGGCATTCATTTTTAGATAAAACATCAATATCTGAAAAAATGCAATCATTGGTCATGTTATTGATTTTGCGTGTACTAAAACATTTTGCACAGGTGAATCAGCACCCTTCCATACTATTAGGTAGGCTTGTTGAGTAGACAGGATGAGAAAGTTGTTAAGTAGGAAAACGTTTCTCTAAATATAGTATACCTAAAACCCCCATATGATACACTTTCTTCCCGGGTTTCGCTGAGTATCTTCCCGGGTTTCGGGAGCACACTTTTCAATAAGCACCATTGAGATACGTATGTAAGAAGAACAGGAGACAGCTTCCGCTTAACGGTTCCATGGATTCCTTTGGGAGCTGCTCATTGGTGCATGAAGCCAATTAATGGACACGCCATGTTAGACTACGGGGCTTTTTGTAACCAGAGGAACATGCGCACTGGGTACCTAAACATGCGGACCCAAATGGAATGAAAACTAGGTAAGCCCGGATGCCTGTATGCAGCCAGTGGGGAACATTTGACAAGGCATTGCGGATATTGTTCTGGAGCATGCAGGTTGGCCTGCATACTGGGGCGACGTAGTGCATCTGATTCTCAAAGGTGTGTGTGAGAGTATGTGAGCAGGAGCGAGCGAGGAGGGGAAGCGGATGCCATTTAATTAGAGTGATGAGCACTATTAGGATGTTACCACTCTGAAAGCTCCAGTTCGCTCCGGTTTATATATTGTGATAAAAATGGACAAAAAATATTTTGTTTAGATACCACATTATGTTAGTTCCTAAAATATAATTGTATTCATGATTTTGTTAGCCTATATGGAGAGTTGAAGTTGTTTAATGACCTGTTGACATTTTCTGTACAGAGAATGCACACATTGACAGCATTCTCCACAAGTTTTTTATTTGCTCAAAAACAATATCTCAACAACAATATCCTCTGATCTACTTGGAGTTTGCTTGTCTGCACTCCTCTCCAAAATAGAATGTTCACTGAACCGCAGCCAGAACTGCAGTCCAGACAGAACAAATCAATTCCAATAGTAGCTTATGACACCTGCAAATAGCCTACATACGTTGTCTGTTATGTGGGTGGTTTAGATCTGATTTGTTGCTTGTAATGAACGATTATTTTATAATTTTACCGTAATTAATAAAAATTTAGGCAGGGTACGACACCCTTTCGCGCATACCATCACAAATATGTGATCATTCCAGAACTGGCCCAAAAGCGTACCATCACAAATATGTGATTGGAACATCATTAGAATATTCAGTTGAGAATGTCATCACAAGGATCACTGCCTTGTGCAAACATGACTCCAATGCGGTGCCTACAAGTAATTTATTGTTGTACTATAATACACATTATGTTACCATAGTTGTTATCATCAGAGTAGTCATCTAGTTTATTTTGTAGCCTACTGGATAGGGTGACCATATATTAGATTTTTTTTAAAAGAGTACGTGGCGGGCGGACGCTATACCATTTTGAGTATTATAAGTAGGATAGTCTCAGCTTTCTGATGAATGTATCATTGGCACTGCCTTCGAAAATGCAAATATCACTCCAATGCAGTCTAAATTACGTTTTCCTTCAAATACAACAAAAAACAACATGTGACATGGCCACGCAAGGGTGGGACGTCTTAAGACACTTCCACTGTACAGTTGTAAAATAGTATAGCGGATATTTTTCACGTATTGCTAAACTGCACATTAAACAGCACACTTCTGCCAGTGCACTGTACACAGGAGACAGGGCACAGTAGATAGGGCTCTGATTCAGAAACAGCCCAGTTCTTATAATCTCGATGGAAGTATGCAAACATTTGGTTGCCTAAATATGACGTGCAGCTTGGTTCTAAAAAATTAGAAATTGTTTTCCTTCAATAACAACAAAAACAACACGTGACATGGCCACGCAAGGGTGGGACGTCTTACGACACTGTCCTTAACCAATCAGAGACTCCAGTTCACGGCCAGAAGTGAAGACGCAGGCAAATACTCCTGTGCTGTAAAAGGCTATGAGGATCTCTGTACCCCTGCAGTGGCTCTTAATGTGAGATGTGAGTACAAGAGGCCTAACTTGTGTGTTTTAATTTCCTTTTAAACACAAATATCAGGGGTTATATCAGAGATCAAAAGCTATATTTATTACAGTAGTTGTATAACATCAATAGGCCAACTTAGGGATTCCCAGACATGTGGATTTTTTAAATGTTGAATAATTTTAGAAAGGAAAAACAGACAGCAAAAATTGGTTAATTTTATTTTAGAAATAAACACTGGTTTAGAAGGGAGTTATTCTTGCCACAGCCGCCTTTGGCTTGCTTTCTGGGGTGTAGGCAAGGGTATGCTCTGAAGTGTATTCTGGCTAATTCTTTGTTAAATGGCCCATATGAATGAATACATTTTCCTGATTGTTTGATTAATGACTTGGGATTCGGCCTGGCACCCCATCAGATGCACTTTTGTGTCATGCGCTTGATTCATTTTTATTTGTAGTATTATCACTGTAGAAAAACTGAAGGTTTTTCAGTTCCTACAGGTTTGTAAGGTTTCAGCCTTAATGTACAGTTATATTTCCAGATACTGTATGTAAATGAACAGGTCCAAGTTAATTACACTGCAACACAAAGGTATACTGACATTAATCATTAGATAAGTCATGCCAAGATCGTCCCAGGAGCACCTCTGTATCAGTGAGATCCTCTGGTGAAATAGAGGAGGGCAGCTCAGTGACTCTGACCTGCAGCAGCGATGCCAACCCACCAGTGCAGAACTGAGATTTACTTTTTGAGTTACTTTTTGTTTCAGGTTTGGAGGTTGAAATTAATTCTAACTCAGTGAGAGAGGGTGTGACGGTGACCCTCACCTGTAAAAACACCTGTGCTCACTCAAGTTATGGAATAACCTGGTACAAGAACAAAAAACTTCTGTCTAACTCCACCAACCAGAACCACAATTTCATAGCCAGGAGTGAAGATGCAGGCAGCTACTCCTGTGGTGTAGGCTATAATAAGCATATCTCTTCCAATGCAGTGCTTCTCAGTGTGAAATGTGAATATATGAGTTAAATCTCTTACATTTTACTTTCTTCACAGAAAAACCAGTGTTTCAGGTGGAGGTGCAGTTTCTAATCTAATGGATGTTCAAATGGCATGTGAATAGAATATTTAGAAACAGGCACGTCTCTGGCCTTAATGCCGCCCTAGGCGAGATTGTGACCGGGCATGGTGGAGGGGGTTTGCTGTCGATAGCGATTACAGACAAGCTTCCAGCCACCTAGACTTTCAAACCACAATGCTGTGAGTTCCTCACTTCATCATACCAGAAAGAGGAAACATGGGCAGAAATTAGTGCCTGCAGAATTAGAATTAGAATTGCATATCTTGAATTTGTATTGCAATCATTTTAATTTCTAATGTTTAAACTCAATTATGGTATTTAAAATGGAATTTGAATTGTATAACTTGTATAACAATCTGATTTAAATGTAATGCTCATAATTCTAACCTCTTAAACAGCGTAACACTAACTTGATCTTAATTTGGAAATACAAACGAAAATCGGAGGTCTTGTTGTGGCTAGCTTCACAAAGCTTTATGTTGTCTACCTGTGAGTGCAGTCTGTGGTCATCCATGATTAAAGTTTGTTGGTATCAAACTCCGTTATATGCTCCTAGCACCACCACAATACCGAAATGGGATAGAAAAGATATTGGAACCATTGTAACCAGGTACTAACTGCTGTTTGCAGTTTGACTGAATCTGATCATTTGGTTTTTACTAAGTACCCGGATGTGTGTTACAAATTTTTTTAAATTGAATTGTTAATTTGAAGGAGTATTGAATTTGAATTTTTAGCTTTAACTTGAAAGTGAAAATTTTATGCAATGAAGGCCAAATGCAATTTTAAACCAATACATTCAATTTCAAATAGTGAAATACATTCAAGTTATGCAATTCAAATTAATTTTCTGCTGGGACTAAATTATGCCCATAGAAAGAGGACAACCCACAAATTTAATGCACATGAGCCATATACAGTATTATCCATATGCAGTGAGGCTATTATTGGTTATCCTGTGTAGTGCCTTATAGCAGTACCTTAAATCGTAATGGTAAACATGTTGTTGTTTCTTCAGTTCTGTACTTTCAGCCTGCACAGTAAATTGTTCCATATTAAACAAACTCTTACAGAGTTCATATTACTCTTATTAGTACATTTGGTCCCTAATGGACTCATATAAACTCTGATAGAGTTGAATTAAGACTGTGAGAAGCTACAAACACTGAGGCTGTGAACCCACTGAGCTGAAGTGTGACATTTTTATAAAACTGCAGGACCTGTTATTTTCTCTTTCAGATCCTCCTAAGAGAATCTCAGTATCAGTGAGTCCCTCTGGTGAAATATTGGAGGGCAGTTCAGTGACTCTGACCTGCAGCAGCGATGCTAACCCACCAGTGCAGAGATACACCTGGTTTAAGAATAATAGAGCTGTATTCTCAGAGACAGGAGGACCAGAGGAGAGTTACACCATTAAAAACATCACACAGCAGGATGCTGGAGAGTACTACTGTGAGGCAGGGAATGAGATTGGGACAAACAGCTCTCTTCCTAAATTTCTTGATGTGCAGTGTGAGTATATCCATGTAACTCAGCTACAGACACATGGAGCAGAGAGAAGTCAGTAACTCTTGTGTCTGAGAGCAACTTCACAACAGTAACACACTGAGTAATCCAATCAAACTGGCCAGAGGAGGAAAAATCATGTGAATCACATTAGAATGCAAGCTATCAATAAATCAAGTGTTCTGAGAAAAAATCCGGTTTCTGTGAGTGTCCTGGGCTCTGTCCTAGGCTGTCAAAAAATCTCAAACCGGTCTTCCAAAAACCAACCATATAAGACTGCAGGACCTGTTATTTTCTCTTTCAGATCCTCCTAAGAGAATCTCAGTATCAGTGAGTCCCTCTGGTGAAATATTGGAGGGCAGCTCAGTGACTCTGACCTGCAGCAGCGATGCCAACCCACCAGTGCAGAGATACACCTGGTTTAAGAATAATAGAGCTGTATTCTCAGAGACAGGAGGACCAGAGGAGAGTTACACCATTAAAAACATCACACAGCGGGATGCTGGAGAGTACTACTGTGAGGCAGGGAATAGGATTGGGAGAAACAGCTCTCCTCCTAAACGTCTTGATGTGCAGTGTGAGTATATCCATGTAACTCAGCTTCAGACACATGGAGCAGAGAGAAGTCAGTAACTCTTGTGTCTGAGAGCAACTTCACAACAGTAACACACTGAGTAATCCAGTCAAACTGGCCAGAGGAGGAAAAATCATGTGAATCACATTACAATGCAATGATGAAGTTTAATAAACCAGATCATAATTGCATGTCGTAAGTAAAACGTGTAGTAATTCTGAGTTTGCACAGTGCAAACAAAGCTACCATATGCAGCTGCTGAAGTATAACAAAAGTTTCTGTGAGTGTCCTGGGCTCTGTCCTAGGCTGTCAAAAAATCTCAAACCAGTCTTCCAAAAACCAACCAATCAGGGCTAGCTATGTATCTACCAATCAGGGCAAGTATCTACAAGCAAAAGATCCTCCCGGTAGATAAACCCCTCCCTGTCTGCCTGTCTCCGCCCGTGCACTGGAGCATAATTTGGTGGGAGGGGCTTAGGAGAGAGATAGGAGGGAGGAGTGCAAAAGGGGGAAGTCTTTTTGCCTTGTGTATTTTCAAACTTGCCAACTGCGGCTTTAAGGTGAAAACAAAAACCAGCAGACCCTGCGGCCCTCCAGGATCAGGAATGAAGATCACTGGTATATACAATTACTTTCACAACAAAATAAATTCAGAGATACACCTGGTTTAAGAATAATAGAGCTGTATTCTCAGAGACAGGAGGACCAGAGGAGAGTTACACCATTAAAAACATCACACAGCAGGATGCTGGAGAGTACTACTGTGAGGCAGGGAATGAGATTGGGACAAACATGTCACGATCCGAAACACAGAAACGAACCCAAATGCACGACCAAGAGACAAATGAACAGGAATGGGTGTTTTATTTTCTGAATTGGGGTAGTCCCAAGCCGTACATAGAAAAACACACAAAAACAGGCGGATGTTCCAAGCCGGAACTGGACTTTGGTTCTGACCCGGAACCGGACAGGAACTGGACCGGGAGGTCCAACAGGAACTGGACGGGAACACTGGCGGATGTTCCAAGCCGGAACTGGACTTTGGTTCTGACTCGGAACCGGACAGGAACTGGACCGGGAGGTCCAACAGGAACTGGACGGGAACACTGGCGGATGTTCCAAGCCGGAACTGGACTTTGGTTCTGACCCGGAACCGGACAGGAACTGGACCGGGAGGTCCAACAGGAACTGGACGGGAACACTGGCGGATGTTCCAAGCCGGAACTGGACTTTGGTTCTGACCCGGAACCGGACAGGAACTGGACCGGGAGGTCCAACAGGAACTGGACGGGAACACTGGCGGATGTTCCAAGCCGGAACTGGACTTTGGTTCCGACCCGGAACCGGACAGGAACTGGACCGGGAGGTCCAACAGGAACTGGGCTGAGGAACAGGAACGGACCGGACTGGCACGGAACAGAAAGGCAGAGGCAAGTGTGAAGCAGGGTCCGACAGGGCAGGCAGGGCACCCAGCTATGGGTTTGAAGAGGGTAAGCCTGGAGGTACTGCAACACACGCAGGGAGGGTGAAGCAGCTGTAGGCAGAGCAGACTGTGGCGAAACAGACTAAAACAAAAAGGCAGTGAGGACTGGAGAAAACGAGAAAAGAACAGGAATCCAAAAACTCAACAGAATCTTTAGTAACTAGACTAGAACAGGAGACCAGAAAAACACAACTAGGTACGTCAAAGAACTGGCGCCGAACAGCAGCCAGACAGAGGAATAAATAGTGGAGTGAAATTGAAACCAATCAAAAAGGCGTGAGGAATGTAATCAAGGGTGATTAACAAAAAAGCAGGTGAGGAATGCATGCAGTGCAGGAGAAAGGAGATAGGCTGAAACAGATGAGGAAACAGAGTGAACCAAACGGGAGGACCACACCCAGCCTGCAGCACAGGGGAAAACATGGACGAAGGGAAACCAACATGACACAAAGGGAGAGGGAAAAACACGGAAACAAACAGGAAGGGAACGGAACGTTACAGTACCCCCCCCCTCAATGAACGCCACCCGGCGTACCTGGGGGTTTAACCTTGTCCGGGAACTGTTCGTGGAAGTCCGATATAAGGGAGTGGTCCAAAATAAGGCGCTTGTGGAGCCAGGACCGCTCATCCGGACCATAACCCTCCCAGTCGACCAAGTATTGGTAGCCCCGGCCCTTGCGGCGAATGTCGAGGATGCGACTCACCGTGTAGGCCGGGGCGTGGTCGATGATCCGGGGCGGAGGTGGGGTAACCGCCGGGGCACTGAGAAGGCTGGAGGAGACAGGTTTAATCTGGCTAACGTGGAAAACGGGGTGGATTTTAAGGGAACCGGGGAGGGAAAGTTTAACGGAAACAGGGTTGACTACACAAACAATGGGGAAAGGACCAATAAAACGGGGTTGGAGCTTTTTGGAAGAAGTGGGGAGGGGGATGTTGGCCGTGGATAACCAGACCTGCTGACCGACCTTATACTGCGGGGCTGCGGTCCTGTGAAGGTCCGCCAGGCGTTGGGTACGGGAATTGGCATGAAGGAGTGCGGTGCGTGTAAGCCTCCACATCCGTTTACACCTAAGGATGTGGGACTTAACGGAGGGAACAGCTATCTCGGCCTCCTGGGCCGACAAGAGGGGGGGTTGGTACCCTAGAGAACATTCAAAAGGGGACATACCCGTGGATGCGCACTTGAGGGAATTGTGCGCGTACTCAACCCACGGGAGCAGGCGGCTCCAGGAGGCGGGATTGCGAGCGGTAACGCACCGCAGGGCGGATCCCAGGTCCTGGTTGGCTCTCTCCGCCTGGCCGTTAGTCTGAGGATGGAAACCAGATGACAGGCTAACAGAAGCACCCAAGGCCGCACAGAACGCCCCCACACCTGGGAGGAGAATTGGGGCCCACGGTCCGATACGATGTCGGCGGGGATACCGTGCAGCCTGACCACGTGCAGCACCAGGAGCTCCGCAGTTTCGAGGGCGGAAGGGAGCTTGGGGAGGGGGATAAAATGAACCGCCTTGGAGAACCGGTCCACAATTGTCAGAATCGTAGTGTTGCCATCTGACAAAGGCAGACCGGTGACGAAGTCCACACCAATGTGACTCCAAGGACGGCTCGGGACGGGGAGGGGGTGGAGAAGGCCGGAGGGTGGCTGGTGGGAAGCCTTGCTCCTGGCGCAAACAGGGCAGGCCAGGACAAAGGCACGGGTATCCCCTTTAAGGGTGGGCCACCAAAAACTCCTCCTGATCAGGGCGATGGTTCTGGCGACACCTGGGTGACAGGCCAGACGGGAGGCATGGACCCATTCCAGGACCTGGGAACGGACGGAATTGGGTACAAAAAGAGATGAGTTAAGGTTATTGCGGGGATCGGGTTGGGAAACCTGGGCGGCCTTCACGATACCCTCGATCTCCCAAGACACCGCAGCCACAAAGCAGGAGGCAGGGAGAATGGGCTCCGGGTCAGCAGGACTGGAGGGAGGGGAAAAAACACGGGACAGGGCATCAGCTTTGGTATTGCGGGAGCCAGGGCGATAAGTGACGGTAAAATTAAAGCGGGCAAAAAACAAAGACCACCTAGCCTGACGGGCATTAAGCCTTTTGGCTGACCTGAGATAGACCAGATTATGATGATCAGTGAAAACAATAAACGGGATACCTGCCCCCTCCAGCCAATGGCGCCACTCCTCCAGCGCCAATTTGATGGCGAGTAGTTCCCGATCCCCGACATCGTAATTGCGTTCGGCGGAGGACAGTCTCCGGGAGAAAAAGGCGCAGGGGTGGAGCTTGCTGTCCAAGGCGGCGCGTTGAGACAGAATGGCCCCCACGCCGGTGTCGGAGGCATCAACCTCGACCGTAAACTGACGAGAGGTGTCGGGGTGACAGAGAATGGGGGCAGTGGAAAACTGAGCCTTCAGCTGTTCGAAAGCCCGCTGGGCCTCGGGATTCCAGCCGAAGGGAACGGAAGTGGAGGTGAGTTTAGTCAGAGGGGCAGCAATGACACTGTAGTTGCGAATGAAGCGGCGGTAAAAGTTGGCAAAACCGAGGAACTGTTGGAGGTGCTTACGTGACGAGGGTTGGGGCCATTCTGTCACCGCCTTGACCTTAGCAGGGTCCGCCCGGATACTGCCCTCCTCAATTATGAAGCCGAGGAACGGGACGGACGAGACGTGGAAAGTGCACTTCTCAGCCTTGACGAAGAGCTGGTTCTCCAGGAGCCGCTGGAGAACCTCCCGGACGTGGAGAACATGTTCCTGGGGGGACTTAGAAAAAATTAGTATGTTGTCGATGTAGACGAAAACACACTTGCCAGACAGGTCCCGGAGTACATCGTTCACCATGCTCTGAAAGACTGCTGGGGCGTTGGTAAGGCCGAACGGGACCACCAGATACTCGTAGTGGCCCAACGGGGTGTTGAAAGCAGTCTTCCATTCGTCCCCCTCGCGTATACGCACCAAATGGTACGCGTTACGGAGGTCGAGCTTGGTGAAGATGACTGCCTGGGAGAGAGGTTCAAAAGCTGTGTTGATGAGGGGAAGAGGGTATTTGTTGCGGACTGTGATCTCGTTGAGACCCCGATAATCAATACAGGGCCGTAGCGTGCCATCCTTCTTCCCCACAAAAAAAAACCCCGCACCGACCGGGGAAGAGGAAGGACGGATGATACCTGACGCAAGTGACTCGTGGATGTAATTCTCCATGGCCAACTTCTCCGGGCCCGACAGACTGTAGAGGCGACCAGATGGTAGTTTGGCTCCCGCCAGCAGGTTGATGCAGCAGTCGTAGGGCCTGTGAGCAGGCAAAGAGAGAGCACGAGATTTAGAGAACACTTGCGACAGGTCATGATACTGGTTGGGGACATTGGTGAGGTCGGGAACGGGTTGGAGAGATTTGTTGCTCCTAGGCCCCGGAGGAGGTAGAGCAGAGCGGAGGCAGTTGGCCAGACAGTGACCACTCCAAGCCAGGACGCGGCCGGAGCGCCAGTCAATGTGCGGGTTGTGCACCCGCAGCCAGGTCTGTCCCAGGACTATGGATGATTGCTTGGCCTGAATGAGAAGGAGCTGAATGGACTCCCGATGATTTCCCGACAGGATAAGTTGGAGGGGAACGGTGGAGTGGGTAACCACCCCCAGGCTCCTACCGTCCAGGGCGAGAGCAGTGATGGGGGTAGGCAAGGGCTCCGTGGGGATTCCGAACCTTTCGACGAAGGAGCAGTCGATAAAGTTGGCGTCCGCACCAGAGTCAATGAGAGCAGAGGCCGAAGCAGTGATATCTCTCCAGAGAAGGGTGGCCTTGAATTCAAGGCGGTTCTGGGCCGCATGACTAGGGACAATGGGGCTCGTCAGTACGCCCAGTCTTACCGGCGAGCCCCCTCTTTTGGGCGAACGGGACAAGAGGAGATCTGGTGGCCAGTCTGGCCACAATAAAAACATGACCTGGTGCGGAACCGACGTTGGCGCTCCTCGGCGTCCACGGAGACCCTGCCCAGTTGCATGGGCTCCTCCTCGGGAGGCGAAACGGAGACTCTCCGGTCCTGGACGGGTGAGGGAGGGCGAGACCGGGAAGGGGCGGAGTGTGGAAGACGAGAGGGATTCTTCCCTCGCTCGCGGGCCCGGGTTCTAAGGCGATTGTCGATGGCAATGGCAAGACTGATGAGGCTGTTAAGTGAGGTGGACTCCTCCCGGGTGGCCAGCTGGTCCTTAAGCTCTTCGCTGAGGGCCTGGCGAAAGGCCCCCTGGAGGGAGGTGTCATTCCAGCCTGACTCAGCAGCGATGGTGCGGAACTGTATGGCCATCTCTGCAACGCTGCGCCTGCCCTGACGTACCTGCAGAAGGCGCTGGGTAGCGTCGCGACCGCAGACCGGGTGGTCGAAAACACGCCGCATCTCAGCGGTGAAGAGGGCGAAATTGTTGCAGAGAGGAGACTGGCTGTCCCAGATAGAGGTTGCCCACTCCAGGGCACTGCCTCCCAAGCTGCTCATCACAAAGGCGATCTTGCAGGGGTCGGAGGCGAATGAAGACGGCTGCATCCGGAACACTATGTCGCATTTCATAAGAAATTCGTGACACCTCCCCAGCCCCCCACGAAACAGTTCGGGATGTTGGACTCGGGGCTCCCGACTAGGAGGCGGGACCGGAACCTCAGGAGGCAGTTCGGATGCAGGAGGGGTCGGATCCAGGGAGATCCGAGGTAGAGGCAGGTGAAGGGATAGCTGCGCTACCTGCTCCGTTAGGCCCCTCAGCACATCCAGAACATCATCCAGGCGGCGGCCCTGCTGGTCGGAGACCGCGGTTTGGCAGGAGAAGGCGTGGCGAATTTGTTCGAGGTCGGCTGGGTCCATGTTAAAGGCCAGTTCTTTCTGTCACGATCCGAAACACAGAAACGAACCCAAATGCACGACCAAGAGACAAATGAACAGGAATGGGTGTTTTATTTTCTGGATTGGGGTAGTCCCAAGCCGTACATAGAAAAACACACAAAAACAGGCGGATGTTCCAAGCCGGAACTGGACTTTGGTTCTGACCCAGAACCGGACAGGAACTGGACCGGGAGGTCCAACAGGAACTGGACGGGAACACTGGCGGATGTTCCAAGCCGGAACTGGACTTTGGTTCTGACTCGGAACCGGACAGGAACTGGACCGGGAGGTCCAACAGGAACTGGACGGGAACACTGGCGGATGTTCCAAGCCGGAACTGGACTTTGGTTCTGACCCGGAACCGGACAGGAACCGGACCGGGAGGTCCAACAGGAACTGGACGGGAACACTGGCGGATGTTCCAAGCCGGAACTGGACTTTGGTTCTGACCCGGAACCGGACAGGAACTGGACCGGGAGGTCCAACAGGAACTGGACGGGAACACTGGCGGATGTTCCAAGCCGGAACTGGACTTTGGTTCCGACCCGGAACCGGACAGGAACTGGACTGGGAGGTCCAACAGGAACTGGGCTGAGGAACAGGAACGGACCGGACTGGCACGGAACAGAAAGGCAGAGGCAAGTGTGAAGCAGGGTCCGACAGGGCAGGCAGGGCACCCAGCTATGGGTTTGAAGAGGGTAAGCCTGGAGGTACTGCAACACACGCAGGGAGGGTGAAGCAGCTGTAGGCAGAGCAGACTGTGGCGAAACAGACTAAAACAAAAAGGCAGTGAGGACTGGAGAAAACGAGAAAAGAACAGGAATCCAAAAACTCAACAGAATCTTTAGTAACTAGACTAGAACAGGAGACCAGAAAAACACAACTAGGTACGTCAAAGAACTGGCGCCGAACAGCAGCCAGACAGAGGAATAAATAGTGGAGTAAAATTGAAACCAATCAAAAAGGCGTGAGGAATGTAATCAAGGGTGATTAACAAAAAAGCAGGTGAGGAATGCATGCAGTGCAGGAGAAAGGAGATAGGCTGAAACAGATGAGGAAACAGAGTGAACCAAACGGGAGGACCACGCCCAGCCTGCAGCACAGGGGAAAACATGGACGAAGGGAAACCAACATGACACGGAGGGAGAGGGAAAAACACGGAAACAAACAGGAAGGGAACGGAACGTTACAAAACAGCTCTCTTCCTAAATTTCTTGATGTGCAGTGTGAGTATATCCATGTAACTCAGCTACAGACACATGGAGCAGAGAGAAGTCAGTAACTCTTGTGTCTGAGAGCAACTTCACAACAGTAACACACTGAGTAATCCAGTCAAACTGGCCAGAGGAGGAAAAATCATGTGAATCACATTAGAATGCAATGATGAAGTTTAATAAACCAGATCATAATTGCATGTCGTAAATAAAACGTGTAGTAATTCTGAGTTTGCACAGTGCAAACAAAGCTACCATATGCAGCTGCTGAAGTATAACAAAAGTTTCTGTGAGTGTCCTGGGCTCTGTCCTAGGCTGTCAAAAAATCTCAAACCAGTCTTCCAAAAACCAACCAATCAGGGCTAGCTATGTATCTACCAATCAGGGCAAGTATCTACAAGCAAAAGATCC
The DNA here is from genome assembly GCA_029718625.1 of Synaphobranchus kaupii. Lineage (NCBI taxonomy): Eukaryota > Metazoa > Chordata > Actinopteri > Anguilliformes > Synaphobranchidae > Synaphobranchus > Synaphobranchus kaupii. The sequence goes on from CM056399.1 coordinate 3,751,073, forward strand.
TCCGGTAGATAAACCCCTCCCTGTCTGCCTGTCTCCGCCCGTGCACTGGAGCATAATTTAGTGGGAGGGGCTTAGGAGAGAGATAGGAGGGAGGAGTGCAAAAGGGGGAAGTCTTTTTGCCTTGTGTATTTTCAAACTTGCCAACTGCGGCTTTAAGGTGAAAACAAAAACCAGCAGACCCTGCGGCCCTCCAGGATCAGGAATGAAGATCACTGGTATATACAATTACTTTCACAACAAAAGAAATTCAGTGTGAAACTTCAGACACTTTATAAGGTGGAATTTAAGTTTTTTAAGTTTTTACATTTATTTTAGATTCTCGCAAGAACAAGCCAGATTTTAAGTAAAACATGCGTCGTCATTCTAAGTTTGCTCAGGGCAATCAAAGCTACCATATGCAGCTGTTGAAGTTTAACAAAATGAAAGTTTGTTACTTTTTCTGTTTTTAACCTTTTTATTTCACATACTGAACACCATAGAGCCCTCGAACATGGTAAAAATGGTAACGTGGTATGTCCCCATGATAAAAAATATCTTTATGTCTAAATACTGTGGTTGCTATTGAAACTTTTCTAGACTATTTCTCAAGAACGTTTATCAAAAAAAAAACTACAGTATATACCAGTGATCTCCAGTCCTGGTTCTGGAGGGCCGCAGGGTCTGCTGTTTTTTGTTTTTACTCTTAATTGATCGAATAATGCAGTCAATTACACAGTTAACTCGCCTTACCTGGTTTCATGGGTCTCAATTGCTTGCTGACATTAAGGCGAAAACAAAAACCAGCAGACCCTGCGACCCTCCAGGACCACAAATGAAGATCACTGGTATATACAATTAATTTCTGAAGAAAGGACCACACACTGGGAAATTCAGTGAGACATTTCAGCTCCATAATTAACTTTCCTTTGAAATAAAAGGCTCTGCAGCTGTTTGAGATACAACACAATGAATGAGAAATTAGGTGGAATTTAACAAGGTTTTCTATTGATTTTAGATTTTCCCAAGAACACCAAAGTATCAGTGAGTTCCTCTGGTGAAATAGAGGAGGGCAGTTCAGTGACTCTGACCTGCAGCAGTGATGCCAACCCACCAGTGCAGAGCTACACCTGGTTTAAGAAGAATGAAACTGGAGTCTGGCAGGCAGGATCAGGACAGAGTTTGAACTTTTCTAACTTTACATCCTGGAACAGTGGACAGTATTACTGTGAGTCACGGAACACACATGGAGCTCAGAATGCTTCTGCTCTACTGGTCACAATGGAAGGTATGGCCAGAATTCACCTTACAGTTCTGTTTCAATTCATCTCAAGATTCCATGAAGCAGTTCCCTTGTTAAGTGAGGATTTCATGACTATGTCTCTTGAATGGCAGGAGTGCCATTGACCAGTTGGCGGATGGCGTACCTGCTATATGTATACATGTTATAGCAAATTTACAATGATAGGATAATATAATAATATCCATCAGTCGGCTCCCAAGTTGCTCAGTTGGTAACAGTGCTCACCTTCAGCACAGTCTGAGTCTCTGACTATGACTGGGAGTCAGTTTGGAAAATAGGCCCAGGTTCACAGGCAGGTGCACTAGAATAGCATCAGCACTTTCACTGCAGTCTTCTTTAGGCATGTGCAGGTGCCAAAGCCATCACTGGAGAGAGACATAATTAGAATTAGACTAAATTATGGAGACAATAATAAGGAAATATGATTAGAAATAAAACATCATCCCATCATCCCATGCAAGCACGGTATTAAGAATTAAATAGACAAAATGAAGGATGAGAAGGAATATTATCAGATTAATTTACTTAAAAATATATACATTTATGCACATGGACATAAAATAAACATTGTAAGAACAAACTTTATGTCTAGGACCTGCAGTACTACAGTACTACTGTTTGGCACCAAATACACATGGAGCTGAGACCTCTACTGCTGTTTCAGATATAACAGGTGAGTAACATGTACAGTAATATCTCTATTGCTTTGAACAAGGGTGATTGTGTTTCTTTTAGAATCTGTTATAGATTACTTTCATATTTAATTTCATTATGGTACTCATACAATCAATGAAAATACTGTATAGCTTGGACCACAGTAGCCATCATTCTAGACAAGACTCTACAGTTCATAAAGAGTCTCAGAGTACTGATCCAGGATCAGTTTTGCCTTTAGGCCATAATGGAGAAGGCTTGGATATGAAGAGCGGAAACATGATCCTAAGATTATAGGTACCCCCCTAACCCCGCCAAACACAGCCAGCTAGTAAGAGGCATTTTTCACTCCCTGACCAAGTTAACTCAATCCTTGTATGGGGCATTAAAGAACACTTTAATAATTAGATCCCTCTTAAATTGACTTCCTAAAGTTTTCACCGATGTACCAGTGACATATTCATACTTATATCAGTGGTTTCTGGTTACTTTGGTCGCTTCCAATGCAACCGCATTTCAGTGACACTGTGCACAGTTGTTTGTTCTTGAAATATGTATTTCCATGTATATATTTCAAATATAATGCAGGCTTTTTGGTTCACACCTCTGCGTCACCTTCAAAGCAACCTACAGTACACCTCCGCCATTTTGATTTTGGGGAATTAGGGTATGCATGTCCACATCTGGTTCTTGTGCTGGCCTACACAGCTAACTCAGATTTATCTGTAATTAAATTGAAATTCTGGGACTAGCATTGTCCTGTTAGCCTTGTTGGATGCACTTATCTTTAAGTTACACACTGGATTGTAGTCTCTGCTGTATAACTAAACATAAATTAAAATGCTATTTGTATGTTTATTTACAGCACTTATATGTACGGTTGTTGGGATCATAGTTGCTGTTGCAATCTTTGCTGTTCTGTTGTGGATAAGGTAAGTGTTTACAATGCAGAAGCATCTGGAAATTAATCATCCGTCATAAGACGTATGATTAGAAATTCACCATTAATTATTAGAGAGATGTGTAGTAATTTTACAGATTCACCGTTCAGTTCAGAGGACCGGGTAGGAATGTTACAGCGAAAAGTCATCTGGGACGGCTGATCCACAGCTCCTGAAGGTCTGTTACTCAATCCCCTTTCAGGGAGAAGAGAAGAGCCCCGGTGGAGAGAGAGAGGAGCAGAAGCTCTGGTACTGTAAGTGACACTACATTCATTATGTTCAAAATATAATTCCATTATTATAATCCTTCAAGTCATTCTGTGACGTGCATTTAAATCAACAGTGAAGGACGTGGACGGGTGTGTGGCCACTCAGATGTAAGGTGTGTGTGGCCACTCAGATGTAAGGTGTCCCGAGGATTAAATAGAAATGAGCAGGCAGCAGGGCTTTCTCTTGCCGAGCACCGAGCACCCTCCCTTTGGGCTATCCTCTACTAAGCATAACTTTCACAATATGCTTAAAGGGGAACTTTTAAGCAATATATTTTTGTTGGTAACTTGATCAGTCCTCTGATAATACGGTGAAATATTACAACAGTTGCAACATACAAATCCTTGAGATATCTTTTGTCCAGGCAATTTCTTTAACCTTCCAGCAGTAGAGGGATACACTATAATAGCATAACATCTAATTAGGAAGATGTGTCCTTTTACCAGTGAAACCGGAGGTGTACGTATGTGTGACTGAGTCTCTTCCTGTGTCTTGCCTCAGACCAGAGCCTTCAGAGAGTGACAAACACAGCCAGTGACACAAACTCTGCACTTCAGAGATCTGACAAGGCCTCAGTGTGGGATTAAAATACACAGAGGAGAGAGTCTACAGAGGAATGATGAAGATTAGCGTGAAAGAGTTTATTTTTGTTTTTATCAAACTTTACAGAACAGCGGTCTGTTTATGCAAGATTCTCCATCTTATAAAGAGCTGTTGGTGGAGTATTCTTCTCCAAAGTACTGTAACACTGCAACATGCATGCTCTCATATAACCCTGCTACAAACACACCCCTGTAACACTGTTGGGATGTAGGCATTGTGAAGTGTATGTCATGTTTCACATGTAATTATTTACATGTGTTCAGTACGTGCCAGCAATAGAGGATAGAAAGTTCTATCCTCTATTGCTGACACGTACTGTGAGTATCTGTGACTGTGTTAGTGAGAGTAAAGTACTCCAGAGTCCTGCCAGAGCATTACAGTCTTATATAGCAGTAGATATCATAGACTGTACAGACTATAATCTCCAAACTTATGTCACTATTAAAGCCAAAATCTAAGATAATTTAAAAGAGTGTTTTGATGCTTCATTTTACATAGCCTTTTTTTATTGACTGCCTTTACATTTTATGTCTGCTTTTACCAATTGTATGTATACTTTTTATCTGTTCTCTTTAAATATATTGTTGTATTATATGTATTAATGAATGACCCTTTATTAGCATTGTAATGCACTGTGAACCTGTGGTCTGAAAATGTCTCTATGAATAAAGTTTATTATCATTTATTAACCTTATGAGGCCTTCATGTTTTTCCTGCATAAAACCCCCCAAACACTGAATTCAGTTCACAAGAGGTTCATTTCTGTGAACTGTGAAAGATGATATTTAACATAGGTCATATGTAGTAAAAGCTGCTCGCTTTTTAAATGCAACTAATTATGTGATAGTCAAAGCCAAACCAAACCAAACAAAAATTTAACCATTCACATGAACATCAACCACAAAAAGTACTGCACCACCGGAACTGAACACAGACGTGGAAATGATGAAGAAAAGAATGGTTGCGACATTGCTAGAAGTGAGCGGCCTTTTAACTTCCTTTGTTGTTTGCGGGCAGGTGCCGCTCGTCTGAAATTAGGCAGCTCCACCCACAGCCGTGCACTCTGCCCACCCGAAAGAAAAGAACCAAGCAGGGTCGCCTAACCGTACCTTACTCAAGAACACAAGCGCACTGCTTCAGCTGGGAATAGAATCTACAACCTCAGAACTGCACTCATTGTTCCCGAACCATTGCACTGCACTGCCGCGATACGTTCATGAGGGTAACTACGTCTGTCAGCTCCTTTTCATCTATGGCAAAAGTATGTGCAATAATGTTAACATGGGGGTTACAGGCTAAGATAGAGCAGAAATTGTCATTTGCATTGAAATGTGGTTCCTTCTATTAGGCAATTCTGGCTTTTAAGCACCAGTTAATTTTTTTGAGCTATTATGCTCATCCGGGTCTTTTATTATTCGCCAATTTGTGATATGAAGATAAGGAGAAGGGGAAGACTGAGTGAATTTAAAAAAACAGAGAACATGAATTGCCCATGAAGTGTTTGTATACAGTATACCAGACAACTACATAGGGAAGTTCTATTCTTGTAAACATATTCAAGAATAAATAAACTCAGGGTTATTTACTCATGTCCAGGCAAAAAGCAAATGAAAGTGTATTTCATGAGACATTTTCTCTGTTGCAATGAGCGACTCATCCTAATTAAGGTCACTAGGAGGGTCAGGCACTTGGAGGGTCAGGCACTTGGAGGGTCAGGCACTTGGAGGGTCAGGCACTAGGAGGGTCAGGCACTAGGAGGGTCAGGCACTTGGAGGGTCAGGCACTAGGAGGGTCAGGCACTAGGAGGGTCAGGCACTAGGAGGGTCAGGCACTTGGAGGGTCAGGCACTTGGAGGGTCAGGCACTAGGAGGGTCAGGCACTTGGAGGGTCAGGTACTTGGAGGGTCAGGCACTTGGAGGGTCAGGCACTAGGAGGGTCAGGCACTTGGAGGGTCAGGCACTTGGAGGGTCAGGCACTAGGAGGGTCAGGCACTAGGAGGGTCAGGCACTAGGAGGGTCAGGCACTAGGAGGGTCAGGCACTTGGAGGGTCAGGCACTAGGCTTGGCAGGGACAGGTGCGCATGCCGGGGTTAGGAGCAGGCACTCAGCCTAGGGGCAGAAGGCGCGGAGGCCCAGGGGGTATGAAGGCGTGGAGGCCCAGGGGGTATGAAGGCGCGGAGGCCCGGGGGACAGACGCTCAGCCTAGGGGTAGGAACAGGTGTGGGGGGACCACAGATGGCGCGAGGGCGCGCGGTCAGAGCCAGGCGCTCAGCATGGGGTTCAGGGACAGATGCGGGGGCCCGCGGATATATTTACAATTCTAAACGTACAGGTAAAGCATTGAACAGGTACTGAACATGTACAGGTAAAGCATTAAACGGGTACTGAACATGTACAGGTAAAAAAGTAGAATTTATGCATGTGCTTATTTATGTGCACATGGAAGTGTGTGTGTATGCCTGTCTGTAAGAGCATGTGTATTCAGGAATATTTACAAATGCAATTCTAAATGTGAGATGCAATGTATTTAATTATAATATTTATGCAGGAATGGTTAATATTACAAAATATGCTTGCAAACATAATGTAATCATGTTTATTTTATAAACATAACATACAAAATGAACATAATTATGATTCTGGTTAAGTTCAGCTGTTTTCATGAAATTGTTATTGATATCTGAATCTCAGTGAGAGAGGGGGTAATGAGGAGATTACCCAGGCATTTTAAAACGCACATTTGGTCCCGTCCAAACAAATTAATTAATGTATTTTCTTCAGCCATTTTCATAAGTTAAATTTAAAAAAATGCAAGACTTTCATTAAAAAGGGGAAGTCTGAGCTGCATCAGCAAGTTTAGCACATTTTCCTTTTATATTTAGTCTGAAGCACTTTCTTCTCAGTCACATTCAATCGCACTGCTCTGTCAGTAAAGCCGCTTTAAACTAATGGCTTTTCAGCAAACCAGGACAGATCAGAACTCTCTCCTGATAGGGTAAGGATGTTATCTTATTATTTCATTTAATCAAAATTATGTTATTTTTAACAGGGATCAAATCTATAAATAAAAGGCATTTTGTGAAAGAACTTCTGGACATTATTGCTGTTTATTCCATTCATATATTAGTCCTCAAGGAGCAGCTTGTCTGACTCTCTGCTGATGGGAATGTGTATGAGCTCTTCATTAAAGCCTGAGCATTTAGGAGCTTTAGCAGCACATTACCTCACTGTGTGCTCTTGTGTAGTATTTATGTGAATAAATAGAATACTCCTGCCATTCATTTTTACAGTGTAAATAAGAATAATGATGACCTGTATATACTGTATATACAGTGCCCTCCACAATTATTGGCACCCCTGGTAAAGATGAGTAAAAAGGGTTATAAAAAATTCACCGTTTGCTGAATTAGCTTAATGGCACACTGAAGAAATGAGAAAAATCCAAACTTTAATTTAAGTTAATTTATTCAGAGAAAAAAAAATCCCTCATCAAGAAATAATAATTTTTAACAAAACTACGTGTGCCACAATTATTGGCACCCCTGCATTTTATACTTTGTACAACCTCCCTTTGCCAATAAAACAGCACTGAGTCTTCTCCCGTAATATCTAATAAAGTTGGAGAATACAGAATCTCTCCAGATCATCCAGAGTCCTAGGTCCTCTCTTGTGCACTCTCCTCTTCAGCTCAGCCCACAGGTTTTCAATTGGGTTTAGGTCAGGGACTGAGATGGCCATGGTAGAAGCTTGATTTTGTGTTCAGTTAACCATTTTTGTGTTGATTTGGACGTATGTTTTGGATCATTGTCCTGCTGTAAGATCCAACGACGACCCAGTTTCCATTTCCTGGCAGAGGCAGCCAGATTCAGATAAAAAAAAAATTCCTGGTATTTCATGGAGTTCATGATGCCATGTACCCTAATAAGGTTCCCAGGGCCTTTAGAGGAAAAACAGCCCCACAACATCACGGAACCTCTTGAGTGTTGGTTGCCGAAAAGCACAATTTTAGTTTCATCTGACCATAGAACACGTTCCAGTCAAAGTTCCAGTAGCGTTTAGCAAACTCCAGGCGTTTACATTTGTGGTGAAATGACAGGAAAGGCTTTTTAATGGCATGCCTTCGGTGACGTCTAATGGTAGTTTTGGAGACTTGATGACCCCAAGATGCTACTTTCTTCTGTAATTCTCCAACAGTGATCCTTGGGGATTTTTTGCCTCTCTTACTATCCTCCTCACTGTGCGTGGGGGCAAAATAAACTTGGGTCCTCTTCCAGGCAAGTTTGTAACAGTTCCAGTTGCCTTTTTTAGGATTGCCCTAATATGGGCAATATGGGCATTTTCAGATGAGTAGCTATTTTTTTTATAGCCATTCCCTGACATATAAAGCTCAACACACTTTTCCCTCATTTGATTTGTGTGTTCTCTTATCTTTCCCATGTTGATGTATGAATAAGGGAATATGGCCTCTGTGTCACCTCATATTTATACCCCAGTGAAACAAGAATTCATGGATTTCTTCTTGAAAGTTCCTAAACACTCTGATCAACTTTAAAAAGTAAAATATAAATGGAAAAAATGCTTCAGTTACATTTTGTTCATAAGAATTTCTTGGGGTGCCAATAATTGCGGCACACGTGGTTTTGTTAAAAATTATTATTTCTTGATGAGGGATTTTTTCTTTCTCAGAATAAATTTACTACAATTAAAGGTTGGATTTTTCTATTTTTTTCTGTGTGAAAAGATTTTTTTTATAACCCTTTTTACTCATCTTTACCAGGGGTGCCAATAATTGTGGAGGGCACTGTACATATATATTTGTATGAATATTTTCAGGCTGATCCAGCCATGCTCTTCAAAACCTTGTTGGTAATCCTCTCTGTGTCAGGTAAACTGTTTTTCTTTTTTCAAATCTATGTTTTAGACTTCATCTACAATCAGTTTTCATAATTAGTATTCTACCTGCCTTAAAAAACAATTTTGTCATCTCTATCTCAATCAGCAGCAAAAGTGAAAAAAATCAAAATCGCTTAACTGGCAAAGGATTCAATGTACATAATTTCCGTAACATGATGTACTGGCATTAGCTGTGCATGGCATTAGCATTGCAATTGCTCTTTTTCATCTGAAGAGAGAGAGAGAGAAAAAAAAAGAATTAATAAGACGAAGTTCCTCTTCACACCCAGCTTTGAAACCAAGACAGAGGCATGGTGGAAATATGTCTGGTTTTACAAGATGATCAGAGCTGTTGACTGTATACATTATTGATCTTCTATATTTTATATAGAATATAATGCAACTATTTAATATGTAGGGATTTTTTTGGAGAAAATATTAGGTGCAATTGTTTTAAAGACTGTTAATTTTTGTGAATGGAATCCATTATCTGTAATGTTGGCAACACACCTGTGTGTAACAGCTTTTCTGAGCTGTGTGCGTGCGTGCGTGCATGCGTGCGTTTGTTTGTTTGTTTCAGGTGGTCTGGGCCAGCCGGGGTGGAGCGTGACTTACAGACCTGAGAGAATGTGTGCCTTAAAGGGGTCTTCAGTGGACATGCGCTGCACTTACTCATATCCCAGTTCTCACACAGTGCAGAAACAATTCTGGTTTATTTATAGCTGGTACAGCTCACAGGAGCCTAAAGACCTGTCCCAGGATGCAGAGTACTCTTACCGTGTGGAGTACTTTACGAATAAGAACAGTGCCACTTTTAGATTAAAAGAACTGAGTGAAAGTGATACAGAAACATATTTCTTCAGGTTCCTCACTAACCATGTTGGTGGAAAATATACTGGCCCACCTGGTGTCACATTGACAGTTACAGGTAATTATTTTATACTATAAGTTCAGAGGATTCCCCTCCCACATGTACTAGTGGACGAATGAGGAAGGGAGAGATACATGTTTACAGTTTTAATTGGCTATTTGCAGATCTGCAGGTGAAGGTGAATCCTGACACAGTGACAGAGGGACAGAGAGTAACACTGACCTGTAGCACCACCTGCACTCTGACTGGCAGCCCAGCCTTCATCTGGTACTGGAACGGATCTCCACTGTCCTTAACCAATCCGAGACGCCAGTTCACAGCCAGAAGTGAAGACGCAGGCAAATACTCCTGTGCTGTGAAAGGCTATGAGGGTCTCCGTACTCCTGCAGTGGCTCTTAATGTGAGATGTGAGTACAAGAGGCCAAACTTTTGTTTTACTATGATTTTAAACACAAATATCAGGGTATGCTCCTAATTAAGCACTATTTACTGCAGTAGTGGTAATACATCACTAGGCCAATTTAGCAAGATCAAAATTGCCATTTGGACACACAAATACCCAGAATATATGTGAAAAGAGTTTTTTAATTCTGTAATATTTTGAAAAGAAAAATGGACAGCACGAAAATGGGTTTGACTTTCTATTCCCACGGGTTTGAATTTCAGCCTTAATGTACAGTTAAAGTGTGCAGATTATTCTATAGCTACTGTACTGTATGTAAATGTACAGGTCCAAATTACACTGCAACACTAAGGTATACTGGCATTCATTTTTAGATAAAACATCAATATCTGAAAAAATGCAATCATTGGTCATGTTATTGATTTTGCGTGTACTAAAACATTTTGCACAGGTGAATCAGCACCCTTCCATACTATTAGGTAGGCTTGTTGAGTAGACAGGATGAGAAAGTTGTTAAGTAGGAAAACGTTTCTCTAAATATAGTATACCTAAAACCCCCATATGATACACTTTCTTCCCGGGTTTCGCTGAGTATCTTCCCGGGTTTCGGGAGCACACTTTTCAATAAGCACCATTGAGATACGTATGTAAGAAGAACAGGAGACAGCTTCCGCTTAACGGTTCCATGGATTCCTTTGGGAGCTGCTCATTGGTGCATGAAGCCAATTAATGGACACGCCATGTTAGACTACGGGGCTTTTTGTAACCAGAGGAACATGCGCACTGGGTACCTAAACATGCGGACCCAAATGGAATGAAAACTAGGTAAGCCCGGATGCCTGTATGCAGCCAGTGGGGAACATTTGACAAGGCATTGCGGATATTGTTCTGGAGCATGCAGGTTGGCCTGCATACTGGGGCGACGTAGTGCATCTGATTCTCAAAGGTGTGTGTGAGAGTATGTGAGCAGGAGCGAGCGAGGAGGGGAAGCGGATGCCATTTAATTAGAGTGATGAGCACTATTAGGATGTTACCACTCTGAAAGCTCCAGTTCGCTCCGGTTTATATATTGTGATAAAAATGGACAAAAAATATTTTGTTTAGATACCACATTACGTTAGTTCCTAAAATATAATTGTATTCATGATTTTGTTAGCCTATATGGAGAGTTGAAGTTGTTTAATGACCTGTTGACATTTTCTGTACAGAGAATGCACACATTGACAGCATTCTCCACAAGTTTTTTATTTGCTCAAAAACAATATCTCAACAACAATATCCTCTGATCTACTTGGAGTTTGCTTGTCTGCACTCCTCTCCAAAATAGAATGTTCACTGAACCGCAGCCAGAACTGCAGTCCAGACAGAACAAATCAATTCCAATAGTAGCTTATGACACCTGCAAATAGCCTACATACGTTGTCTGTTATGTGGGTGGTTTAGATCTGATTTGTTGCTTGTAATGAACGATTATTTTATAATTTTACCGTAATTAATAAAAATTTAGGCAGGGTACGACACCCTTTCGCGCATACCATCACAAATATGTGATCATTCCAGAACTGGCCCAAAAGCGTACCATCACAAATATGTGATCATTCCAGAACTGGCCCAAAAGCGTACCATCACAAATATGTGATTGGAACATCATTAGAATATTCAGTTGAGAATGTCATCACAAGGATCACTGCCTTGTGCAAACATGACTCCAATGCGGTGCCTACAAGTAATTTATTGTTGTACTATAATACAAATTATGTTACCATAGTTGTTATCATCAGAGTAGTCATCTAGTTTATTTTGTAGCCTACTGGATAGGGTGACCATATATTAGATTTTTTTTAAAAGAGTACGTGGCGGGCGGACGCTATACCATTTTGAGTATTATAAGTAGGATAGTCTCAGCTTTCTGATGAACGTATCATTGGCACGGCCTTCGAAAGTGCAAATATCACTCCAATGCAGTCTAAATTACGTTTTCCTTCAAATACAACAAAAAACAACATGTGACATGGCCACGCAAGGGTGGGACGTCTTAAGACACTTCCACTGTACAGTTGTAAAATAGTATAGCGGATATTTTTCACGTATTGCTAAACAGTGCACATTAAACAGCACACTTCTGCCAGTGCACTGTACACAGGAGACAGGGCACAGTAGATAGGGCTCTGATTCAGAAACAGCCCAGTTCTTATAATCTCGATGGAAGTATGCAAACATTTGGTTGCCTAAATATGACGTGCAGCTTGGTTCTAAAAAATTAGAAATTGTTTTCCTTCAATAACAACAAAAACAACACGTGACATGGCCATGCAAGGGTGGGACGTCTTACGACACTGTCCTTAACCAATCAGAGACTCCAGTTCACGGCCAGAAGTGAAGACGCAGGCAAATACTCCTGTGCTGTAAAAGGCTATGAGGATCTCTGTACCCCTGCAGTGGCTCTTAATGTGAGATGTGAGTACAAGAGGCCTAACTTGTGTGTTTTAATTTCCTTTTAAACACAAATATCAGGGGTTATATCAGAGATCAAAAGCTATATTTATTACAGTAGTTGTATAACATCAATAGGCCAACTTAGGGATTCCCAGACATGTGGATTTTTTAAATGTTGAATAATTTTAGAAAGGAAAAACAGACAGCAAAAATTGGTTAATTTTATTTTAGAAATAAACACTGGTTTAGAAGGGAGTTATTCTTGCCACAGCCGCCTTTGGCTTGCTTTCTGGGGTGTAGGCAAGGGTATGCTCTGAAGTGTATTCTGGCTAATTCTTTGTTAAATGGCCCATATGAATGAATACATTTTCCTGATTGTTTGATTAATCACTTGGGATTCGGCCTGGCACCCCATCAGATGCACTTTTGTGTCATGCGCTTGATTCATTTTTATTTATTAGTTTCATAACTTATTTGTAGTATTATCACTGTAGAAAAACTGAAGGTTTTTCAGTTCCTACAGGTTTGTAAGGTTTCAGCCTTAATGTACAGTTATATTTCCAGATACTGTATGTAAATGAACAGGTCCAAGTTAATTACACTGCAACACAAAGGTATACTGACATTAATCATTAGATAAGTCATGCCAAGATCATCCCAGGAGCACCTCTGTATCTGTGAGTCCCTCTGGTGAAATAGAGGAGGGCAGCTCAGTGACTTGCAGCAGCGATGCCAACCCACCAGTGCACACTGAGATTTACTTTTTGAGTTACTTTTTGTTTCAGGTTTGGAGGTTGAAATTAATTCTAACTCAGTGAGAGAGGGTGTGACGGTGACACTCACCTGTAAAAACACCTGTGCTCACTCAAGTTATGGAATAACCTGGTACAAGAACAAAAGACTTTTGTCTAACTCCACCAACCAGAAACACAATTTCATAGCCAGGAGTGAAGATGCAGGCAGCTACTCCTGTGGTGTAGGCTATAATAAGCATATCTCTTCCAATGCAGTGCTTCTCAGTGTGATATGTGAGTATATGAGTTCAATTTCTTACATTTTACTTTCTTCACAGAAAAACCAGTGTTTCAGGTGGAGGTGCAGTTTCTAATCTAATGGATGTTCAAAAGGCATGTGAATAGAATATTTAGAAAGCAGCCATATTTAGAAACAGGCACGTCTCTGGCCTTAATGCCGCCCTAGGCGAGATTGTGACCGGGCATGGTGGAGGGGGTTTGCTGTCGATAGCGATTACAGACAAGCTTCCAGCCACCTAGACTTTCAAACCACAATGCTGTGAGTTCCTCACTTCATCACACCACAAAGAGGAAACATGGGCAGAAATTAATGCCAGCAGAATTAGAATTAGAATTGCATATCTTGAATTTGTAATGCAATGATTTTAATTTCTAATGTTTAAACTCAATTATGGTATTTAAAATGGAATGCGTAACACTAACTTGATCTTAATTTGGAAATACAAACCGGCAGCCGAAAATCGGAAGTCTTGTTGTGGCGAAGTCTTGTTGTGGCTAGCTTCACAAAGCTTTATGCCGTCTACCTGTGAGTGCAGTCTGTGGTCATCCATGATTAAAGTTTGTTGGTATCAAACTCCGTTATATGCTCCTAGCACCACCACAATACCGAAATGGGATAGAAAAAATACTGGAACCATTAGAACCAGGTACTAACTGCTGTTTGCAGTTTGACTGAATCTGATCGTTTGGTTTTTACTAAGTACCTGGATGTGTGTTACAAATTTTTTTAAATTGAATTGCAAATTGTAAGTTAATTTGAAGGTGTATTGAATTAGAATTTTTAACTTTAAATTGAATGTGTAAATTTTATGCAATGAAGGCCAAATGCAATTTTAAACCAACACATTCAATTTCAAGTAGTGAAATACATTCAAGTTATGCAATTCAAATTAATTTTCTGCTGGGACTAAATTCTGCCCATAGAAAGAGGACAACCCATAGATTTAATGCACATTAGCCATATAACAGTATTATCCATATGCAGTGAGGCTATTATTGGTTATCCTGTGTAGTGCCTTATAGCAGTACCTTAAATCGTAATGGTAAACATGTTGTTGTTTCTTCAGTTCTGTACTTTCAGCCCGCACAGTCAATTGTTCCATGTTAAATAAACACTTACAGAGTCTCACTGTGTGAGAAGCTACAAACACTGAGGGTGTGAACCCACTGAGCTGAGTAAGTGTGACATTTATATAAAACTGCAGGACCTGTTATTTTCTCTTTCAGATCCTCCTAAGAGAATCTCAGTATCAGTGAGTCCCTCTGGTGACATATTGGAGGGCAGTTCAGTGACTCTGACCTGCAGCAGCGATGCTAACCCACCAGTGCAGAGACACACCTGGTTAAAGAATAATAGAGGTGTATTCTCAGAGACAGGAGGACCAGAGGAGAGTTACACCATTAAAAACATTACACAGCAGGATCTTGGAGAGTACTACTGTGAGGCAGGGAATGGGATTGGGACAAACAGCTCTCCTCGTAAACTTCTTGATGTGCAGTGTGAGTATATCCATGTAACTCAGCTTCAGACACATGGAGCAGAGAAAAGTCAGTAACTCTTGTGTGTCTGAGAGCAACTTCACAACAGTAACACACAGTAATCCAGTCAAACTGGCCAGAGGAGGAAAAAACATGTGAATCACATTAGATTGCAATGATGAAGTTTAATAAACCAGATAATAATTGCATGTCGTAAGTAAAACGTGTAGTAATTCCGAGTTTGCACAGTGCAAACAAAGCTACCATATGCAGCTGTTGAAGTTTAACAAAAGTAAGTTATTAATGAGCCAAGTAAAATGTTTTTTTTTCTTCTGTTTTTAACCTTTTTATTTAAATACTGAACACCTTAGAGACCTGAATCATGGTAAACATGGTAACGTGCTATCTGCCCATAAATACTGCTGTTGCTATTGAAAACTTTTCTAGCCTATATGTCTCAAGAAAAATGATCAACTACCATAAAGAAGTTCCAGGATATACCAGTGATCTTCAGTCCTGGTTCTGCATAGAGGCTTTCAAGGGTCTGCTGGTTTATGTTGTTACTCTAAACTTAATTTATCAATTAAAGCGGTCAGTTAACTCACCTTACCTGGTTTATTGTCTCAATTGGTTGCTGACATTAAAGGTGCAGTAGGCAGTATTTTTTCTATATAATTTTGGCGAAATTACTAAATTTGCTCATTACATTCCAGCAGCTATCAATAAATCAAGTGTTCTGAGAAAAAAATCCGGTTTCTGTAAGTATCCTATTTCTGGGCTCTGTACTAGGCTGTCATAAAATCTCAAGCTGGTCTTCCAAAAACCAACCACTCAGGGCTAGCTATGTAGCTACCAATCAGGGCAACTATCTACAAGCAAAAGATCCTCCTGGTAGAATAAACCCCTCCCTGTCTGCCTGTCTCCGCGCGCGCACTGGACCATAATGTGGTAGGAGGGGCTTAGGAGATAGGAGGGAGGAGTGCAAAAGGGGGAATCTTTTTGCCTTGTATATTTTCAAACTTGCCTACTATGGCGTTAGATTAGTGGCACAAAGAATTGATACTGAAAAAATAAGAACGGACATTGAAAAAAAAAAATTTGATTAAAAAATATTGATTGATTGGTAATAATTATTTTGTATTCCCTTTAGAATTTTCGTTGATCAAAAATCTTATTTTCACCTTTGTTTTTTTCTCCTGCGCGTACGTGATGCTTTTTCACTTTTGGTCAAGTCATTTTTTTCGTCGGCCAAGTCATCTTTTTCTACGACCAATTTTTTGGCACTCTTTTCAGGTGGGGGCGGGGTCTGGGCGTGTCGGTATTGAGTGACAGCTGCAGTGTAAAAAGGATAATTCAACTGAAACAGTGAAGATATTGCTGGTTGTACCAGACTATTTCAGTAACAAATAGCCTACTACAGTACAATACTCAATAATAATATTGTAGGCTACAACTTCTCTTTTGCATTTCCTTTAAACTGCTTCACATTAGCCTAATCTATTCCTGTATAATATATATCCGTCCTTTAGCGAGTGGTCTCTGATTTAGCTACTTTCATTAATTTAACGTTATTTCCTGGCGGTGGCGGATAAACTTGTTGGCTTAAAATGACACATGGCCTGGCAAATGAGTAAATACACTTGAGGAATAGCTAACGTTAGGTCGCTAGCTAGCATTGTACTGTAGAAGTAGTAAGCTACATATGTTACTGAAATAGTCTGGTACAACCAGCAATATCTTCACTATTTCAGTTGAATTCTTTTTACTCTGCAGCTGTCACTCAATACTGACACGCCCAGAGCCCGCCCCCACGTGAAAAGAGTGCCAAAAAGTTGGTCGGAGAAAACGATGACTTGGCCGAAGAAAAAAATGACTTGACCAAAAGTGAAAAAACTGTTACGATCCCGGTTATGGACTGGACTCAAATGCACGACACGAACACAGGGAATGCCAATACTCAATATTTTATTGCTTCGACCAGGATCCCTCCTGAAGCATAGGGAGAATAAGAACAGGTATTTATAGTTCCAAGCCGGAACTCGACACAGAGACAGACAAGAGAGAGCGCTCAGCTCTAATAAATTATTGCCTTGACCAGAATTCCTCCTGAAGCATAGGGAGACATTTAAAGACTAACAGTCCGGTTATGAGTACAGCAGGGGAACGGGAGCAGGGGAGGCCGGGGCTGGTGATGGTGACAGGAAACCAGGCAAGCTGAGCAGAGGAGGAGTGGGAACCAGGAACCAGGGCAGAGCAGAGTGGCAGGAGCAGTGCAGGTTAGAGGAGTGGGATCTGGACTGGGCGTGTTCACAGCAACAGGACAGCAGCGGCAGCAGCACAGGCAGGAGGCGGGCACCGCCGCAGAGTGGAAGAGCTGGAGCCCCGACTGCATGCACACACGGCAGATGGTTTGCAGGAAACAGCAACACAGGCAGGGAATGCAAACAACTGCAGGTTGGTAGACTCAAAGCAGACACGGTTAGTACAGCAAGATAGGGCAGACCGAACAGCGAGAAGCGCCGTTCCTGACGAGAGCTAGACGGGAACCAGACTGAGTGGAAAGACGAGTAAACGCCGGTAGCAAGACAAAGGTTTTAAATACAAGACTAGACTAGATACCAAGTATCACCAAGACGAGACCAGAGGTATTCACACAAGGAGAGTTAACGAACTGGCAGAGGACAAAGAACACCGTCTGACTAAATACAAACATTAACAAATATCAATTAGGTGCCGCGTGCGAATGTATGAGAGAGTGATTAGCGGAGCAGAGAGTGTGTGGAATGCATGTGAAACGGAGGAATGGGATAGGCGGAAGAAGAATAGTGGGACAGAGTGACACGAAAGGGAAACAACCACGCCCAACCTGCAGCACGAGGGAAACAAACTAGGGAGAGACAAACATGAAACAAAGGGAGAAGGAAAACATAGGAAACACGAGGACGGGAGTGAGAACATCACAAAAACATTGTATGCGCAAGGGAAAAAACCAAAGGTGAAAATAAGATTTTTGATCAAAGAAAATTCAAAAGTGAAAACAAAATAATTATTACCAATGATTTTTTCAATATCAATTTTTTTTTCAATGTCTGTTCTTATTTTTTCGAGATCAATTATTATTTTTCAAAAAAAATTTTTTTTTTCAGTATCAATTCTTAGTGGCACATCTAACGCCATAGCCTACTGCAGCTTTAAGGCAAAAACAAAAACCAGCAGACCCTGCGGCCCTCCAGGATCAGGAATGAAGATCACTGGTATATACAATTAATTTCAGAACAAAATAAATTCAGTGTGACACTTCAGAGACTTCATTAGGTGGAATTTAACAAGGTTTTCTATTGATTTTAGATTCTCCCAAGAACACCTCAGTATCAGTGAGTTCCTCTGGTGAAATAGTGGAGGGCAGTTCAGTGACTCTGACCTGCAGCAGCGATGCCAACCCACCAGTGCAGAGCTACACCTGGTTTAAGAAGAATGAAACTGGAGTCTGGCAGGCAGGATCAGCACAGAGTTTGAACTTTTCTAACTTTACATCCTGGAACAGTGGCCAGTATTACTGTGAGTCACAGAACACACATGGAGCTCAGAATGCTTCTGCTCTACTGGTCGCAATGCAAGGTATGGCCAGAACATATTTGATATGATATTTTATACAATACTGATCATGATCCTGGGGCTACAATGCAATACCGATCATTGCACTGAGGCTACGTTCTGAAACGCGTCACGATAGATGATAGAGCATTAGCACTAAAAGTGTTATGATTCCAGGGTTGCGTAAAATACAGGTTTGCAGTAAATTATAGTAAAGGTAGGCACAGAGGGGTATATTTACACATTTATAAACTCTCAGCTTACAGAACTTGATGAGATGCGTTGTGAAATGAACGTTGATATTTCATAAATGACACCCGGTACATGTCTCTGGCTTTGCTTAGGAGGTCAGTCATTGATTGCGGCTGTAGCTGTGGGAATCGTTGCCCTTGTGGCCGTTGTGTTTCTTGGTGTT
Source organism: Synaphobranchus kaupii (assembly GCA_029718625.1). Taxonomy (NCBI): domain Eukaryota; kingdom Metazoa; phylum Chordata; class Actinopteri; order Anguilliformes; family Synaphobranchidae; genus Synaphobranchus; species Synaphobranchus kaupii. Next base: position 3,769,944 of record CM056399.1, read on the forward strand.
GTGTGGGTGAGGTACGTTGCACATTCACAGCATTATAAATTATATCTGACTCTGTCTAAAACAAGTGTGCATTTCTGTAATATGTTCTGGGTTATTGCAATGGAAGCTTTCATAAACTATGACTGATGTTTTTTGAACATTTAAAAAAAAAAAGTTAGTTTAATGTAACACCTGTTTGACAGAAAGGGCAGGTGAAAGGTGCATCACCTTAAAGCATTTTTTTTTTGTATGAATCATGTGGATATAATGACAACAAATACAAAATTATCTTTGTGCAACTGGGAATTGTTTAAAGATGTGCCTGAAGATAGATCTCCTTTATCATTTGCTTTTTAAATTTTTTTAAACTGTTTTGCTTTTTCTCTAAAGGATGAGAAAATCATCAAATGAGAAAGTACACACAAATGATGGGGACAAGGAGGTGAGTACATAAAAATTAAATATATTTCATATATATATATATGTATATATATGAGCACCATAATTCATTGGACAGTGACCCATTTTTTTGTTATTTTGGTTCTGTACTCTAACACTTCGAGGTTGAAAGGAGACAACAAGAATCAGGTTGGAGTGCACACAGCTTTAATTTGAGAGTATTTTCATCCATATCGGATGAACCGTTTAGAAATTATAGAACTTTTTGTACATAGTCCCCACAATTTCCGGGCATCAAAAATATTGGACAGTTTAACATAATACAGAATAAAGTTATCATTTTTGATATCTGGTCACATATACTTTGCATGCCATGATGTCCTGATGTCTGTGACCCAACAATATGAAAAAACTCTTGATATCTTATTTTCTAGTACTCCTACAAGCGATACTATAACCTCTTTGCATTTTAATGGATCTCTATGGGAATTGGGGGATGGGACTAGATTTAGCTGTAAATTGCACTGGAACAGTATGGAACACATGATTGGTAAAATGACTGTAAGTCATCAAGGTTCTGATGTATCAAACAAGCCTCAATCCATCGCTCTGCTGCCAGATATGCAGTAGGATCACTTTGTCTCCTGACAAATTTTCCCATTGAACTCTGGAAAAATACATCAGGAGAAGAAACCCTTCAAGTTATCCATCCATATCTACTGTATTTCTTGCAGCAGTGATGGCTTAAAGAGATAGTTCGTTTTTGATATCTGGTCACATATACTTTGCATGCCATGACGTCCTGATGTCTGTGACCCAACAATATGAAAAAACTCTTGATATCTTATTTTCTAGTACTCCTACAAGCGATACTATAACCTCTTTGCATTTTAATGGATCTCTATGGGAATTGGGGGATGGGACTAGATTTAGCTGTAAATTGCACTGGAACAGTATGGAACACATGATTGGTAAAATGACTGTAAGTCATCAAGGTTCTGATGTATCAAACAAGCCTCAATCCATCGCTCTGCTGCCAGATATGCAGTAGGATCACTTTGTCTCCTGACAAATTTTCCCATTGAACTCTGGAAAAATACATCAGGAGAAGAAACCCTTCAAGTTATCCATCCATATCTACTGTATTTCTTGCAGCAGTGATGGCTTAAAGAGATAGTTCGGAATTTTGGACATAATGTCTCAATTACCACTTACCCATGATGTAGTTGATTGATGGAAACCATTTTCAGCTAATTCCATGCTGTCCCTTCTTTTGGACGTACACACGTTGCTAATGCTAGCGCAACTCTAAGGTAACCGGTAGCATCCACTACCAAACGCACTTAAACACTCCACAGTGCACCCAAAGCAAATAAACTACGACGACAGTCTATCGGGGTTATTTCGAGTGTTTATACCATCATTTTTTAAGTCAAACTATCGTTGAATCCTTTACTTTGTGCTGACCTAATATTCTCTGTGGAAGTATGGCGGCGGAGCGAATGTGGCCATTGCAACTTGTTGCTCTTCAGTGTTTCCCCTAGATTTTTTTTCAGGCCGGGCGGTGAAAGTGCGCCATTTTGCGTAGAGGCGGAAACTATAATTACACCCTCATAATAGCGCTGCCATTGAAAATTTTAATTAGGCCTAACGGGAAACCGAAGCTGTTTTGGCAAGGGTTTTTCCCGATGCTATTTTGATCATTCCCGCATTCTGCGGTAAGGGAAATATTGCAGCTACATTAAAAAATAAAAAAAAATATAAAATTTTTTTTTTCTTTCATTAAAATTATTTATTTTCCCTCTTGTTCAAGCCGGGCGGCACGTGAGTTTGATAACGGTAGGGGAAACACTGCTCTTCTTTGTTGTTGTAGTCGACCAGTGCCGGCAATATATTTGTAGGTAACGTAAGTTATCGCTCCCCAGATAGACTGTCGTCGTATTTTATTTGCTTTGGGTGCACTGTGGAGTCTTTAAGTGCGTTTGGTAGTGGATGCTACCCGTTACCTTAGAGTTGCGCTAGCATTAGCAACGTGGAAAAATTTCTGAGGTTCTTTAAATGTATTCCCCTGTGAAGGACAGTTTCATTTCCTCAAACAGTATAAGGAGTTCTTAGCATGTGACATTAACATGCAAAACAGTGCAACACTGTTTAGGTGAATGATACTGAGGGAGAGGAAGTTGTACAGTGTGTGGTATAATCACAGATCTCCAATCAATAACTATACACACAGATTATTTTGGTGATGATGGTTTACTGCCATTGGTTATGGAAAATGGCTTCATATGCTTTAGAGCAGTGGTCTTCATTCCTGGTCCTGGAGGGCCGCAGGGTCTGTGTTCTGTGGAACACTCCCATCCTTCACCTGCCTCTTTTCTTTACCCTGCAGGGGAATAAAAGCCCCATTTATGGCAAAGTCTCAGGAATTGCAATGACTCACACCGAAACACTGGCTGCAGACACAGGCAACGCTGAAGTTCCCCTGTACAGTTCTGTCCAACCCGCTAACACCCGTGACCAGGAAGAGCTTCTATACTCTACTGTTCAAAAGCCACTTCCCCAGTGTGAGGATGATGTTCAGTACGCCAGTATCCAATTCCTCCCCTCCAATGCTGCCCCCTGGTGAGAATATCCCTCCATTGTACCTGTGCTGACTGTTGCTGTGTCTGGCCTTCCATCATCTCCCTCTAGCAGCTTTTAGCATAGACTGCCCTCTCTGACTGGAGCCAGGAGAGGCCTCTAAATGAGTCAGCAGGAGAAGGACCCTCACTCGGTAGACCTGAGTGTCTCAGTGGGGATTACATTACATTACATTATAGGCATTTAGCAGACGCTCTTATCCAGAGCGACTTACACAACTTCTTATTACATTTATCCATTTATACAGCTGGATATATACTGAAGCAATTCAGGTTAAGTACATTGCTCAAGGGTACAACGGCAGTGTCCTACCTGGGAATCGAACCTGCAACCTTTCGGTTACAAGGCCAGTTCCTTAACCATTATACTACACTGCCGCCCTAATAATAAGTGATAAGTGATAAGTGAGATGGGTGTGCCCTGATTTATACTGGAATACAAGAAGCACTGGGGGAAAGTATTAACCTCCTAAGACCCGTCATTCATTAATTTTGCCTAAAAAGAGTCACTGGGGCGGTACCTTATAGGTACATATATTTGCACTCCAAGCCAACTATACATAATGCATCTGTACCTTTTTTCAATTCAATTCAATTCAATTTTATTTATATAGCGCTTTTCACAGATGACTGTCACAAAGACGCTTTACAGAACAGAAAGGGGAGGAAAGGGGAAATGGGAAATGCCAGCTCTAAGCCAGATCTAAGCCCCCAGATAGCAGAGGTAAAAACTCTAGTAGGAGAGAAAAACCCTCATACTGTGGCGAGAAAAAACTCCCCGATGGGAAGAAATCTCGAGAGGAACCCGGCTATTGGGGGATGCCCATCCTCCACTGGCCTATGGGTTGATTATGTCATAGGGAGGTATTCGATTCAGATGACTCCATCATGTAGAGATCAGCAGTGGCAGGTGGGGGGCGCCTAGCTGGTCTTGGGCTGGAGCTCCGGGCCAGGAGGGGGGGCGGGGGAAAGACGTGGGCAACTCTGGAAACTTGGGCTAGAGCTCCGGGCAGGTGCCCAGAGCAGGGAAGAGGAAAAAAAAGAAAAAACATTGTTAGGGGGTTCAGATGGTAGCAGAACAAGCGCAGCAGGAGAGACAGAGGTGTCTGCTGCGATAAGGAAACCCCGGCAGAATAAGGCTATGGCAGCATAGCTAAGGGCTAAACAGAGGCAGGGGCCAATACAGCCATGAGGGCAGGCTTGAGACAGTCACCACTAGACCATGACCGGTCGAGCTTAACACAACACTACCAATAATGATCCAGTGACAGCACAGACCGCTCAGTCCACCAGCGACTCTATAGCTAATGCCAGCCACCCACTCCTGCCCCTCAACTATAGGACAGACTAAAAAGATGAGTTTTAAGCCTAGCTTTAAATAGACTGACAGTGTCTGCACCCCGAACATGAGCAGGCAATTTGTTCCATAGGAGAGGAGCACGATAGGAAAAGGCTCTACCACCTATTGTACTTTTAGCTATTTTAGGAATAACAAGGAGGCCTGCGCCCTGCGAACGGAGCGTTCGTGAGGGATTATAAGGGAAAAGTAAATCCCTTAAATATAAGGGGGCAAGCCCATGTAAGGCTTTAAAGGTAAGTAATAGAATCTTATAGTCTATTCGAAATTTGATTGGCAACCAGTGAAGTGAAGCTAACACTGGGCTGATGTGTTCAAATCTTCTAGTTCTCGTGAGAATACGAGCAGCTGTATTTTGAATTAGTTGAAGCCCTTTCAGAGAGGACTGTGTACATCCAGACAAAAGAGCATTACAATAATCTAATCTAGAAGTAACAAAAGCATGGACTAGCTTTTCAGCATCATGTAGGGACAGTATTTTTCGAATTTTTGAGATATTCCTCAAGTGATAGAAAGCAACCCTAGAGATGTCTTTAATGTGAGTATCAAATACTAGATCTGGATCAAACGTAACACCAAGATCTTTAATGACAGCACTTGAGGTGATTGAAATTCCATCAATGTTAGGCATATAGCCAGATAGTTTGCATCTCAGGGACTTGGGCCCCACCACCATTACCTCTGTCTTATCAGAGTTTAGTAAGAGAAAGTTATGGGTCATCCATTCCTTTATATCTATAAGACAAGCTTCCATTTTTGACAGCAGGACAATTTCATCAGGCTTGACTGATAGATACAGCTGGGTGTCATCTGCATAGCAGTGGAAGTTAATGCCATGTTTACGAATGATTTGTCCCAGGGGAAGCATGTATAGAGAGAAGAGCAAAGGCCCAAGGACAGATCCTTGTGGTACTCCATATCTAACCCTAGATTTATAGGAGGAGTCATTGTTAAGATGCACAAATTGATATCGGTCAGATAAGTATGATCTAAACCAGGAAAGAGCCAGTCCACGGAGGCCAACAATATTTTCAAGCCTATCCAGAAGGATGAGGTGATCAACTGTGTCAAATGCTGCACTTAAATCCAGAAGCATGAGTACAGAGATATAGCCACTATCAGAAGCAAGGAGTAGGTCATTGAATACTTTGATTAGGGCTGTTTCAGTGCTATGAGAGGGTCGAAAACCAGATTGAAAAACTTCCAATATTTGATTAGGGTGCAAAAATGACCAGAGTTGTTTTGAAATGGCCTTTTCTATTATTTTAGAGAGGAACGGAAGGTTTGAGATAGGCCTATAGTTAGACAAGTCGTTTATATCCAAGTTTGGCTTTTTAAGAAGGGGTTTGATGACTGCAAGTTTGAGAGTCGGTGGTATATGTCCAGAGGCTAAAGAAGCATTAACAATATGCAACAGTGGTGTTCCAATTACTGGGAGTAGCTCCTTCAGTAGCTTCGTTGGAATAGGGTCTAGAAGACAGGTAGAAGATTTTGAAGAATTTACTATAGTATTAAATTCAGTGAGATCTATTGGAGCAAAGGAGTTCAGATAGGCCACCCGTCCATCTGAAGATTCTGCACCCAGGTGTTGAGTGGACGGAGGGGCAGACCCTGTATGAGGGGTGGTAGAAGAGGTAAAGGTATTCATTAGTACCAAAAAAGAACATTATTGTGCTCTCAGGGTAAAATTAACCACAAGGAAGGCAAGGCAGGTGATCTGGCAAACAGTCATGGAAGTTTATCCAATGAGAGTAGGGTGGCCAGCTCTGGCTCTTTCAGCCAACTTGAATGAATTATTTAAATTTGCATTGACCTGTGGGATTAAAAAGCCAACGAGCATTTTGGATTTTTTTCTCCTGAATTTATGTTCCTAAAAATACACTTCCATTGTAATGGAAATATGGAATTATTATATAAAGTTTAATATTCATAATGTTTCCTTAATGATTTGTTCATTGTTGGAAGCCAGTTGACAGGTTTAGGTTTTTTTCTTTTTGATATTTTTCAGAATGGTATTGCAGGCATTGGCTTATATTTTTGTTGCGCAAAATCAGGGTTCAGGATTTTTTTGGCAAACAGGACATGTCACTTGAGCTTTGGATTTTCTTTTATTTATGTTGAAATGAGTGTTGCTTTGATGCACTTTATTGAGGGCATTTACACTTTTGGTTGCTTGTTTGATGTTGTGCCAAAGCCCCTTTCTGATATTTAAAAATGCTGTAATCTCTAGATGCTTCTCTGCTGGAAACCTCTGTCTGGTCAAAAGAAGAACACTGTCACATATGATCCTGAGAACAGGCTGTTCATCTCTTCTAGACTCATCATTTGGTTTACTCCTCTTTTCAGCTGCCTGCAGTATGACATCAGCCTATGACATCACAGTGATGTAATGTTTGCCTGAAGCAGAATTCCTGAGAACTCTTCTGTAGCTTGTGCTTCATGTAGCATGTTGTGGCTGAAAGTGTTAAAGCCTCAGGATTGGCTTGACTCACATGAGATGAGAATGTCTGTGACTTTAATATAGTCTAATTGAGCTCTTTTGTCCATGCAGGTCACCAGTGCCAACAGTGAAGGAAGACTGTGTTCTCTACAGCACAGTTCGAAAATATCAAACATGAACATAAAACATCCATATCTTTGCTTCACAAGCCGTGGACCAATGCTGGTTATGCAGTGTGCATCTGCAATGTCTCTGATTGTGTGAGGATTTTCAGTGATTGTGCCTGAACTATAAACAGCAAATATTCTCTCTGGGAAAAAATCCTCAAGTAGCAACTACATTTCCATTTCTTGATTCCATGATGCATTTTATGAGTGTTGTTTATTAAAATCAGTGATTATAAGACTGTAAGGTGAATATGCAGGTGACTCCGGACTGGAAGAGCAGAGATATTTTCTTGTATGAGAGTGACGGATAAGGGAACAGACCGCTTCAGTCGTCACATTGAAGATGAGACTAAGGGACTCTATCCCATTTACCTCCAGTTTGCAAACTCACCTCATGCACTCAGGTCACATGACAAAGGCACAGTCATATTTGATGACGCCTCCACTGGAGAGCATGACAGCACTGAGCCTCTTCCTGTAATGTTTGACAAGGTTGGAGAAGACTTTTGGAAGGAATTTTTAGTGAACCACTTGAACCATTCCTCCATTCCGAAAATATCAAGATCCTTGAGATTCTCAGGATTGCACTTGTGTGGACTGCCCTCTTCAGTTCAGATCACAGGTTAATGTCCGCTGACTGAGATGACCATTGTGAAACATTGATATGGTGTTCCCACAACCATTTCTGTGTTGATTTTGATGTATGTTTTGGGTCATTGTCTTGTTCAAAGGTCCATCTACAGCCAAGCCTCAAACTCCTGGCAGAGAAAACCAGGTTTTAGGCTAAAATATCCTGATACTTAGTGGAATTCATTATGCCATTGATCTTAACAAGAGCCCCTGGGCCTCAAGCAGAAAAACAGCCCCAAAGCATCAGTGATCCACCATGATATTTTACTGTGGGTATCAGGTCCTTGCATGCAGCTGTCTTTTGTCATCAAACATGCCGATGGTGTGCACGGTCAAAAAGTTCAATTTTGGTTATCTGACCCAACCCACTTTTCCAATTGTAGTTCCTGGCAAAGTTCAGGTGCTTTAATTTAAGGGCTTCTTTCCTGCAGCCCTTCCAAAGAGCTTGTTGACATGGAGGTTGCGTCTAAGAGATTATTTTGAAACTTGATCACCCCAAGATTCACTAAACGGGTACTTCAGAAAAGGGTCCTACAGGGCCTGTTGGATGTCCTAAATAAAAAAAGGTGACAATGATATTTAGCGAAAATTCTAGTAATTTATTTAAAGTATAATCGTGATTCCTGTTTCAGGCAAATTATTCCGTCTGTATTGTCATTTGTGTCTGGCACTTGCCGAGACATTAATAAATTAAATAAATTCATTACAGATGACTAAAAAGAAAATCTGTTTAGTCAAAATGGCTCAAACATTCAAATTCACACGGCAAAGGTGAGGCATTCTGTTTGTGGCTGTAAAATTTACCTCGGGGGAATGGAGTACATTACATCTGCCTGTAGATGGCGGAATTACTGCAGTAGATGAGTCAAGCCTGTACGTACATTTCTGGTGGCTTTCTTCCAAGATCTGTTATGAAGCAAAATTAAATTAACTGGTTTCTGACATGGTTTTTCTGTAGGGTTCATTAACATATTAATCTTTGACTATATTGACTATACCTGATCCCTATCAGGCCTTTATACTGTAACTTTAATATGAATATGTGTTGCTTTTTACAGACTGTTTATACGTGTACTGAAATAGGACAAGCCTTATAATTATGTTAGCAGCAGTTTGCCCATTATCAGAAAACTAGCAGATAACTTACAGGTGTAACTTTAATTCTCTTTAGCAATGCAATGGATGTTTGGGTTCAGTCATGCACATGTAGCTGGAAGCATATTCTTATTAATTATCGTTCTGCGGTATCTCATATAAAGACTATTATAAAGTATAGTCTATTATAAAATATAAAGTTAAATTGGCTAGAGACAGAGGTACTTAAAAAAAAAACAGAAACAATGACCGTGTGATTTTCACATCTAAGAATGAAATAAAGGTCTCAGTTGAATTCATACATGTGCTTATTCATGTGCGTACGTGCACACGGAAGTGTGCGTCAGTGTGCCTGTCTGTAAGAGCGTGTGTATTCAGGAATATTTACAAACACGAGGTTTGAGTTCATTATAACATTTATGCTGGAATGCATTTTATCAGGAATTATGCTTGCAAACATTATGCAATTTTGTTTATTTTATAAACATAATATATAAAATAAACACAATTGCATATGATTCTGCATATGATCAGCTGTGTTCATTAATATCTGAATCTCAGTAAGAGAGGGGTAATGAGGATTATCCAGCCTTTTTAAAATGCAAAATTGGTCCTGTTCAGACACAAAGCAAATTAATGTTTATTTTCTTTATCCATTTTCATCTGGTAAATTACTGTAAAATATATGCACGACTTTCAAGAAAAAGAGGAAGTAGGATTCTACTTCTATTTTTATATTTAGTGTGAAGCACTTTCTTGGTGGTCACGTTCAATCGCACTGCTCTGTCAATAAGGCCATTTTATACTAATGGCTTATTAGCAAACCACTGAGTCAGATCAGAACTCTCTCCTGATTGGGTAAGCGTGTTTTCAAATTTTTTAATTTAATCAAAATTGTTAATAAAGAAAATAAAGTGCATTTTCTGAAATAATTTCTGGAAATTATTGCTGTTGATTCCATTCATATATCAGTCATCCAGGAGCAGCCTGTCTGACTCTCTGCTGATGGGAATGTGTATGAGCTCTTCATTAACGCCTGAGCATTTAGGAGCTTTAGCAGCACATTACCTCACTGTGTGCTCTTGTGTAGTATTTATGTGAATAAATAGAATACTCCTGCCATTCATTTTTACAGCGTTAACAAGAATAATCATGATCAATATCTATTTCATGAATGTTTTCAGACTGATCCAGCCATGCTCTTCAGAACCTTGTTGGTAATCCTCTCTGTGTCAGGTAAACTGTTTAAGTGTTTTTATTTTGCTCATCTTTTTTTTCAACTGTAGTACAGATCTTTCAGACTTTGCCTACAAATATATTTCAGTTTTGGTCCTTAATTATTATTCTACCGGCCTTAAAAAATAGTGAATATTGTCATCGCTATCTCATTCAGCAGTAAAACGGAAAACAATTCAAATCGCTTAACTGGCAAAGGAATGTATAATTTCCATAACATTATGTACTATAGCAGTGGTTCTCAACCCTGGTCCTGGGGACCCCCTGTGTATGCTGGTTTTCGTTCCAACCACAATTGCAATACTTGAATTTTAACAAGCTGTTAAAGAGATACTGCAGAGGCTTTTCTAAGGCCCTTTTTTCCGCTTCAATTTGAACTGAAACTCGTGAGTAGGCGTGGTCATATGACGATGATGCCACGTAGTCATTTTATGAATATTCATACGGTCAAGGAGTGAAAGGGTGTGTCTTGGTGAACTGACTCAGTCCCCTTCCAGCTCTCTCCTCACAACTAAATAAAATGGCTGTATTAGTTGAGCAACGTCTTCGCGAGGAGAGGACCCAGGACGTTACCTAGCTAAGTTAGCTTGTTTGTCTGCCTAAAGTAACGTTACTATTGAATACATTCAAATACACAGCAAAACCCAGTCACACAGTAACGTTAGTATATTGAACATGGCTGATTGTAGCGCTCTCATAACTTCACTTGGTCCGGAGAGAATTATCATTTATTAGCTAACATTATTCATAAATGATATAGCTAATATAACTAACGTTAGCTATCTAAGTTACCAGTTCTCTCTGGACCAAACTGGGCTAAACTCACACACAATAGACTGCCTTGCATTACCTAACTTATCGATACATTCCGTCCGAGTTAAGGCCAGTTTATAGTCCAGCGACAGAGTGTCGCTCGACTGAAATCGCAGAACTTTCATAAACATTCTATTGTCGCGCTACATAGGCTACACTGTGGTCGTTGTCGTTCGCAAAAAGTATAAACGCACTCCAGCGACATTCCAGCGACAGTTTACACTCAGGGGACAATGGAGGAAGAAGCAGTTTTATAGGCTAGCCTATATCTCATTATGTCTTCTGCTTTACCCCTTTTTTGTCGGAGGTCTCTGAAATAAAGTTTATAAATGTCCATTTCGAGGGCACCGTATATTGTTTGAAATATCATTCACTGCGTCTTTCACACACTTGTAGGATGTGGGTTTTGAACGAGGTAGCAAATAAAACGTTCAACATCGATGCAACTCATATTAAAAGTTATTTAGTAGGAAAACACGGAGGGCCTAGCCTACGTTCGGGATGTAAATAGCTAGTTACAAGACGGGACTCATTGGGGGAGCAGCCTACAATTATCTAGTTAGAGAATGAGGTTCAAGAATGTGGAGTAGCCTATTTCACTCGCTATCAGAATGCCACGGATCAGATGGGCTGTCACTGAGTCGTTGCACAAAGTTTAATCTGGCAAATCAAAATTAGTTACTGTGAAAGCAAATAACTTTGCAATGCATTCGCAGGCACCTACAACGCTACAAATGTGTAGTCAAGCTGAAAATGTGTCTTTGTAACCATTCACAATAGCCTACAGACTAATAGACTATCGTAGGCTAAATTGTAGCATTGGAAGCGAGCTGCTTCTTGTTGGATTGTAACGTTTTCTCAACCTCTAGCAAAGCATCAATCGGTGAAATTACATCATTATTATTATTAGGCTATTTATAATAATAATATTAAATTGTGCTCATTTATAATGATATTCACACGCTTGCTAGGTAGGTAAGCTATGGGTAGGTAAGCCGACCCTTTGGCTGCACGCACAATTTTTTTCCAACAGAGAAATATGTACATTAACTGTTAGCTTGTGCTGCTAGTAAGTTGACAGCTCGACCGAAGCCTCCGCTGTCCGTGACAAACGTTACCATAACAACAGAGGCAGCGACAGGGTCAAAGTTGAATTTATTTTATGTCTCAGCGACATCTTCAGCGACCGTCGCAGTGACCACAGGACGACAGTCGCCCGAAGTATAAACCAAATGTATCCATGGCACGTCGTCGGTCGCAGCGACACTCTGTCGCTGGACTATAAACTGGCCTTTACTGACCAACTGGTTACTGGTTTTGCTAGGGCTACATCAAATGTATTATTGCTATCGTTTATTAGCTAACGTTACGTATTCATAAACGATAGCTCACACAATAGGTTGCCTTCAACCCCACATTAGCTATTACCTATCAGTAATGTGAACCGTTTGCAAAAGCATTTTTGTTGTAGTTTGTACAGATAACGTGCATGTAAACAGAAACAAACTAATGTCCCAACCGGTGTGCTTGTGGCCACTGCTGCTAACCTGTCCCCTCCAGAAAACCTATGTTGCCGTGAGGTTACTGAGGTAACGTTATGTCAGCGTAGTTATGAAGCTATTCTTGATTTGTCTAATACTGCTGTGCCGTAGTCGGGCATGCTTGGCCCAACTGTATAATAGTGGCCAATACATGTGCAATTACACAATGTCACAAATACAATGTAATAGATATTGTACTTAGCTGTTTTACTTAGCTGATGTAATGATTACAAAATTACATCCATCACTGTTGGGATGGCACCTGGCTTCAGCGACGGAGTTTTATAGAAGCCCATCTCAAAGCCAGTTAAATTGTGGTAGCAGTCCGGTGTGAAGTGCGCGTTGCACACTAGCTTTCTTCGGCAAGTCCGCTTGCTCTACACCGATAGCTTGAAGCCACTGGCTAGCGCTGGGTCTCTCGGCAGACTATGAAAGCTAGCAGAGCCAGTGGCGTTGCACCGAGGAACGATACATATCTGACTCCTTGGCATAATGCAGGCAAGTTAGCTAAAGATACCAAGTAGTAAGACGTCGTATATGAATAACTGTAGCTCGATATAAGTCGTAATATTAACGTTAGCAATAATACAAAGCAATTCGCATTTGAACTTGAACTAGCTAATTAGCAGTACAAGGGTCTCAATCTCAGAAAGAAAAAATCGTCGTTCTCTGCTTTTATACCACATGCCCAGCCAAGACCCACCCCTAGGACCACCTCAAGTCCACCCATTTTTATGTTAAGGCGTTCGTGACGTCACGAAACCCCGGAAGCCAGCATATTGGTAAGTCTACACAAAAACTCAGATAAAACCATTTTTACTAAACATAAAATTTTCGGACATAAACAGTTGTGTATGATCATAATCTAACTCAAAACATAGGTTGTCAACGGGAAAAGTCGGTTTTTGACTGCAGTATCACTTTAATTTTTCTTAATTAGGTGTTTTTAGTTAGGGTAGCTAAATTTGGACACACAAATGCCTGGAATTCCTTTGAAAACTTGTGAAAAGATTTTTCTTTTCTTTTTAAATGTTTAGTAATAACAAAAACAGGCAGCAACAAAATGGGTTTGATATTATTTTTGTCAGTGTCGGCTGGTCTCCACCAGAGGCCGCCATTATCCCTCTTCCTCGTGTAACTTTTTTTTAATTTCATTTTTTTTATAACAAACAACACAGACATTCACACCCATAGTCATCACACACCCCTTCCTCATGTAACTGTCCTGTTACTCCGCGTGACTGCTTGTAATTATTCTTCAGCGTTCTGTTGCATTCCGCACATGTTTGCCCAAGTCTGCACGTCTAAGTACTGTATGTCTCTGCCCTCATGTCTTCGCTTGGTCTTTGGACTCTGTCCCTTGGTCCCAGTCACTGTGGTTCTCTGCGCTCCAATTTGGTCCTCCAGTTTAGTCCTCTAGTTTAGTCTGTGATGGTCCTGCCTGTTTGTTATTTTGGTTTTCACTACTTGGAGGAAAGCTTTTTTTTACAGCATCTTTTTGTTAAATTCCGTCTCTGCACTTGGCTCTGCATTACACCTGGTTCCCATTGCGACAGTTTTAGAAATAAACACTGGTTTAGAAGGGAGTTCCTTGCCACTGTTACCTTTGGCTTGCTTTTTGGGGGTGTAGTCAAGTGTCGTATGGAGTGTATTGTGTCTAATTCTTTGTCAAATGGGCTATATGAATGACATGTTATTGATTGGTTACCAACTGGCAGCTTATAGATAGAAATCTTATTTGTGATGTATTTGATGCACTAAATTTGTTTTACTTTTCAATACTATTTGTGATATTATCAATGTAGAAATGAAAGATTTTCTAGTTCCACAGGTTTAACAGATTTCAGCCTTAATTTACAGTTAATTGTGCAGGTTATTACTGGGCCAAGTTACACTGGCAGGTATACTGACATTAATCATGAGATGTAACATCAATATCTGAAAAAATGCAATGATGTTATGATTTGAAAATACCAAATGTTTGCCTGAGTCAAGTTTACATTTCAAATGAAACTGTAAAGCACTGTTCCCTCTTCCAGACCGTCCCAAGAGCACCTCAGTATCGGAGTCCCTCTGCTGAAGTAGAGCAGGGCCGTTTGGTGACACTGACCTGCAGCAGCGATGCCAACCCACCAGTGCAGAGCTACACCTGGTTTAGGAAGATTGGAGCTGGAAACTCGTGGAGAGGATCAGGATGGAGTTACACCATTAAACAAATCAAATACTGGGAAGATTGAGAGTACTTCTGTCAGGCAGAGAATGAGATTGGGACAGACAGATTTCCTTATATCCATCTCAAAGTGCTGTGTGAGTAAGTCTGTACTGTCATTTACAGTGGTATGGATGGGCAGAGATTTCAGTGAAAAAAGCTAAGCTGTCTATTTCTGAATGCTGCAGCATCTGTGTTAAGCTAAGAAAAGGGGTAGAACATCGTGGGATTGTAGTCATTTTTCCAATGACTGATCTCTGTTTTAGCCTGTATACCTCAATTCCCATTACAGTATTATAGCTACACTGAATGGTATTTTGATGAATGAAGCAAAAAAATTATAATTTGATGTAATTGTTCCAGATGTTTTAAAATAGCCTGTGACTATTTACTGCGTTTAATATTGTGCACAATGTATTGATAAAAATAAAATAAAATAAATACATAAATACATTACCTTACAAAGAATAGAAAAAACAGCAGGTGTGTGCTGAGTTATATTTTGTTTGCTTCTTTTATTCACTCAGGTATGAAGGTTGAAATAAATTCTGACTCAGTGAGAGAGGGAGAGATGGTGACACTCACCTGTAACAACACCTGTGCTCACTCAAGTTATGGAAGAACCTTTGAGTTGTACAAGAACAGACGATTATCTAACACGATCAACCAGACCCACGATTTCATAGCCAGGAGTGAAGATGCTGGCAGCTACTCGTGTGGTGAAATAAATATAAAGAATCTTTCTTCCAATGCTGTGATTCTCAGTGTGAAATGTGAGTATTTGAGGTCGAATTCTTAGAATTTACTTTCTTCTTAAATACACAAAAAAGTGCTTCAGGTGGATTTGCAGTTTGTAATTAAAACACAAGACGGGGATATTTGAGGAAAGAGTGATGTGGGTAAATATAGAAACAGGCACGGCTCTGCAGCACTTTATGCTGCCCTAGCGAGAATGCAGACCGGGGGGCGGGGGGGTGCTAGAGATGGCGATTCTGTTTGGCTCCACCGCCCGACGGATGGCGCCCTGGGTGTCCACTCATGTCTCCTATGCCTAGAAGCAGCCCTGCTTACAAACATGAACTGGGAACTTTGGCACATAATCATGCTTATTACAAATTAGTACAAAATTTGAATTATCTGGTGTAAATAGCAAGTCAACTAACCAATTAGGCAGTGCCAAAACAACAGCTGAAAACAGCTGGCTACGGCACGACATTACTGAATGAGGAAAAGTATCAAACAAATTATAAGATGAATACTTTGGAGAATAGACAAATGAATGAGGAAATCTATCAATAATATGTAATGCTGAAAAATAAAAATGAAAATATGTAAGTAAATTGACAGAGTGAATGAAGGGGAACATGGAGCATCAGAGCATTACATGTCCCAAAAACCGGTGTAAGACAGGATTCGACACCCAGAGCACCTAAAAACACAATACCGGGAAGTGGCAATAAAGTCACGCGTCTGGTGCCGGGATGTTTGCTGAGACCATCTGGCCTAAGGTTTACGGTGTCCGAGAATGTCCTAGGATTTTATGATCCTGGGAGAGACTCTAATCTGTTTGAAACTCCCGCGCACGGACAATGCAAGACTGCCCCCGCCTGACGTCACTGAGGCAGGCCACATCCTTTTCATTCAAATCACAGCATGGTATAACATTACAGACTGCGTTGGTTTTCCTAAAGCTTAAAAACCTTAAAATGTGATGAATATTTATGCTACAGTGTACAGTATATACTGGAAATAGTCCTGACACTGGAACATACATTGTACACTCTTTTTCCAGAGGAACAAATATATATTGTTCAGTTTCTCAGTGTTACATGAATACATACACACAGTTAATGTACCTGACTGAACAGGAGAAACTATGGTATAATGTAATGTTCTTCAACAGGAATCCTGGGACTGTTTGTGGCATTGATATTGATCACATTTGAAAACTATGCAGAGATGGGATTCTCATGACAACACGAACGTAGACCTATTCATGTGTGATATCGTTTTGATGGTCTCGGTGTGTGTGGTGCAATGGTATATATTTCCTAAATGGTGAACATGGAGGAAATATATATTTCATAATTCAGGAGTAAACTGCCGCTGTGGAATTATACCACAGGAAACTCTTTCTGCCAAACCCCCCGTGGAGGGGGGACGAAATGTGCAATATTAGCCTTCTGGCCAGTTTATGGTTTTACGATCATCCACAGGCAGATCAAACACAGAGTTTGGGCATATAATCGAAGGAAGCAAAGAACTAGGGGAAGCTATAGCCAGACTCTCCCGCACATCTCACTTTGTGTATTGTGTGTAGTGAATTGCCAGGTATGAATTAATATTTTTCTATACTCTATTTTTAATATGTTGTGTTGTAATTTGTAACTATGATTTGATTATATTAAAGTAAAGAACCTACCTGGTAAACTGTTAAACTTGATTTGTGTGGTTTCTCTGAAAAAGACATTCTATCTCTGTTAAAACGGTAATGGGTTGATTAATTTCCTCAGTCTGGGATACCCCCTCTGCTGATCTAGGGAGATTGACTAGTTAAGCTTAATGTATCACGGAGTATTGCACCCGTAGAACTCTGTTTTAAGTTATATCATCTCCGCATGACTTTTATACATGTTGAGAACGGGCGTTGCCAATATTATCTTCTCGGGTCCCTGAGCCTTTAGGATAGGCTATACCTTATGAAGTGGCATCCTCCGCAACCTCTGAGATAAATGTAGACATCTAGTCAGCCGTGAGTGGTGTACATAAACGGCCGTATGTAGCACCCGGTGGAACCGGCGCATCCAGTTCAGAGAACAGGCTCAAGAGTACGAGAGTACTTTAACAAATCAATTATAAATTCTACATTGAAATTATATATTAATAATTAAATTGGAGTCAGATTTATACGAGTATGGAATCAGCGTTGGTGGCTGACCGTTAATATAATATACACAGGCTGCCTTTTTGGGTAAGCTGGAGTCAGCCTACAGACCAGACTAGAGCGGGAGGCAAAGTGGTACTATTGTCTCTGACACGTGGTCAATTACTAGCTGATCCCGCGAATTTAAAGAAGCAGTCTCATCCGGTTGTAATAACAGTAACATTTCAACACTCTTACCTTTTCCCACAGCAACAGCGGAAAATATCACGTTTTAAACCTTCGCTCCGGGCTATTCCCTCATTGGTCTAGCTGCGAGGGATTTACACTGGCAATAATCATTTTATTCATTAAGCAAGTTCAGTTGCATTGAAGTTTGGTGTCCTGGAAGTCTCATATCTACACCAGAGACATCTGACAAAGAAATGTTCCAGGAACACTAAATATATTACCGCAAGTGGCATTTCTGAGAATGTGTGCTGCATTGTCTTTACTTCCTTTTGACTCTGAAGAAGACGTCGTTGACGTCGAAACGTCAGTCCCATTAAATAATTGTTTTCTCTGAGCTCTGTGTGCTCCAGTCCTCCTTATCTCGGGTTAGTCCTAGCTAAGTGGTCCGGGTAAGGTATTCAGTGTGTGTAGCATGTTTATAAGACTTGCTTACTTAGCCCTGGACTTTCAAACCACAATGCTGTGACTTCATCACACCAGAAAAAGGACAGTTACAGTATGAGCAGAAATTAGTACCAGCACAAATTGAGATTGAATTGCATAACTTGAGTTTGTATTGCAATTCCTAATGTTTAAACTGAACTATTTTACTTCAAATGGAATTTAAATTGCATACATTCAAATAGTTTAACTTTCTGTTTAATTCTAAATTTCTTAAATGTAATGGGCAGGATTTCTGTATATTAAACAGTGCAGCAATATCTTACAAACATTTAAGCCTGTACAATAAAATGTCTCTTACCGAGTTAATTTTATTCTACGAGAGTACATGTCCCTACTGGTCTCATATAAACTCTGATGGAGTTGAATTAAGACAGGACATTTTACTGTGTGAGAAGCTACTAACACTGATGGTGTGAACCCACTGAGCTGAGTAAGTGTGACATTTCTATAAAACTGCAGGACCTGTTATTTTCTCTTTCAGATCCTCCTAAGAGAATCTCATTATTAGTGAGTCCCTCTGGTGAAATATTGGAGGGCAGTTCAGTGACTCTGACCTGCAGAAGCGATGCCAACCCACCAGTGCAGAGCTACACCTGGTTTAAGAAGAAGGAAACTGGAGTCTGGCAGGCAGGATCAGGACAGAGTTTAAACTTTTCTAACTTTACATCCTGGAACAGTGGACAGTATTACTGTGAGTCACGCAACACACATGGAGCTCAGAATGCTTCTGCTCTACTGGTCACAATGCAAGGTATGGCCAGAATTCACCTTCCAGTTCTGTTTCAATTCATCTCAAGATTCCATGAAGCAGTTGCCTTGTAAAGTGAGGATTTCATGACTATGTCTCTTGAATGGCAGGAGTGACATTGAGCAGCTGGCGGATGGCGTACCTGCTATATGTATACATGTTATAGCAAATTTACAATGATAGGAACTATTTCAATTGGAATGGTGCATTCTTTTGTAATGGCGCACGGCATTGTGCTGCACAGTGGCGTATCGTGGGATTTTCGCTGAACTCCTCATTGGCAACCGGTTTCCCGCGCGCGGGTGTGCAGTGCCACTTCTCCTGGAATTCAGGAAACTTTTTTTTCGAGTTTTAAACTTTTTCTTTTCACTAACTTTCATCATCTGAAAAGAAATCTTACACACATAATCAGTGCGTTCGAGTTGCACAACTGGGAAAGTTT
Source organism: Synaphobranchus kaupii (assembly GCA_029718625.1). NCBI lineage: Eukaryota > Metazoa > Chordata > Actinopteri > Anguilliformes > Synaphobranchidae > Synaphobranchus > Synaphobranchus kaupii. Next base: position 3,789,195 of record CM056399.1, read on the forward strand.
GGCTTTGCTAGCAAACATAACTAAAACAGCTAACAACGATACTAAACCAGTGGAACTATACCGCAGATGCACAGTTCTGTCGACAGGGTATCGCTGTTTGACGCCGAAGACGATGCACCGAAAAAACCAAGGAAATCGAAAATCAAACGGCACATTTCAGTAAATCCTATACAACACAAAACAAACATGGCACGGAAAGGAGAGGACTACGTCAGCCTATCACAGGTGCGTGATCTGCTGTAAGACGGGAATCAATGTGGGGAAGGCTGCCATGTGTGAAGAAACTTCAAAGGACCAGAGGGCCTTGTATTGAAACAATATAACTCTGACTTCCTATGGGTTTTCAGCCCATCTGTTTCTCAAGGATGTTCTCACCTGGAAGTGACTGTGATAAGGGGAAGTTGGACTGTTTGGTCATGGGTGTGATTGTGTGTTCTAGGGGCATTTAGGGCAGACGAGGCCATTAAGCCCCTGGCCAAAACAATACATCTGGGATCTTTCCCGTCTCTCATGCCGGCACCTCTGTTATGGCAACCCCCCCTTCTCTCCTGGATTAAGACTCAGTTTAAATGGTCAACAGACCCTGTGAAACTTACAAACATTGCACATGTGATTCTTATATTGTTACATTATGTCTTATGTAGTAGTAACAGGAATTGCATGTAAAATGGTTCATCAGAAGGGAATTTTCATGACAACTGCAACATAATAATATTTAATCTGGTAATAATAATCATAATGGTAAGCTGTTTGGTATGGATGTAATCCAGTAAAATCCAGGAATCAAATGAGATACATTTCATACCAAATGGAGTTTAATAAAACATAGTTCCAATAACTCTGTAAAACAGTAACACTGGAATGTCCTCTCTGGTAATCAACTCCTTTTCCCTTCACCTTACTTAGCAGCGGTGGGGGTTTAGATTCCCGATTCGACCACACCTCCAGGTTAATTTATGGCCTGGTTCAAACACAGGATTTGGCTTAAAAGAAAGGGAGACACATTTATCTTGGAGCATCGTATCCGATCTCCCACACCATGCAGATTGTGTATTTTCGGTAAGGAGCATCGTAACCGATCTCCCACACCGTGCAGATTGTGTGCATACTCTATGTGTCTGTGTTTGGAGAATCGTAACTGATCTCCCACACAGTGCAGATTATGTATGTATGTGTGTGTAGTTAAAGCAGGCCGGGTAAGATATTTACTCTGTGTTTTCTATTCTTAATTTGTATGTTTTGTAATTGTTCTAATTTTAAGATAATGACCTACCTGCCTGTGAATAAATTCTTATTATTTTAACTTGCGTGGTCTCCATGACTCTAATCCATTTTCTATCTTTTCAGCCTAAATTACGACTGAATACTCGGGGAAAATTCTGACCAATGACCAACTGATCAGTGGCGGGGTACAGAAAGTGGAGATTCTAAGTTGGTAGGCGGCTAAGGTCGGTCATTAACAGGTTTAGTGAATGTACGGCTCTGGGAATTTGACGTGGAGAGAGCCCATGGACGTTTTTACGTCGGTTCTTGTCAAATTCGCCTTAAGGAGCCCATTTAGTGCGCGCTAACCTGGGCTCGCAACTATCGATGTAAAATATAATACATGTATTGTGTTAGCCAGACCCCAACCTCTGAGTTTCTCCACCGAACCGAGATTCGGCAATAGTGTTAATCCCGGGAGCATATATTGAGTAATGGTGGCATACATGGACGAGTCGAGTGTAACCACTCTGAGCTTCACGCATGATTAAAGTAAATTCTAAATTCTATTTTAATAATTACGAGTAAACCAATTGTAACTGTTACGCTTACTGTTTGTGATTATAGATATATTTGATGTGTCGTTCAGCTCCTGTGTGAGTGTTCTAATGCTCTCATTAGAATATTGGCATTTGGACGATAGGTCGGATATATCCGTGATGACAACATGGCCCCGTTTACGAACGGAGAATAAGACTCATACTGATCCGTTTCAGGCCTGTCTTAAGCGGGATATGGAGCAGCGCATTCATATCTGACTCATGGCGACGGACTTAGTATCTTTTTAAATGTACTTATAATATATTCATGACCGGAGGATAAATCACTAAACTCTTTTATTTACATCACAACAGCAGAGGACAAACATATTTACTCCTTCCCCTCCAGCTATTCCCTCATTGGTCTAGCGGTGCAGGGTTCTACACTGCTAAAACAACAACAAGATGCCTACGTGCAGTTACTAAAACAGCAAGAAAACAACTTGAAGAGCTTCGTCCAAATCCTGGTCGATTCCACTAACAAGCGAATGGACAATATGATTAAAGAGGTCCAGGACCTAAAGAGCAGTCTGCAGTTCTCCCAAAAAGAAGTGGATGAACTAAAAGAGACTGGCAAGGAGTTGACTAACAAGAGCAAAGAAGCACGCACAGACATCAATACTGTGTGTGAATCAGTCTTAACAATGAGTGGGAAAGCAGACTACCTCGAAGGTCAATTTAAACGGAATAATATAATTATAGACGGCATTCCTGAGTCCCCAAGGGAGAGCTGGGAGGAATCAGAGGACAAGGTCCGTGAGATGCTCACTGTAAAACTACAGATGGATGAGAAGAGGATCGAGGTGGAGCGGGCCCACAGAATGGGAACCAACTCGGGTGACAGGCCCAGGCAGATCATGGTGAAATTCCTACGATTCAAGGACAAGACGGCAGTCCTGGAAAGACGCCATAAACTGAAAGGAACTAACATCTTCCTTAACGAAGACTATACTGAAACTGTACGCCAAAAGAGAAAAGAACTCATACCCGCCATGAAGGCCGAAAGGAGTAAAGGGAACATTGCATACATCAGATACAACAGACTTATTGTCCACCCTCCCTCCCAAAAGACTGAGAGAATGGATCTAAGAGCCAAGACGGGTTCGTAACTTAGCGCGCACACATACACAACAGCGGTGCTCCTGCACTGATTGTTTTTCTATACATCATGTCTGTATCCGATAATTTTGTGTTTTCTGCTAGCTTGTCTCTGTATTATGTCTGTATCTGTCAAACTGCCTAAGAAAGGGCTAAAAATAGCACATGTTAATATACTGTATGTAGCCTTAGAAATAAGGTTCAGGATATTAATAATGTGCTGACATCAGACAACATCCATATTCTGGCCATTTCTGAAACCCATTTAGATGACTCATTTGATGACGATTCAGTGTCAATACAGGGATATAACATCTACAGAAGGGACAGGAACACCTATGGGGGAGGAGTTGCAATTTACATTCAAAGTCACATTCCTGTTAAGCGTAGAGAGGACTTAATGTCAAGTGCTGTTGAGGCACTGTGGTTGCAGGTTCACCTACCTCATTTTAAATCTTTGTTGCTGGGATGCTGTTATAGGCCACCAAGCTCTGATAGTCAATACATGGATAATTTGTGTGAAATGATTGATAAAGTATGTGATGTAAACAGAGAGATCTATTTACTGGGAGACCTGAACATGAATTTTCTCTTATCATTTAATAATGATTAATTTTCTCCATTAAAAAATAAACTTTCTACTGTAACAAATGCTTGTAATCTGGTTCAGGTCATTAATCAACCGACCAGGGTGATCACTAATAGCACAGGAGTCACATCATCCACGTGCATCGATCACATTTATACTAACGCGGGAGAACTGTGCTCAAAAGCTGTATCTGTACCTATTGGATTCAGTGATCATAATCTAGTAGCTATATCCAAGAAAGCCAAAGTCCCAAAGGCTGGGCCTAAAATAGTGTTTAAGAGATCATATAAGTCATTCTGCTGTGACTCGTATGTGGATGATGTTAAAAATATTTGTTGGTCTGATGTGTGTAAAGAGAGGGAACCAGATGCTGCACTTGATGTATTCATGAAATTGCTGCTTCCAGTTATTGATAAACATGCACCTGTTAGGAAGCTAACTGTCAGGACTGTTAGTGCACTGTGGATTGATGAGAAGCTAAAGAAATGTATGGGTGAGAGACATAAAGCAAAAGTGGCAGCAATTAAGTCTGGCAGTTCATCTGAATGGCAGACATATTGTAAATTAAGGAACAATGTGACTAAACTGAATAGGAAAAAGAAGAAAATGTATTATGAAACTAAGATAAATAATATAATGCATGATGGAAAAAAGCTCTGGGGTACCTTAAATAATATAATGGGCAGAAAGAGCAATTCAACACCATCCTTCATTGAATCAGAAGGGGCATTTATTACTAAACCTTTAGACATTGCCAATTATTTTAATGATTATTTTATGGGCAAAGTGAGTACATTAAGGCAGGGAATGCCAACATCTAGCTGTGAGTTATCCTATCAGCTGAACCCGAGGCTAAACAATGTAGCTGTTGAGCAAGTAGAGGAAACAAAGCTTCTTAGTGTTATCTTAGACTGTAAGTTGTCGTGGACGGGACATATAGATTCTGTTGTTGTTAAGATGGGGAGGAATATATCAGTTATAAAAAGGTGCTCGGCTTTTCTGACACCACAATTGACCAAACAAGTCATCCAGACTCTAGTTCTATCACATCTAGACTATTGCCCAATGATCTGGTCAAGTGTGACCAAGAAGGATCTGGGAAAGCTGCAGCTGGCTCAGAACAGAGCAGCTCGGCTGGCCCTTCGATGCACACTAAGGTCTAGTGTAAACAACATGCATGTCAAGCTCTCCTGGATGAAAGTCACAGAGAGGCTGACAGCATCACTCTTTGTTTTTATTAGAAATATTAATGTATTGAAATATCCTAATTGTTTGTATAATCTACTAACACTCAGCTCTAACATACACGCATACCACACGAGACATGCCACTAGAGGTCGCTATACAGTTCCTAAAGCTAGAACACGATCAATGCAACGCACAGTGCTGTATCGAGCCATGGTTGCATGGAATTCACTTCCAGAACAGATTGCTAAAGCACAAACTAAAGCAAGCTTTAAAAGACAACTGAAACAACATCTAACAGCCCTACGCCTGTAAACACATTCTGTACATTTACACATATACATACACACACACACACACACACACACACACACACACACACCCATAGTTATTTTCATTTTCATTTTATTTCATTTTTAGTGATAGGAATATTAGTAGCCTATATAAATAGGTGGTAAGAGTTCACTTTGTAGGTATATCTAGCGACTATGAATTGGGGTAAGAGTTGACAGTATATGTATATATGTATATGGTTTCTCACTGTTTATGAATTTTAGTGCATATTAATATATACTGTTATGTAATGTATATTGTACTATGTATGATTCCATATGATTAGGAATGCGGTATGTATAGTACTATGTTTGAGAGAAAGTATATTGTCACTTTCTGATTTTAATACCACTTGGTTGTTTGTCTGTAAATGTCTTATCTGATGTCATGTTTATATGTTATGTGTGGATCAGCTGTATGTTTTGCATCAGCTAATGGGGATCCTAATAAAATCATAAGTGGCCTTAATGGAGCTATATATAGTCACAAAAATAATATCCCTCAGTCGGCTCCCAAGTTGCTCAGTTGGTAACAGTGCTCAGCTTCAGCACAGTCTGGGTTTCTGACTATGACTGAGAGTCAGTTTGGAAAATAGGCCCAGGTTCACAGGCAGGTGCACTAGAATAGCATCTGCACTTTCACTGCAGGTGCCAAAGCCATCACTGGAGAGAGCCATAATTAGAATTAGACTAAATTATGGAAACAATAATGGGGAAATACGATTAGAAATAAAACATCATCCCATCATCCCATGCAAGCACGGTATTAAGAATTAAATAGACAAAATGAAGGATGAGAAGGAATATTATCTGATTAATTTACTTAAAAATATATGCATTTATGCACATGGACATAAAATAAACATTGTAAGAACAAACTTTATGTCCAGGACCTGTAGTACTACAGTACTACTGTTTGGCACCAAACACACATGGAGCTGAGACCTCTACTGCTGTTTCAGATATAACAGGTGAGTGACATGTACAGTAATATCTCTATGCATTGAACAAGGGTGATTGTGTTTCTTTTAGAATCAGTTATAGATTACTTTCATATTTCATTTCATTATGGTACTCTAACAATCAATGAAAATACTGTATAGCTTGGACCACAGTAGCCATAATTCTAGACAAGACTCTACAGTTCATAAAGATTCTCAGAGTACTGATCCAGGATCAGTTTTGCCTTTAGGCTATAATGGAGAAGGCTTGGATATGAAAAGCGGAAATGATCCTAAGATTATAGGTACCCCCCCTAACCCCGCCAAACACAGCCAGCTAGTAAGAGGCATTTTTTCACTCCCTGACCAAGTTAACTCAATCCCTGTATAGAGCATTAAAGAACACTTTAATAAATAGGTCCCTCTAAAATTGACTTCCTAAAGTTTTCACCGATGTACCAGTGACATATTCATACTTATATCAGTGGTTTCTGGTTACTTTGGTCGCTTCCAATGCAACCGCATTTCAGTGACACTGTGCACAGTTGTTTGTTCTTGAAATATGTATTTCCATGTATATATTTCAAATATAATGCAGGCTTTTTGGTTCACACCTCTGCGTCACCTTCAAAGCAACCTACAGTACACCTCCGCCATTTTGATTTTGGGGAATTAGGGTATGCATGTCCACATCTGGTTCTTGTGCTGGTCTACACAGCTAACTCAGATTTATCTGTAATTAAATTGAAATTCTGGGACTAGCATTGTCCTGTTAGCCTTGTTGGATGCACTTATCTTTAAGTTACACACTGGATTGTAGTCTCTGCTGTATAACTAAACATAAATTAAAATGCTATGTGTATGTTTATTTACAGCACTTATATGTACGGTTGTTGGGATCATAGTTGCTGTTGCAATCTTTGCTGTTCTGTTGTGGATAAGGTAAGTGTTTACAATGCAGAAGCATCTGGAAATTAATCATCCGTCATAAGACGTATGATTAGAAGTTCACCATTAATTATTAGAGAGGTGTGTAGTAATTTTACAGATTCACCGTTCAGTTCAGAGGACCGGGTAGGAATGTTACAGCGAAAAGTCATCTGGGACGGCTGATCCACAGCTCCTGAAGGTCTGTTACTCAATCCCCTTTCAGGGAGAAGAGAAGAGCCCCGGTGGAGAGAGAGAGGAGCAGAAGCTCTGGTACTGTAAGTGACACTACATTCATTATGTTCAAAATATAATTATATTATTTAAATCCTTCAAGTCATTCTGTGACGTGCATTTAAGTCAACAGTGAAGGACGTGGACGGGTGTGTGGCCACTCAGATGTAAGGTGTGTGTGGCCACTCAGATGTAAGGTCATGGTCTAGTGGTGACTGTCTCAAGCCTGCCCTCATGGCTGTATTGGCCCCTGCCTCTGTTTAGCCCTTTGCTATGCTGCCATAGCCTTATTCTGCCGGGGTTTCCTTATCGCAGCAGACACCTCTGTCTCTCCTGCTGCACTTGTTCTGCTACCATCTGAACCCCCTAACAATGTTTTTTCTTTTTCTTCCTCTTCCCTGCTCTGGGCACCTGCCCGGAGCTCTAGCCCAAGTTTCCCCCCGCCCCCCCCTCCTGGCCCGGAGCTCCAGCCCAAGACCAGCTAGGCGCCCCCCACCTGCCACTGCTGATCTCTACATGATGGAGTCATCTGTATCGAATACCTCCCTATGACATAATCAACCCATAGGCCAGTGGAGGATGGGCATCCCCCCCAATAGCCGGGTTCCTCTCGAGATTTCTTCCCATCGGGGAGTTTTTTCTCGCCACAGTATGAGGGTTTTTCTCTCCTACTAGAGTTTTTACCTCTGCTATCTGGGGGCTTAGAGCTGGCTTAGAGCTGGCATTTCCCATTTCCCCTTTTCTCCCCTTTCTGTTCTGTAAAGCGTCTTTGTGACAGTCATCTGTGAAAAGCGCTATATAAATAAAATTGAATTGAATTGAATGTAAGGTGTCCCGAGGATTAAATAGAAATGAGCAGGCAGCAGGGCTTTCTCTTGCCGAGCACTGAGCACCCTCCCTTTGGGCTATCCTCTACTAAGCATAACTTTCACAATATGCTTAAAGGGGAACTTTTAAGCAATATATTTTTGTTGGTAACTTGATCAGTCCTCTGATAATACGGTGAAATATTACAACAGTTACAACATACAAATCCTTGAGATATCTTTTGTCCAGGCAATTTCTTTAACCTTCCAGCAGTAGAGGGATAAACTATAATAGCATAACATCTAATTAGGAAGATGTGTCCTTTTACCAGTGAAAGCGGAGGTGTACGTATGTGTGACTGAGTCTCTTCCTGTGTCTTGCCTCAGACCAGAGCCTTCAGAGAGTGACAAACGCAGCCAGTGACACAAACTCTGCACTTCAGAGATCTGACAAGGCCTCAGTGTGGGATTAAAATACACAGAGGAGAGAGTCTACAGAGGAATGATGAAGATTAGCGTGAAAGAGTTTATTTTTGTTTTTATCTAACTTTACAGAACAGCGGTCTGTTTATGCAAGATTCTCCATCTTATAAAGAGCTGTTGGTGGAGTATTCTTCTCCAAAGTACTGTAACACTGCAACATGCATGTTCTCATATAACCCTGCTACAAACACACCCCTGCAACATGCATGCTCTCATATAACCCTGCTACAAACACACCCCTGCAACATGCATACTCTCATATAACCCTGCTACAAACACACCCCTGTAACATGCATACTCTCATATAACCCTGCTACAAACACACCCCTGTAACATGCATGCTCTCATATAACCCTGCTACAAACACACCCCTGTAACATGCATGCTCTCATATAACCCTGCTACAAACACACCCCTGCAACATGCATGCTCTCATATAACCCTGCTACAAACACACCCCTGCAACATGCATACTCTCATATAACCCTGCTACAAACACACCCCTGTAACATGCATACTCTCATATAACCCTGCTACAAACACACCCCTGCAGCATGCATGCTCTCATATAACCCTGCTACAAACACACCCCTGCAACATGCATGCTCTCATATAACCCTGCTACAAACACACCCCTGTAACATGCATGCTCTCATATAACCCTGCTACAAACACACCCCTGCAACATGCATGCTCTCATATAACCCTGCTACAAACACACCCCTGTAACATGCATGCTCTCATATTACCCTGCTACAAACACACCCCTGTAACATGCATGCTCTCATATAACCCTGCTACAAACACACCCCTGTAACACTGTTGGGATGTAGGCATTGTGAAGTGTATGTCATGCTTCATGTAATGTTCCGCTCCCTTCCTGTTCGTTTTCCGTGTTTTCCTGTTTTCCCTCCGTGTCATGTTGGATCCTTTTGTCCGTGTTTTCCCCGCTGCTGCGGACTAGGCGTTTCCTTCCCTGTCTTGTTCGTCTGGTTGTCTTGCTTTACTTCCGCCTTTCGCTCCTTCCCCCCTCGTTGCATGCATTTCCTCACCTGGTGTTTTGTATCACTCCCGTTTAATTTCCACACCTGCGCCTTATTTAGTTTATCATTAGCTTCACTATTTATTCCTTCGGCTGGCTGCCAGTCGGCGCCAGTTCGTTAACTATCGTCACTCGGTGTTAATGCTTGTTGTTTTCCTGGTCTTTTACGAAGTACTACTCGCTTGGTTGTGGGATATTATCCCCTTACAGCTTTAAGTTCGCTCGAAACTACGGATTGGTAGTTTACCTCCCCAGTTATTCCTGTTGTGCATGCAGCTAACCTGTTTCCCTCTTACCCCCAGCTAACCCGGCTCCCATTCATCCGTGGCAGTGTTCGTTTCCCCGTGTTCGTTGTGTGTGTGTTGCGGTACCTCCACCTCCAGCTCGTGTAGGCTCCGTGGTGGCGTTATACCTGGCTACCCTCCAGTTGTTCCTGTCCGGCCGAAGAAGCCACCAAGTTCTTCGGTTACGGTTCCGGGAGCTCTGGAGACCAGTCAGCTCCAACCGGACCTACCGCATCTACGCCACACTACCCAGCCCTGCCGTGCTTCACCAGCTACCTACCTGTCAAACCCTGCACCTCTGTGAGAACCTCCCGGTCCTTCCCGTGCCTACTCCCGCACTAATCCCCCTCTGTTTTGTTTTGCTCAGTACCGGTGTAGTCATCCCGGTCCAGTTCCAGTCCAGCCGTAGTGAGTCGCTCCTCTGCTAGTTCCAGTCCAGTCCAGGTGTGAGTCGTGCACCTTCCTGTCCAGTCCAGTTCCGGTTTGGAACAATCCGTTCCAGACCCTGATTCCAGTGTGGACCTCCCGGTCCAGTTCCAGTCCAGTCCAGGTGTGAGTTACGCACCTTCCTGTCCAGTCCAGTTCCGGTTTGGAACAATCCGTTCCAGACCCTGATTCCAGTGTGGACCTCCCGGTCCAGTTCCAGTCCAGTCCAGTTCCGGTTTGGAACAATCCGTTCCAGACCCTGATTCCAGTGTGGACCTCCCGGTCCAGTTCCAGTCCAGTCCAGTTCCGGTTTGGAACAATCCGTTCCAGACCCTGATTCCAGTGTGGACCTCCCGGTCCAGTTCCAGTCCAGTCCAGTTCCGGCTTGGAACAATACGTTCCAGACCTTCCAATCCAGCTCCGGCTTGGAGCAGCCCGTTCCGGGCTTCCTGGCATTACCCTGTGTGATACTGTGTGTTGCCGTTCCTGTACAGTGTTGGGACTACCCCAACACTTAATTTAATAAAGCTCCTTTCTGTGAATCTGTCTCCTGGTCGTTGCACTTGGGTTCGTCTCGTATCTGGGTACTGTACTGTGAGTATCTGTGACTGTGTTAGTGAGAGTAAAGTACTCCAGAGTCCTGCCAGAGCATTACAGTCTTATATAGCAGTAGATATCATAGACTGTACAGACTATAATCTCCAAATTTATGTCACTATTAAAGCCAAAATCTAAGATAATTTAAAAGAGTGTTTTGATGCTTCATTTTACATAGCCTTTTTTTATTGACTGCCTTTACATTTTATGTCTGCTTTTACCAATTTTATGTATACTTTTTATCTGTTCTCTTTAAATATATTGTTGTATTATATGTATTAATGAATGACCCTTTATTAGCATTGTAATGCACTGTGAACCTGTGGTCTGAAAATGTCTCTATGAATAAAGTTTATTATAATTTATTAACCTTATGAGGCCTTCATGTTTTTCCTGCATAAAACCCCCCAAACACTGAATTCAGTTCACATGAGGTTCATTTCTGTGAACTGTGAAAGATGATATTTAACATAGGTCATATGTAGTAAAAGCTGCTCACTTTTTAAATGCAACTAATTATGTGATAGTCAAAGCCAAACCAAACCAAACAAAAATTTAACCATTCACATGAACATCAACCACAAAAAGTACTGCACCACCGGAACTGAACACAGACGTGGAAATGATGAAGAAAAGAATGGTTGCGACAGTGAGCTAGAAGTGAGCGGCCTTTTAACTTCCTTTGTTGTTTGCGGGCAGGTGCCGCTCGTCTGAAATTAGGCAGCTCCACCCACAGCCGTGCGCTCTGTCCACCCGAAAGAAAAGAACCAAGCAGGGTCGCCTAACCGTACCTTACTCAAGAACACAAGCGCACTGCTTCAGCTGGGAATATAATCTACAACCTCAGAACTGCACTCATTGTTCCCGAACCATTGCACTGCACTGCTGCGATACGTTCACGAGGGTAACTACGTCTGTCAGCTCCTTTTCATCTATGGCAAAAGTATGTGCAATAATGTTAACATGGGGGTTGGCTAAGATAGAGCAGAAATTGTCATTTGCATTGAAATGTGGTTCCTTCTATCAGGCAATTCTGGCTTTTAAGCACCAGTTAATGTTTTTTACACAGCTATTATGCTCATCCGGGTCTTTTGTTATTTATCAATTTGTGATATGAAGATAAGGAGAAGGGGAAGACTGAGTGAATTTCAAAAAACAGAAAACATGAATTGCCCATGAAGTGTTTGTATACAGTATACCAGACAACTACATAGGGAAGTTCTATTCTTGTAAACATATTCAAGAATAAATAAACTCAGGGTTATTTACTCATGTCCAGGCAAAAAGCAAATGAAAGTGTATTTCATGAGACATTTTCTCTGTTGCAATGAGCGACTCATGCTAATTAAGGTCACTTGGAGGGTCAGGCACTTGGAGGGTCAGGCACTAGGAGGGTCAGGCACTAGGAGGGTCAGGCACTAGGAGGGTCAGGCACTAGGAGGGTCAGGCACTTGGAGAGTCAGGCACTAGGAGGGTCAGGCACTTGGAGGTTCAGGCACTAGGAGGGTCAGGCACTAGGAGGGTCAGGCACTTGGAGGTTCAGGCACTAGGAGGGTCAGGCACTTGGAGGGTCAGGCACTAGGAGGGTCAGGCACTTGGAGGGTCAGGCACTAGGAGGGTCAGGCACTTGGAGGGTCAGGCACTTGGAGGGTCAGGCACTAGGAGGGTCAGGCACTAGGAGGGTCAGGCACAAGGAGGGTCAGGCAGGCACTTGGAGGGTCAGGCACTTGGAGGGTCAGGCACTAGGAGGGTCAGGCACTAGGAGGGTCAGGCACTTGGAGGGTCAGGCACTAGGAGGGTCAGGCACTAGGAGGGTCAGGCACTAGGAGGGTCAGGCACTAGGAGGGTCAGGCACTTGGAGGGTCAGGCACTTGGAGGGTCAGGCACTAGGCTTGGCAGGGACAGGTGCGCATGCCGGGGTTAGGAGCAGGCACTCAGCCTAGGGGCAGAAGGCGCGGAGGCCCAGGGGGTATGAAGGCGTGGAGGCCCAGGGGGCATGAAGGTGCGGAGGCCCGGGGGACAGGCGCTCAGCCTAGGGGTAGGAACAGGTGTGGGGGGACCACAGATGGCGCGAGGGCGCGCGGTCAGAGCCAGGCGCTCAGCATGGGGTTCAGGGACAGATGCGGGGGCCCGCGGATATATTTACAATTCTAAACGTACAGGTAAAGCATTGAACAGGTACTGAACATGTACAGGTAAAGCATTAAACAGGTACTGAACATGTACAGGTAAAGCATTAAACAGGTACTGAACGTGTACAGGTAAAGCATTAAACAGGTACTGAACATGTACAGGTAAAGCATTAAACAGGTACTGAACATGTACAGGTAAAGCATTAAACAGGTACTGAACGTGTACAGGTAAAGCATTAAACAGGTACTGAACATGTACAGGTAAAGCATTAAACAGGTACTGAACATGTACAGGTAAAGCATTGAACAGGTACTGAACATGTACAGGTAAAGCATTAAACAGGTACTGAACATGTACAGGTAAAGCATTAAACAGGTACTGAACATGTACAGGTAAAAAAGTTGAATTTATGCATGTGCTTATTTATGTGCACATGGAAGTGTGTGTGTATGCCTGTCTGTAAGAGCATGTGTATTCAGGAATATTTACAAATGCAATTCTAAATGTGAGATGCAATGAATTTAATTATAATATTTATGCAGGAATGGTTAATATTACAAATTATGCTTGCAAACATAATGTAATCATGTTTATTTTATAAACATAACATACAAAATGAACATAATTATGATTCTGGTTAAGTTCAGCTGTTTTCATGAAATTGTTATTGATATCTGAATCTCAGTGAGAGAGGGGGTAATGAGGAGATTACCCAGGCATTTTAAAAAAGCACATTTGGTCCCGTCCAAACAAATTAATTAATGTATTTTCTTCAGCCATTTTCATAAATTAAATTTTAAAAAATGCAAGACTTTCATTAAAAAGGGGAAGTCTGAGCTGCATCAGCAACTTTAGCACATTTTCCTTTTATATTTAGTCTGAAGCACTTTCTTCTCAGTCACATTCAATCGCACTGCTCTGTCAGTAAAGCCACTTTAAACTAATGGCTTTTCAGCAAACCAGGACAGATCAGAACTCTCTCCTGATAGGGTAAGGATGTTATCTTATTATTTCATTTAATCAAAATGATGTTATTTTTAACAGGGATCGAATCTGAAAATAAAAGGCATTTTGTGAAAGAACTTCTGAACATTATTGCTGTTTATTCCATTCATATATTATTCCTCAAGGAGCAGCCTGTCTGACTCTCTGCTGATGGGAATGTGTATGAGCTCTGCATTAAAGCCTGAGCATTTAGGAGCTTTAGCAGCACATTACCTCACTGTGTGCTCTTGTGTAGTATTTATGTGAATAAATAGAATACTCCTGCCATTCATTTTTACAGTGTAAATAAGAATAATGATGACCTGTATATACTGTATATACAGTGCCCTCCACAATTATTGGCACCCCTGGTAAAGATGAGTAAAAAGAGTTTGCTGAATTAGCTTAATGGCACACTGAAGAAATGAGAAAAATCCAAACTTTAATTGAAGTTAATTTATTCAGAGAAAAAAAAATCCCTCATCAAGAAATAATAATTTTTAACAAAACTACGTGTGCCACAATTATTGGCACCCCTGCATTTAATACTTTGTACAACCTCCCTTTGCCAATAAAACAGCACTGAGTCTTCTCCCGTAATATCTAATAAAGTTGGAGAATACAGAGCAAGGAATCTGAGACCATTCCTCTTTTACAGAATCTCTCCAGATCATCCAGAGTCCCAGGTCCTCTCTTGTGCACTCTCCTCTTCAGCTCAGCCCACAGGTTTTCAATGGGGTTTAGGTCAGGGACTGAGATGGCCATGGTAGAAGCTTGATTTTGCGTTCAGTTAACCATTTTTGTGTTGATTTGGACGTATGTTTTGGATCATTGTCCTGCTGTAAGATCCAACGACGACCCAGTTTCCATTTCCTGGCAGAGGCAGCCAGATTCAGATTTTAAAAATATTCCTTGTATTTCATGGAGTTCATGATGCCATGTACCCTAACAAGGTTCCCAGGGCCTTTGGAGGAAAAACAGCCCCACAACATCACGGAACCTCTTGAGTGTTGGTTGCCGAAAAGCACAATTTTAGTTTCATCTGACCATAGAACACGGTTCCAGTCAAAGTTCCAGTAGCGTTTAGCAAACTCCAGGCGCTTACATTTGTGGTGAAATGACAGGAAAGGCTTTTTTCTGGCATGCCTTCCAAATAATTTGTTGACATGTCGGTGACGTGTAATGGTAGTTTTGGAGACTTGATGACCCCAAGATGCTACTTTCTTCTGTAATTCTCCAACAGTGATCCTTGGGGATTTTTTTGCCTCTCTTACTATCCTCCTCATTGTGCAACTTGGGTCCTCTTCCAGGCAAGTTTGTAACAGTTCCAGTTGCCTTTTTTAGGATTGCCCTAATATGGGCAATATGGGCATTTTCAGATCAGTAGCTATTTTTTTTATAGCCATTCCCTGACATATGAAGCTCAACACACTTTTCCCTCATTTGATTTGTGTGTTCTCTTATCTTTCCCATGTTGATGTAT
Organism: Synaphobranchus kaupii; assembly: GCA_029718625.1. Taxonomy (NCBI): domain Eukaryota; kingdom Metazoa; phylum Chordata; class Actinopteri; order Anguilliformes; family Synaphobranchidae; genus Synaphobranchus; species Synaphobranchus kaupii. The sequence continues at coordinate 3,804,541 of CM056399.1, forward strand.
GAATAAGGGAATATGGCCTCTGTGTCACCTCATATTTATACCCCAGTGAAACAAGAATTCATGGATTTCTGCTTGAAAGTTCCTAAACACTCTGATCAACTTTAAAAAGTAAAATATAAATGGAAAAAATGCTTCAGTTACATTTTGTTCATAAGAATTTCTTGGGGTGCCAATAATTGCGGCACACGTGGTTTTGTTAAAAATTATTATTTCTTGATGAGGGATTTTTTCTTTCTCAGAATAAATTTACTACAATTAAAGGTTGGATTTTTCTATTTTTTTCTGTGTGAAAAGATTTTTTTTATAACCCTTTTTACTCATCTTTACCAGGGGTGCCAATAATTGTGGAGGGCACTGTACATATATATTTGTATGAATATTTTCAGGCTGATCCAGCCATGCTCTTCAAAACCTTGTTGGTAATCCTCTCTGTGTCAGGTAAACTGTTTTTCTTTTTTCAAATCTATGTTTTAGACTTCATCTACAATCAGTTTTCATAATTAGTATTCTACCTGCCTTAAAAAACAATTTTGTCATCTCTATCTCAATCAGCAGCAAAAGTGAAAAAAATCAAAATCGCTTAACTGGCAAAGGATTCAATGTACATAATTTCCGTAACATGATGTACTGGCATTAGCTGTGCATGGCATTAGCATTGCAATTGCTCTTTTTCATCTGAAGAGAGAGAGAGAAAAAAAAAAGAATTAATAAGACGAAGTTCCTCTTCACACCCAGCTTTGAAACCAAGACAGAGGCATGGTGGAAATATGTCTGGTTTTACAAGATGATCAGAGCTGTTGACTGTATACATTATTGATCTTCTATATTTTATATAGAATATAATGCAACTATTTAATATGTAGGGATTTTTTTGGAGAAAATATTAGGTGCAATTGTTTTAAAGACTGTTAATTTTTGTGAATGGAATCCATTATCTGTAATGTTGGCAACACACCTGTGTGTAACAGCTTTTCTGAGCTGTGTGCGTGCGTGCGTGCATGCGTGCGTTTGTTTGTTTGTTTCAGGTGGTCTGGGCCAGCCGGGGTGGAGCGTGACTTACAGACCTGAGAGAATGTGTGCCTTAAAGGGGTCTTCAGTGGACATGCGCTGCACTTACTCATATCCCAGTTCTCACACAGTGCAGAAACAATTCTGGTTTATTTATAGCTGGTACAGCTCACAGGAGCCTAAAGACCTGTCCCAGGATGCAGAGTACTCTCGCCGTGTGGAGTACTTTACGAATAAGAACAGTGCCACTTTTAGATTAAAAGAACTGAGTGAAAGTGATACAGAAACATATTGCTTCAGGTTCCTCACTAACCGTGTTGGTGGAAAATATACTGGCCCACCTGGTGTCACATTGACAGTTACAGGTAATTATTTTATACTATAAGTTCAGAGGATTCCCCTCCCACATGTACTAGTGGACGAATGAGGAAGGGAGAGATACATGTTTACAGTTTTAATTGGCTATTTGCAGATCTGCAGGTGAAGGTGAATCCTGACACAGTGACAGAGGGACAGAGAGTAACACTGACCTGTAGCACCACCTGCACTCTGACTGGCAGCCCAGCCTTCATCTGGTACTGGAACGGATCTCCACTGTCCTTAACCAATCCGAGACGCCAGTTCACAGCCAGAAGTGAAGACGCAGGCAAATACTCCTGTGCTGTGAAAGGCTATGAGGGTCTCCGTACCCCTGCAGTGGCTCTTAATGTGAGATGTGAGTACAAGAGGCCAAACTTTTGTTTTACTATGATTTTAAACACAAATATCAGGGTATGCTCCTAATTAAGCACTATTTACTGCAGTAGTGGTAATACATCACTAGGCCAATTTAGCAAGATCAAAATTGCCATTTGGACACACAAATACCCAGAATATATGTGAAAAGAGTTTTTTAATTCTGTAATATTTTGAAAAGAAAAATGGACAGCACGAAAATGGGTTTGACTTTCTATTCCCACGGGTTTGAATTTCAGCCTTAATGTACAGTTAAAGTGTGCAGATTATTCTATAGCTACTGTACTGTATGTAAATGTACAGGTCCAAATTACACTGCAACACTAAGGTATACTGGCGTTCATTTTTAGATAAAACATCAATATCTGAAAAAATGCAATCATTGGTCATGTTATTGATTTTGCGTGTACTAAAACATTTTGCACAGGTGAATCAGCACCCTTCCATACTATTAGGTAGGCTTGTTGAGTAGACAGGATGAGAAAGTTGTGAAGTAGGAAAACGTTTCTCTAAATATAGTATACCTAAAACCCCCGTATGATACACTTTCTTCCCGGGTTTCGCTGAGTATATTCGGGAGCACACTTTTCAATAAGTACCATTGAGATATGTAAGAAGAACAGGAGACAGCTTCCGCTTAACGGTTCCATGGATTCCTTAACGGTTCCATGGATTCCTGCTCATTGGCGCATGAAGCCAATTCATGGACACGCCATGTTAGACTACGGGGCTTTTTGTAACCAGAGGAGCATGCGCACTAAACATGCGCACCCTAATGGAATGAAAACTAGGTAAGCCCGGACGCCTGTATGCAGCCAGTGGGGAACATTTGACAAGGCATTGCGGATATTGTTCTGGAGCATGCAGGTTGGCCTGCATACTGGGGCGACGTAGTGCATCTGATTCTCAAAGGTGTGTGTGAGAGTATGTGAGCAGGAGCGAGCAAGGAGGGGAAGCGGATGTCATTTAATTAGAGTGATGAGCACTATTAGGATGTTACCACTCCGCAAGGTCCAGTTCGCTCCCGTTTATATATTGTGATGAAAATGGACAAAAAAGATTTTGTTTAGATACCACATTACTTTAGTTCCTAAAATATAATTGTATTCATGATTTTGTTAGCCTATATGGAGAGTTGAAGTTGTTTTAATGACCTGTTGACATTTTCTGTACAGAGAATGCACACGTTGACAGCATTCTCCACAAGTTTTTTATTTGCTCAAAAACAATATCTCAACAACAATATCCTCTGATCTACTTGGAGTTTGCTTGTCTCCACTCCTCTCCAAAGTAGAATGTTCACTGAACCGCAGCCAGAACTGCAGTCCAGACAGAAAAATCAATTCCAATAGTAGCTTATGACACCTGCAAATAGCCTACATACGTTGTCTGTTATGTGGGTGGTTTAGATCTGATTTGTTGCTTGTTATGAACGATTATTTTATAATTTTACTGTAATTAATAAAAATTTAGGCAGGGTACGGCACCCTTTCGTGCATACCATCACAAATATGTGATCATTCCAGAACTGGCCCAAAAGCGTACCATCACAAATATGTGATCATTCCAGAACTGGCCCAAAAGCGTACCATCACAAATATGTGATTGGAACATCATTAGAATATTCAGTTGAGAATGTCATCACAAGGATCACTGCCTTGTGCAAACATGACTCCAATGCGGTGCCTACAAGTAATTTATTGTTGTACTATAATACAAATTATGTTACCATAGTTGTTATCATCAGAGTAGTCATCTAGTTTATTTTGTAGCCTACTGGATAGGGTGACCATATATTAGATTTTTTTAAAAAGAGTACGTGGCAGGCGGACGCTTTACCATTTTGAGTATTATAAATAGGATAGTCTCAGATTTCTGATGAACGTATCATTGCCACTGCCTTCGAAAGTGCAAATATCACTCCAATGCAGTCTAAATTACGTTTTCCTTCAAATACAACAAAAACAACATGTGACATGGCCACGCAAGGGTGGGACGTCTTAAGACACTTCCACTGTACAGTTGTAAAATAGTATAGCGGATATTTTTCACGTATTGCTAAACAGTGCACATTAAACAGCACACTTCTGCCAGTGCACTGTACACAGGAGACAGGGCACAGTAGATAGGGCTCCGATTCAGAAACAGCCCAGTTCTTATAATCTCGATGGAAGTATGCAAACATTTGGTCGCCTAAATATGACGTGCAGCTTGGTTCTAAAGAATTAGAAATTGTTTTCCTTCAATAACAACAAAAACAACACGTGACATGGCCATGCAAGGGTGGGACGTCTTACGACACTGTACGGTTGGAAAATAGTATGGGGGATATTTTTTTGCGTACTGCACGGCTAAACAGTGCACATTAAACAGCACACTTCTGCCAGTGCACTGTACACAGGAGACAGGACGCAGCAGATAGGACTCTGATTCGGACACAGCCTTAGTTAATCAAGACCTGAATGTTTGCCCAAGTCAAGTTTACATTTCACATGAAACTGCAAACCATTGTTCCCTCTTCCAAATGGCCCTAGGAGCATCTTTAAGCATTTTAAAACGCTGCGAAAAAAAAATTGTTACATTTGAAATAGGCTAGCCTAGGCTATTCACTGTGCTCCGTTCACTACTGAGTAGCTGTGTTTAATTACAACCAATGACAAAATTTGTGCCAAGCAACCTGGCGATTTATAAAAAAGTAAGTGAGTTATTTTCAAGAAAGGGGTTGAATTTCTCTCATTTGCAGTCACGACGATACCAACCTAAAACATTGCTTGTTACTGACCATCTGACTAAAGTAGCCCTACGATAGGAAAGCTGCTGCAGTGCAAGACATGCAGGCATTTTCAGTGAGACTTGCTCAGGTTAACCAAGCAGTTGAGCTTTAGATTGTGATCTGTCACGATTCTAGCCTTTCTTGTCATGTTTTATGTTTAATTTCTGTCTTAGTTAGATTTCTTGTAAATGTCACGTATTATGTTTAGTCTAGTCACGCCACGTTTTATGTTGAATTCTTGTTACGTTTCTTTTTCATGTCATGTCACGTTTCATGTTTGATTATTGTAACAATTTATTTTCTAGTCTTGTCATGTCACGTTTTATATTTGATTCATGTTACGTTTCCCGTTCATTGTTAGCATACACATTTTCGTGTTTTTCCGCAGCCTTGCGTTCATGCTTTCTCTATCCCTCTTGCTGTCACTCACGCTTCCCTAATTGTTTCATTCTCCCATGTCTAGTTTACTAATCTACTAACGTTAGATCAAGATTGGGTAATACTAACTCTCTAACCATGTGTTCATGTTTACTTTACGTTTCTCGTTCATGTAATTTACTAATTTACTAACGCTAGGTCAGGATAGGTTTATTACTAACGATTACTAATTATCTTGTTACCTTCTCAGCCTTCCACACCTGATTTCCATTCGCATGCTGCTCTCAAGCTAAGTGTCTGCACCTGTCTACACCTGCATTTAAGCTCAGTGTTCATGTCTTATCTCTGCAAAATTGTTGCCTCCTGTTTGTCAGTGCACTTTTGAGCGGTTTTTCCAAGCCTGCCTTTTTGTTACGATCCAAGCCTGTTATTGACCATTGTTATTGACCACTGCCTGCCTGTACCACGAGTTTTTGCCTGCTGTCTTTTGTACTTTTGCCCCGCGGAGCGAACTTCGGTCTTGACTCTTGCATTGCCTTCGACCCCGAGCCTGCCTACCATCTGCCTGTACTTCTGCCCTGCTGACAGCTACTCTGGTTACTGGACTTTTGCATGGTGTACCGATTCCGAGACTGCCTTCTCCCTCGGTTCTGTACATTGGTTTTGGCTGGATTTGTTGTGTATGAACTTTGCTTGCTTTTTGACCACGCTCATTGGACATTCCTCATTAAAAGCCCTCACGGGACTTTATCTGCAACCACTGCTTCTGAGTCGTGCATTTCGGGTCCTACCCTAATGCATCTGTCTCATGATCTTGACTATTTATAGTATCTTTTGAAAGGAACCAAGCACACTGTGAAACGGGGAACAGAATGCTTACCGAGTCAATATGATGAGCTTAGGAACATACAACATATGTTTGATTAGTTTGATTTTAAACTAGAATGGCACTCAGAGAGATGCTACACCTGCGCATGTGATAATCTCGACCCTGAATTACGCATGGGGCTAAAATTAGATTTTATTTTTTTATTTTATTAGTTTATTTGTCAGGGACAATGCACATTAATAGACAATGAATTGTAGAAACAATACATAGTAAATGAGCCAGAATTAGCCAAGAGGCTAGTTTTCATCTGGAGTCCCTGGCCGGATGTTAAAAAGGCAACCTGAAATGTCAAGCACTGTGAAGGCTGGCATTGACCTATTGGGAAAAAAATTCAAGATTCAGGTCATTGCACAACTGTCAACAAGTTTCATCACAATAGGAGTAGAATTGTGCGAGTTCGAGACAGACAGACATGAAAACAATACCCACTGCTTGCATGGGTGTAATGGGCACAAGCAAAGTTCATAAATAGGTTCTGATTAATTCAATTAAATTTTCCAAAAACAGATCTCCGAAAATTGTGGGGACACGTGCCCCCCTCTGTTTGAATGGGCACGACACTTCTGCATCACAGCATTAAACATCCCAAAAAAGGGCAATAACCATTTTCTTCATAATGTATGTTCAGTTGCATTGAAGTTAGGCGTCCAATAAGAGTCTTATCTCCACCAGAGACATCCAACAGAGAAATGTTCCAGGCACCATAAACATATTTGCACAAGAGGCATTTTTGAGAATGCGTGAGGTATGTTTCTAAGAGTTGGTTACTGTGTGCAAGACTTTAAAACCACAATGCTGTGACTTCCTCACCTCAGCACACCAGAAAGAGGAAAGATATGGGCAGAAATTAGCGCCGGCAAAAAATGGAACTGGTATTGCATAACCTTAGGTTACTGTCGTAACCTCGGTTCTCTGAAACAACGAGTGGAGAGATCCACCTATGGTGAATGACATCCAGTCATGACCACCGCAGAAGCATCCAATTGCACCACGTCTGGCCCGTCCAGAGAGGGATGCATCTGTCGTTACGACTTTCCTCATAAGAACGGCCCCGAGAGGGGTTCCCTGAGTAAAAAAGTCTGTGTTCTCCCAATGACGTAGAGCTGCCGTGCACTCGTGCGTCACTGAGACGGCGATGGAGATCGCGCACGAGGCTGAGGTGTAGTGATGAAACCCACCTCACAAAGCCCCTCATTCTCAGTAACCCCAGTGGTAAAACCTGCTAGGCTGAGGCCATCAGCTCTTGCAGTCTGAGGCATGTGCGGTGCTGTACTCTCGAGCCCGGTTTGAACAGAGAGAGACAGTCCCGCAGGGATAAAATGCGGTCCGCTGACAGATGAGCTCGCATCGAAACAGAGTTTAGCACCAGCCCCAAGAACGTTACACTGTGAGAGGGAGAGAGATTGCTCTTGGGGAGGTTTACCCTGAAACCGAGCGCAGCTAGTTGTGCCAGAACTAATTGCGTGTCTCCCACGACTCTGACTCTCGAATTGGCAATAATTAGCCAATCGTCCGTATAAGTCAGTATTCTGACCCCCGTTAGTCTTAACGGGGCCAGACCTGCCTCCACACAAACACAGAACACCCGCGGGCTTAGTGAGAGACCGAACGGTAGAACTGTGTATTCGTAGCAAACGCCGCGGTGGGCGAAGCGAAGAAATTTTGTGTGGGGAAGGATAGATGCCTACGTGGAAGAAAGCATCTTTCAGATCGATTGATGTGAACCAATCGCTCTGACGTACTGAACGTGAAAGAGTATTGTAAGTTAGCATTTTGAAGTTGTATCGCCTCAAATGTTTGTTCAACACTCTTGAGATCCAAGATAGGACGGAGGGAACCGTCTTTCTTTGGGACCAGGAAATAGCGAGAATAGCCCACTCACACACCTCCAGAAGCAAAGCGTGGGGTTGGCCGTGAGCCGTACCCATACCCGGTGCTAAGTGGGCCGGTGGAATGGAGTCCTCCTCACCCGAGTAATCAGACGCAACCGCCATGTCGTTATTATCCGATGTCTCTTCTTCCAGTATGGGAGTACCGGAGAGCGAGAGAGGAAACGCCAACATGTCGGGGTCGGAGCGGTCAGCCCAACTCAGGGAAGGAAGGTCTTGAAGCGGCAGAGAGGCCGTAGTGCTATCGTCCTCTTTGTCCGAGTCCTCGGGACCGAGGTCGTTGCCGTGGGTAGCAGCAACTCCCTGCCTCCATCGCCTGAGCTTTTTGGGCAGAGCAAGGCAATGGCTGCAGCTCTCTGGGGAGTCGATAGCCTCCTGGGCATGTTTTGAACCCAGGCGCATGACACAGAGAGAGTGAGTGTCCCTGGCAGGGATGAGGGCGCCGCAAGCGGCCGGGCAGGCACACGAGCATGGCTCCTCGGACAGGTCGAGCAGAACGGGCTTAAAAAGAGCCATTAGCGGGGAGCTAAGCGGCAGCTAAGCAGAGAACAGGCAGCATGGGTGGCTGGCTAGAGAGCAAAGAGACAAGCTAGCGTGGGCGGCTAGTTCTGAGACAACACACTCCTGTTCTGCGTTAGCAGGTGCAGGAGAAAATCGTATCTGGGGCGGGGAGCCTGAAACGACAGAAGGGCTAGTGAGCGAGGTAGCAGGCTAACACCGAGTGGAGCTACTCAGCACTGACGCACGTTCCCGAACCTTTCATGCCCAGCGGAGGCGGATCCGGAGATATATCCTCCTGCGGACAGTTAAGTGCCAAGGTTCGTGTGGGATACACAGTCGAAGCTGTGAGCGGGGTACTCGGAATTTCGCGAGAAACGAATGTCAACTCAAGAGAAGTAGCGTTGCAGTGTCCTATATGCTCTTACATGGAGGACAGGAGCCTCCTTTCACATTGGATACGCTACTGTCTGTCAGGGCCAGATGTGGTGCAATCGGATGCTTCTGCGGTGGTCAAGACCGGATGTCATTCCCCATAGGTGGATCTCGAACACGAGATGATGAAAGATAACTTTTATTATTGAATTATTGTGACTAAATTAATGAAAATTGGATTCTTAATTACATAAATGTAATGTTCAGAATTCTAAGAATCTCTTTAACAGTGCAACAAGTACATTTCATTTGGTAGAAAAAGTTGTGACTACAAACTGGCAGCCTAATACCAGAAGTCTTGTTGTGGCTTATTGTGGCTAGCTTCCCAGAGATTTATGTAGTCTACCTGTCATATACAGCATTATCCACATGCATTGAGGCTATTGCAATCCTAATTGGAACTATGTTGTTGCTTCTTTATTTCTGTACTTTAAGCTTAAATAGTAAAATGTTTCCCTGTTAAATCAACTCTTACAGATGTAATAGAGTATATTTGGTCCCTACTGGACTCTGATAGTGTTGAATTAAGACAGGACATTTTACTGTGTGAGAAGCTACAAACACTGAGGGTTTGAACCCACTGAGCTGAGTAAGTGAGACATTTATATAAAACTGCAGGACCTGTTATTTTCTCTTTCAGATTCTCCTAAGAGAACCACAGTATCAGTGAGTCCCTCTGGTGAAATATTGGTGGGCAGTTCAGTGACTCTGACCTGCAGCAGCGATGCCAACCCACCAGTGCAGAGATACACCTGGTTTAAGAATAATAGAGCTGTTTTCTCAGAGACAGGAGGACCAGAGGAGAGTTATACCATTAAAAACATTACACAGCAGGATGTTGGAGAGTACTACTGTGAGGCAGGGAATGAGATTGGGTCAAACAGCTCTCCTCCTAAACGTCTTGATGTGCAGTGTGAGTATATCCATGTAACTCAGCTTCAGACACATGGAGCAGAGAGAAGTCAGTAACTCTTGTGTCTGAGAGCAACTTCACAACAGTAATACCCTGAGTAGTCCAGTCAAACTGGCCAGAGAAGGAGAATCATGTGAATTACATTAGCATGCAATGAAGAGCAAAGTTTAGTAAACAAGATCATAATGACGTCTTAGGTGAAACATGTAGTCATTCCGAGTTTGCATAGTGTAAGCAAAGCTACCATATGTAGCTGTTGAAGTTTTACAAAATGAGAGGATATTGATTATATGAAGTTTAATGAGCAAAATGGTTTGTCTCTTTTTCAGTTTTTAACCTTTTTATTGAATATACTGAACGCCATAAAGGCAACGTGCTGTCTACCGATGATAATAGAAAATCCTTATGTCTAAATACTGCTGCTGCGAATGAAAACATTTCGAGCCTATGTCTCAAGAACATTTATCAACTATACCATAAAAAAAGCTACAGTATATACCAGTGATCTTCTGTCCTGGTTCTGGAGGGCTGCAGGGTCTGCTGGTTTCTGTTGTTCTCGACACTTACAGTGGGGAGAACAAGTATTTGATACACTGCCAATTTTGCAGGTTTTCCCACTTACAAAGCATGTAGAGGTCTGTAATTTTTATCATAGGTACACTTCAACTGTGAGAGACGGAATCTAAAACAAAAATCCAGAAAATCACATTGTATGATTTTTAAGTAATTAATTTGCATTTTATTGCATGAAATAAGTATTTGATCACCTACCAACCAGCAAGAATTCCGGCTCTCACAGACCTGTTAGTTCTTCTTTAAGAAGCCCTCCTATTCTCCATTCATTACCTGTATTAACTGCACCTGTTTGAACTCGTTACCTGTATAAAAGACACCTCTCCACACACTCAATCAATCAGACTCCAACCTCTTCACAATGGGCAAGACCAAAGAGCTGTCTAAGGACATCAGGGACAAAATGGTAGACCTGCACAAGGCTGGGATGGGCTACAGGACAATAGGCAAGCAGCTTGGTGAGAGGGCAACAACTGTTGGTGCAATTATTAGAAAATGGAAGAAGTTCAAGACGACAGTCAATCTCCCTCGGTCTGGGCCTCCATGCAAGATCTCACCTCGTGGGGCATCAATGATCATCAGAAAGGTGAGGGATCAGCCCAGAACTACACGGCAGGACCTGGTCAATGACCTGAAGAGAGCTGGGACCACAGTCTCAAAGAAAACCATTAGTAACACACTACGCCGTCATGGATTAAAATCCTGCAGCGCACGCAAGGTCCCCCTGCTCAAGCCAGCGCATGTCCAGGCCCGTCTGAGGTTTGCCAATGACCATCTGGATGATCCAGAGGAGGAATGGGAGAAGGTCATGTGGTCTGATGAGACCAAAATAGAGCTTTTTGGTATAAACTCCACTCGCCGTGTTTGGAGGAAGAAGAAGGATGAGTACAACCCCAAGAACACCATCCCAACCGTGAAGCATGGAGGTGGAAACATCATTCTTTGGGGATGCTTTTCTGCAAAGGGGACAGGACGAATGCACCGTATTGAGGGGAGGATGGATGGGGCCATGTATCGCGAGATCTTGGCCAACAACCTCCTTCCCTCAATAAGAGCATTGAAGATGGGTCGTGGCTGGGTCTTCCAGCATGATAACGACCCGAAACACACAGCCAGGGCAACTAAGGAGTGGCTCCGTAAGAAGCATCTCAAGGTCCTGGAGTGGCCTAGCCAGTCTCCAGACCTGAACCCAATAGAAAATCTTTGGAGGGAGCTGAAAGTCCGTGTTGCCCAGCGACAGCCCCGAAACCTGAAGGATCTGGAGAAGATCTGTATGGAGGAGTGGGCCAAAATCCCTGCTGCAGTGTGTGCAAACCTGGTCAAGAACGACAGGAAATGTCTGATCCCTGTAATTGCAAACAAAGGTTTCTTTACCAAATATTAAGTTCTATTTTTCTGATGTATCAAATACTTATTTCATGCAATAAAATGCAAATTAATTACTTAAAAATCATACAATGTGATTTTCTGGATTTTTGTTTTAGATTCCGTCTCTCACAGTTGAAGTGTACCTATGATAAAAATTACAGACCTCTACATGCTTTGTAAGTGGGAAAACCTGCAAAATCGGCAGTGTATCAAATACTTGTTCTCCCCACTGTAATTGATTGGAAAAAGTACTCAGTTACACAGTTAACTTACCTCACCCGGTTTCTTGGGTCTGATTTGGTTGCCGATATTAAGGCAAAAAGAAATACCAGCAGACCCTGCGCCCCTCCAGGACCAGGAATGAAGATCTCTGGTATATACAATTAATTTCTGAACAAAAGACGATACACTGGGAAATTCAGTGTGAGATTTCAGCTCCATTATAAACTTTTCTTTGAAATAAACACAACACAATGAGTGAGAATTTAGGTGGAATTTAATAAGGTTTTCTATTGATTTTAGATTCTCCCAAGAACACCTCAGTATCAGTGAGTCCCTCTGGTGAAATAGAGGAGGGTAGTTCAGTGACTCTGACCTGCAGCAGCGATGCCAACCCACCTGTGCAGAAATACACCTGGTTTAAGAAGAATGAAACTGGAGTCTGGCAGGCAGGATCAGCACAGAGTTTGAACATGTCTAACTTTACATCCTGGAACAGTGGACAGTACTACTGTGAGTCACGGAACACACGTGGAGCTCAGAATTCTACTGGTTTGACTGTCATCTATGCTGCCATGACGATGAATACAGGTAAGAACTGAAGTACTGTGAATGAGTGTCTAATTGGTTACAAATAAGGGATCTGAATTTCTGTAATATAACTTTATCATAAACAACATTATCGAAAACATACCTTTAGAAAACAATAATTCCCTTTGTTGATGAAATATGGTGTGTTCCTGTAGGGGGCGGTATTGCACAAACAAACACAATTTGCTGACGTGCCAGGATGGTGCAACATTTCAGATGGCATTTTAAACTGAGGTTTTTCAGAATGACCATTTTCCAGGACGTGAATATAGTGCATGCAGTATGTACTGTAATGTACTAATAATCTTGCATAAGAAACTCAAATCTCATATGGGCGGCAGTGTAGTATAATGGTTAAGGAACTGGCCTTGTAACCGGTTGCAGGTTCGATTCCCAGGGAGGACACTGCCGTTGTACCCTTGAGCAAGGTACTTAACCTGCCACGCTTCAGTATATATCCAGCTGTATAAATGGATAATATGTAAAAAATTCAAAAAAAGTTGTGTAAGTCGCTCTGGATAAGAGCGTCTGCTAAATGCCTGTAATGTAATGTAATATGTAATACCTTCCTCATGTCATTGCACAGGTTCATTATATATCATTGCTGGAACCTGTGCTGCACTTGTAATTGTTATTGTGGGGATTGTGTGGAGGTAAGCCTTTTTAGAGCACCCGCAAATGTTTCTCACACAAATGCAAACTTTGTCGAAACTTCCGCTTCTCATTTATCAGTGTTGGCCTTGGGCTTAAAGGTGCAGTAGGCAAGATTTTTTCGATATAATTTTGGCAGAATTACTAAATTTGCTCATTACATTCCAGCAGCTATCAATAAATCAAGTGTTCTGAGAAAAAATCTGGTTTCTGTGAGTGTCCTGGGCTCTGTCCTAGGCTGTCAAAAAATCTCAAGCCGGTCTTCCGAAAAGCAACCAATCAGGGCAACTATCTACAAGCAAAAGATCCTCCCGGTAGAATAAACCCCTCCCTGTCTGTCTCCGCCACAGAGTCTCCGCGCGTGCACTGGAGCATAATTTGGGGGGAGGGGCTTAGGAGACAAATAGGAGGGAGGAGTGCAAAAGGGGGAAGTTTTTTTTCTGTGTATATTTTCAAACTTGCCTACTGCAGCTTTAATGGAAATGAGTTCATGGCTGCTACCTCTTGAACAGGGCTGTGTCCGAATCAGAGCCCTGTCTTCTGAGCCCTGTCTCCTGCGTACAGTGCGCTGTGTCCGAATCAGAGCCCTGTCTTCTGCACCCTGTCTCCTGCGTACAGTGCACTGTGTCCGAATCAGAGCCCTGTCTTCTGCACCCTGTCTCCTGCGTACAGTGCACTGTGTCCGAATCAGAGCTCTGTCTTCTGAGCCCTGTCTCCTGCGTACAGTGCACTGTGTCCGAATCAGAGCCCTGTCTTCTGAGCCCTGTCTCCTGCGTACAGTGCACTGTGTCCAAATCAGAGCCCTGTCTTCTGAGCCCTGTCTCCTGCGTACAGTGCACTGTATCCGAATCAGAGCCCTGTCTTCTGAGCCCTGTCTCCTGCATACAGTACACTGTGTCTGAATCAGAGCCCTGTCTTCTGAGCCCTGTCTCCTGCGTACAGTGTGCTGTTTCCGATTCAGAGCCCTGCCTTCTGAGCCCTGTCTCCTGCATACAGTGCACTGTGTCCGAATCAGAGCCCTGTCTTCTGAGCCCTGTCTCCTGCGTACAGTACATTGTGTCTGAATCAGAGCCCTGTCTTCTGAGCCCTGTCTCCTGCGTACAGTGCGCTGTGTCCGAATCAGAGCCCTGTCTTCTGAGCCCTGTCTCCTGCGTACAGTGCGCTGTGTCCGAATCAGAGCCCTGTCTCCTGAGCCCTGTCTCCTGCGTACCTGTCTTCTGAGCCCTGTCTCCTGTGTACAGTGCGCTGTGTCCGAATCAGAGCCCTGTCTTCTGAGCCCTGTCTCCTGCGTACAGTGCGCTGGTAGATGTGTGCTGTTTAATGTGCACAGTTTAGCAGTCGGCGAAAAATATCCGCCATACTATTTTCCAAACGCACTGTGGAAGTGTCGTAAGCAGGTCATAAGACGTCCCACCAGTGTTGCCATGTCCGCAGTTTTACAGCTGAATTGGGATACTTTCAAAGTGCAGTCACGGGTAAAAATGAAAAGTCGCAAAGCATGCACTTATTTTAAAAAGTAAAAACATCTATTTAAAATAGATTGGTTTCGGTTAAAAATAGCCTATAATTTGGACTAGATTTGAGTCGCCATTTGGCTGGAAAGTCTTAAAAGATCTGGCAACCCTGCTCCCCACTCTTGCGCTGCCACGTTATGTGTTGTTTTTGTTGTATTTGAAGGAAAACATCAGCGAAGCTGATTTTTAAAAAACGAAGCTCCACGTCATATTCACGAGACCAAAATGTTTGTGTACTTCTTGAAAAGTGTGCTCCCGAATGTACTCAGCGAAACCCCGGAAGTAAGTGTGTCATCCGGGCGTTTGAAGTATACTGCAATTTGAAAGATTTTCGTGTACTCTACGACTTTCTCGCCCTATTTAGTCTACTCAACAGTGTGGAAGAGTGCTGATTCGGACACAGCCCAGGTCTCTCTTGTAAAGGAGTTTTTAATATTAATGGGACAACCCATGTACATAAAATATATTAATGAATTAATAAGTAAAATCTAGACTGTTTTGGTGATAAAAATTAGAATTTTAACTTTTTAGAATGGTGCTTTGTGAGCTTGATGTTCTGAAACATTTCCCATGATCCTTTTGGAGACTGGAGAGCTGAATTTGCTAATGGGTTGCTTTTCAGAAGGAGGTCCATCTCAACAAAGGAGGAAATATCGGATACAGAGGTATTTGGAATTTTGTGGTTGTTGTTTTTGTTGTTGAAAACAAGACAATATGAATGCACTAACAATGGGCCTCATTCACCAACCATTCTACAAACAAATTTGTTCTTAAGACTTTCCTTAAAACGTTTTTATGAACATTCTGGCATTCACCTATGTGTTCTTACTCTGGATTTTTTCTTGGGTAAAACAGAAGCTCAGAACGCAAACATCAGTTAATCCCAAAATGTCTGTAAAACCGTTTTAAAGAAAGTCTTAAGAACAAATGTGTTCGTAGAGTGATGAGGCCCAATGACTTTACAGAAAAAGGGGGCATTTATTTTATTGCCATTTGAGTCCTATTTTATCTCTCGTGTTTAATTATTAGCACCAGTGAAAACTGGTATATACCCGGGACATTATTGGTATTTTAAAGCAATATCGAAATAAAGGTTAGGCTACGTAAAAAAGCTCAATATATATAATATATTTATCTTTATCTCAATTCCAAACAATATAAATGGTTAATGGTTGCCATTTACCTCTGCTAGATCACATTCTGGAAGTGTCATTCATTTATCTAAAGATGTGATTTATATTTTTTAAATCCTGCTATAACAAAAGCATGGGGGGCATAAATCATGTTTATCTGTTGAATTTCTACCTATGAATTTAAATGAAGCAAGTTTTTTTGTGCCATAAATTATTGATATTTATTGTTTTGAACAGATATTCTCAATAATTTTTAATTTTTCTTATTATTTTCAAAGAAAACATATAAGGCAAAATGACACAAAGCAAACACGGATCATGAACAACAAATTGAAACACAAAACAAGAACCAAATTTATACTGGCTTAGTCACTCAAAAGTGTCATTGCTCTTGTACTCACGTTAGAGAAAGGTCAATTCTACCCAAAGTGAACTCAAGGGTTAACAGATCACATTCCATATTTTAATATTGTCAAACTTCTAGGCCAATACATCTACTTTGTACGGCAATGTGTCTGGGATGACCGTCAACGGAGCAGCAATAGAGGAAGGTCCCTCAGAGAAAGGAGAAGCTCAGTCTGCAAAGGTTGAGAAACATCACTTCCAAAACCAGGAAGAGGTGCTGTACTCCAATATTCAAAAGAAGCTTCCCCATTGTGAGGACGATGTTCAGTACGCCAGCGTCCAGTTCCTCCCCTCCAATGCTGCCCCCGGGTGAGAATATCCCTCCATTACACCTGTACTGACTGTCGCTGTGTCTGGCCTTCTGTCATCTCCCTCCAGCAGCTTTTTACCATAGACTGCCCTTTCTGACTGGAGCCAGGATAAGCTCACCTCTCCATATCTATCTTTGTACCATTGAACAAGGAACTTTACCTGTATTTCTTCAGAAAAAAACATCCAGCTGTATAAATGTCCCCGTGGGTAAGAGTGTCTGTTACGCAAGTAAATGCTGTTAAGGAATGTACAGTCAAGTATCCTGTGATTTATGTGTGATTTCATACATTTATATATTTACCTCCTCTTGCTGAACATGTAAAGAGGTAACTGGCTGTACATCAGATTTATTATATAAAGGAAAAAAAAAAAAATGCAGCCTAACAAATAATTGCAATAATGTGATATACTAAACTTGCCATTGGAAGAAGGAATAATGGGTGAGACACTCCTGTGGCAAAATGTTGGACCCCAATGACAGTATAGTAATAAACTGCTTGTAACTCTCATCATGCAAATGGCTGAATTGATTATACTCTGTAATCATGTTCCCTACAGATCACAGATGCCAACTGCTGAGGATGTGATCTATAGCACAGTTGCTAAACAAAGCACTTAAATATAAGGTATGTAAAAAAATATCTCCTCTCACTCTCAAGCCTAGCACTCTATCTGTAATACCTCTGGGAAGGGCAGTTAACCGTTTGCGTGAGTGCATTCTGTTAAAAACCCTGCAATCTTATTGGTTCTGACTAATTTTAGCCTGCGTTGAGATTTGGTAAGTGGGTTTACAATGCCAGAGCATTCACTGGCTCAGGTTGGAGGCCCACCTACATAGGATTTGTCAGAAGAATCATCTGACCGTGGATTTATTGACAAACCACCTGGAAGTTTGGCAGAATGATATCAAATCAGGATGTCAACCTGGTCAGTCTTATAGTACCATAACGTTCAATTCAATTTAATTTCTAAAGTGCTTTTCACACAGGCACTGTTACAAAGACGTTGTATATTATTATGAGCAATCAGATCACAATACTAAGAATAATCTTACAAGATAATGTGTATAATCGTATTTCCCATGAACAATTCCAGTTTATTACTACCTGATTAACTGCAGACTCACTGTCAATAGTCAGACACGATTATGAATGTTATTGTGATACATTTAATTATGTTAATACCAGAAAATGCAGAAAAGTATTTGAATCCAAAGAAATACTATTTTAACCCAGGTCTGGTTAATAGATGGTCATAATGAACAAATACAGGACAGTACAATTTGAACGATTAGTTCTGTGGATGTGATGTTATGAAAGAAAGTGGACACAGAGAGCACCATACACACAGTTTAGCTTTTCTAATGAAATGTACATTGTGCTTAAGAAATACTGTAAATCAATGCTTCATTTGTTTCTACAGCAACCATGGAGATACAAGTGACTCAGGATTGGCACAGCAGAGATATTTTTCTGTAGGAGAAATCTTCGCACTGAAGCAAGGACTCTGTATGGAACAAGAGATTTATTTTCATATTTAATTAGTAACATTGCATTGCACCGTTTGAACTTTAAACCAAAAACATAATACTTCATGATTTAACTAATCAGGGTCTTGATTGATTTGTTAATTTGTTATGTCAGGTATGGCTGGGCTAGAACAGAAGTCTCCACCCACATGCCCATTCTTGGATAGAAACACCCTTCTGGAAACTGAATAATTAATTGAGGTGATGAAGGTACTGCAACATGTTGATTTGGCTTCAAAAGCCCTTAATCAACTCCTGGCCATGAGGGAATGATGGAATTACAGGTTTTAAACTTCAGACAAAACTTTTGGTCCCACTCAGTACCTGTAGGTGCCTGACGGGGCACCAGGGGGCGCTTTTGCAGGCTTACTGAAGCCCACCGATCCTAGCAGGATAAAGCCATTTGTGTGCCGCTGGTTTGGACCCACAGTCAGTCGGCTAGTAGCACAGCCCAGGCTCAAGGAACCAGTGCTGTCTTTAACAGAAAAGCACACTTGCGGTGGTAAAATGGTGGACGGTCATGGTGACACACCCCCAGCAGGCATTACAATCCAATACTTCATATTTGTTACCAGACCTATTGCTTCTTCCGTTTCATTATCTATAACCCAATGTCCATTTTAAATGGCCTATTTGTTTCATTTGTGTTTAATTTTGTGATACTTCATTTTTACTCTCCTTAAAGAGCAATTTTTCATGACGTGTGATTACATGACACACAGATTACATCAGGCCTGAAATATCAAGCAAATGGCACATAATGAGAAGGTACGATAAGAGCTGGTTAATCATATGCATATTATGTGTATGTGCATGTACAGGTAGTGAACAATATTAAAATAAACCAGCACTCATATAGTTAAGGCTTCTGGTGGTTCTGTAATGGAGGAGGGTGCAGGCCTGGTTTGGTTTGGGTGCACTCGTTCCTGTAGAAGACGAGGATGATGTAGTAGTTGCCCAGTGGCTCGAGGAACATGACACTGATGTGACCCACGTGTCATGGCCCTTGTCAATCCTCAGATCTGAACCCAGTGGAGCATGTATGGTATATTCTGGAATGTTTTCCACTTCCATTCAGAATTCAGAGTTCACTGACATTCTCTTGGAAGAGTAGTGTTGTGATATTATTCTTGTAGAACTCCAGATGCTGGTAGACTCTGTGCATTGATATTTTGTTGGCTTGGAAATCATTCGCAGAATTCCCGTGACATGCATGGTTTCTTTTCAACCTAATAAAATTTAAATAAATTACTTTGCGGCGGTACTTTTTACCTTGTGTTGTCTATTGCGCGTGGGATGAATATGGCACTGTGCCAGTCCATAACAAAACACAAAACAAATGGAAACGGCAGCAATACGAACAGACAGATTTCTGTGTGCACACGTGTGTGGAAAAGTAATTATCATATTCATTAAAAAATAATAATAATAAAAAAAACATTGTACAAATATTGTTACAACACTGCCCCAGATGTTGTTATATCCCTGCTAAAACAGACACCCAGTGACTTGTGTTACTGCCTAGCATCCAGACAGGGAAACTTCAGAGTTTATGAACAAATGAGTCGCACAAACGATAAAATCAATTGCACACAAACTGAAAGAACTGCAGGAAAGATGTTGCTATTTCTCTGAGACGCTTCCTTTTTGGTTTTGACAGTTGTTCATGAGCATGAAGGGTGTGCAAAGGGAGAAGAAAGACCAAATTCATCTCAGCCTGTTGATACAAGCTTGTTAGTCACATTTTCCCACAGTGCATTACAAGCTCACATTTTCCCACAGTGCATTACATGCTAATGCAATGCTAGAAAATATTTTATGCAGTTAAAGGGGCACTTCACCCAAAAAATTAATTTTGATACGTTTCTACATTCTATCCACCCAGGTAGTATCACAGGGAACTAATTTGTTTTGTAGATATCCACTGCAGCTCACTGTGATATCACCCTGATAGAAGTGCCAAAAATGTACATTCAAAAAAATCAACAGTAACGTCTCTCCAAATATGACACAGTCACTCACAAACAGCCACAGATCTTGTTGTGCACATTTTTGAAACTCAACTACTTTCTACAGAAGTACGCCAACTGTGTATATCTGTATACAAATCCATCACTTCATAAGACAAACAAACAGTATTAAGTGGAGTATTTACACCACCAGCCTTTGTATTCCAAATATTTATACCTTTAAGAGTTTTACCTTGTGTAAAAAATGTTCTTTGAATAATTAATAGATAGATAGGTAGAATGGAATATAATACTGTCAAAGTGTGCATTCTTCATTGTGCGGCAGGGCTTGTTTCATTGGTGAAATAAAGCAGTGATTCTGTGTGAATGGCTAGCTAATATGCATAGCACACTAGGCTCTGGGATTGGATGGAATGAAAGCAGATGATAGCAATTTACCATAAATGTGCATGTTGGTAGCAGCTGTGAGCTAGCCTGTGTGCTAGGTGTTTGCCGCAGGCCAGCTGTGCAGATTTGCTCTAATGGTGTGTGACAGTCCGATCTCTGAGGGTGGGGTCCTGGGTCTCCCAGGGGGCTTAAGTGTGAAGGACACTTCCAGTAACAAACCAGGGCCCCGTTTCCCAAAAGCATCGTAGAGTTAAGATCATCTGCGCCGGTGCAGTGGGCTAAGGCGCTGACTTTGTCTGCGTCAGTTGCACCCCGACGATCCCCGGTCCTGTCAGATCCGAGCATGGCCGGTGCCTCCAGGAAGCGGCAATTGGCAGCTGTTTCCGGGTGGGGGTGGGGGTGGGGGGAGGGGCTCGGAGAGAATTGCTGCGCACAGAACGGCCCTGGGTGAGTTGGAATCACGGGGGGAATTGAATTAAAAATAGGGGTTCAATTGGCTACCAAATTGGAAGAAAATGGGAAAAAAAATCAGAAACAAAAATTTTAAGAGATAACATCATCTTAGAGTGTTTTGTGTTTTATTAATTGTATTATTAAAATTTACTGACATTACATAAAGAAGATAATACAAATATAGGGAGAAAGAAAAAAAAAACAACGAAAAACAAACAATGAAAGCAAAAAAAAAAATAAATAGACTAAGATGATATTTACTCTAAGATCCTTTTGGGAAATGTGGCACAGGACTTAACCAGCAGCCCTGCAGTCATACAGAAAAATAACCAAAATGGCCAACCCAGCAGAAGACTGAAAAGGGGAACTTTCCTTTTGTGTTCTCGCATGTTAATGATTCTATATTTACTCTGCCTACTGGAAGTGATCATTTCCCTGTCTTTGCGTATTGTACACGTCTTTCAGTTTTGTGTGGCCTGTGTTAAATTGTTGTAGTATACGATAGCTGAGGTATTTTTTTAGGTATTTTTTTTTTTCTGTGAATGCATGCAATATATGAGAAAAAATGTGGTCCTACTACTTCACACAGGAATAATCTTAATATAAATTTACATATTTTAACAAACAGTTGCCAGCCAGCAAGGCCATTAAAATAGCTTACCAGAAAGTAACCAGCCACCTAGCTACCTGCAACATTAGCTACAACAACAATCCATTCAAATAATATTGTATTATTATATAATATAATAAGATGAATATGAATTGCACATTCTGACAATTCTGCTTTTCCTTGAAAATATTTTAACTTCTCAGTCAAGTCTGAGAAATTGCACTTACATATTAGTCACGTGTTGACTTTTAATAAACAGCCCCAACATTGTCTGCAGCTGCAACACATTGCACTAGCCTCCATACATGGAAGTAATACAGCAGGTTATCCGGAGCAAGTTACAAAGTGAAAACCTTAGGAGAACAAGAGCAACTGCAGAAAATAATGAAATCGCTCACAGGACGAATACCAATGCAACCAGAAAACCTGCTAGCATAATCAAATATCCTGTCAAGGCCTAAGCAGCAGTCTAAGAAATCTAGTAAAGTTCAAAAACAGAGGGCAAGGGTTGAGAGAAACAAGGTTGAAGCTGAAGAGGTGGGCATATATTCTGTGTGAGAAAAACCAGTAGCAAGGTAACCACCTTTAAAATGCATAACAAAGAAGGATATCTTATTAATTTGTTTTAGTTTATAAAAAAATAAATTATGAGTTAGGTCTCTTGACTGGTCCTGGGTGGGTGGGTAGGTAGGTAGGTAGGTAGGTAGGTAGGTAGGTAGGTAGGTAGGTAGGTAGGTAGGTAGGTAGGTAGGTAGGTAGGTAGGTAGGTAGGTAGGTAGGTAGGTAGGTAGGTAGGTAGGTAGGTAGGTAGGTAGGTAGGTAGGTAGGTAGGTAGGTAGGTAGGTAGGTAGGTAGGTAGGTAGGTAGGTAGGTAGGTAGGTAGGTAGGTAGGTAGGTAGGTAGGTAGGTAGGTAGGTAGGTAGGTAGGTAGGTAGGTAGGTAGGTAGGTAGGTAGGTAGGTAGGTAGGTAGGTAGGTAGGTAGGTAGGTAGGTAGGTAGGTAGGTAGGTAGGTAGGTAGGTAGGTAGGTAGGTAGGTAGGTAGGTAGGTAGGTAGGTAGGTAGGTAGGTAGGTAGGTAGGTAGGTAGGTAGGTAGGTAGGTAGGTAGGTAGGTAGGTAGGTAGGTAGGTAGGTAGGTAGGTAGGTAGGTAGGTAGGTAGGTAGGTAGGTAGGTAGGTAGGTAGGTAGGTAGGTAGGTAGGTAGGTAGGTAGGTAGGTAGGTAGGTAGGTAGGTAGGTAGGTAGGTAGGTAGGTAGGTAGGTAGGTAGGTAGGTAGGTAGGTAGTAGGCCTACATATGACTATTTTTATTGAAGGGCCTTCAGTTGTTACACCACACATAACACTAAGACAGCAAAGAGGACCATTTTGTTCAGGTGTTACATTCGAAAACTGTGCTGTAGATAACACATAAATCCTCCGCTCTTTGCCCTTTTGATCTGTGGAGAAAAAGAAAAGAAAAGAGTATATATGTTTTCACATAATTCTAAACCTTCGCATGTAGTATATGTAGTTTAAAACTACCTAAGCGCCGGAAAAGCAGGGAGATTGAAGTGAGAGCAATAAGGCTCTCTCAGTTAACTTAACTTAATGTTGGATTTGTGACAGGCCTTTCCAAGACACGCTCAGTACTGCACCTGGTGACTGCACAACTCACGCAAAATGTGCTCACGACTCGCCGGCTCCTTTCTCTCAAACAGCATAAAATATTACCTTGAGATAAGTGCTGGACATAGAGAGCCACTCTCACAGTATTTAATTCCCCATGTATTATATGTACTACATATCTGCTCTTAAACTATAATACTACAACACTTCAAGCCAAATTGATTTCTGGATTTGGAATTCCTGTTAATGTAATCTATCAATGAATCCCTCAGCTCATAAATAATTTGATTTAAGCGTAACATGTACAGTACATGCTGCCTTAAACAGATCACCATCACAAACCTATGAGGATCAGTGCGTATTGTGTTTCACGTGTTTTGCTAACCTGGGGGCAGCACTGGAGCAGCGGAATTTGACGCTGGTGTACAGAACATCGTCCTCACACTGGGTGAGTGGCTCTTGAACAGTGGAGTATAGAAGCTCTTCCTGGTCACGGGTGTTAGTGGGTGGGACAGAGCTGTACACAGGAACGTCAGCATTGCCTGTGTCTGCAGCCAGTGTTTCGGTGTGAGTCATTGCCATTCCTGAGACATTGCCATAAATGGGGCTTTTATTCCCCTGCAGGGTAAAGAAAAGAGGCAGGTGAAGGATGGGAGTGTTCCACAGAACACAGACCCTGCGGCCCTCCAGGACCAGGAAGAAGACCACTGCTCTAAAGCATATGAAGCCATTTTCCATAACCAATGGCAGTAAACCATCATCACCAAAATAATCTGTGCGTATAGTTATTGATTGGAGATCTGTGATTATACCACACACTGTACAAGTTCCTCTCCCTCTGTATGTATCATTCACCTAAACAGTGTTGCACTGTTTTGCATGTTAATGTCACATGCTAAGAACTCCTTATACTGTTTGAGGAAATGAAACTGTCCTTAACAGGGGAATACATTTAAAGAACCTCTGAAATGTTTCCATGAAACATGCCAACACACTGAAAAATTACCCAAAGATGATCATAACTTCATACTGATCTGTATGTAACTGGATAAACCTTCATAGCCACAGGGGACACACTTCTACGCTTTGTACCTCATTTTAAGAACGGAGTTATATAAATAAATAATGTTATTTATACTAGAAGTACAACTGACAATGTATACTAATAATTATGATGAAGATATAACATTGCAAATCTCATCAGCAAAGTTCACAATCTAACAAAGGAAACAGGGTTAGGATTAGGGTTAGATTAGGGTCCCATAAAGTTGGAGATGCTGAATGCTGAATTACACTGGAACAGTATGGAACACATGGTTGGCTAAAAGTCATCAAGGGTCTGATGTATCAAACAAGCCTTAAGCCATCACTCTGCTGCCAGAGATACAGTAGATATGGATGGATAACTTGAAGGGTTTCTTCCCCTGACGTATTTTTCCATAGAGTTCAATGGGAAAATTTGTCAGGAGATACCACCGTTAAAGCGATCCATCCATATCTACTGCATATCTGGCAGCAGAGCGATGTATTGAGGCTTGTTTGATACCTCAGAACCTTGATGACTTAGAGTCATTTTACCAATCATGTGTTCCATATTGTTCCAGTGTAATTTACAGCTAAATCTAGTCCCACCCCCCAATTCCCATAGAGATCCATTAAAATGCAGAGAGGTTATAGTATCGCTTGTAGGAGTACCAGAAAATAAGATATCAATAGTTTTTTCATAGTGTTGGGTCACAGACATCAGGAAGTCATGGCATGCAAAGGATATGTGACCAAATATTAAAAATGATTACTTTATTACTGCATTATGTTAAACTGTCCAATATTTTTTGATGCCCGAAAATTGTGGGGACTATGTACAAAAGGTTCTATAATTTCTAAATGGTACATCCGATATGGATGAAAATACCCTCAAATTAAAGCTGATAGTCTGCACTCCAACCTGATTGAGTCTGAAAGTGAAAGGAGACAAAGTGCTAGAGTACAGAACCAAAATAACAAAAAATGTGTCACTGTCCAATGAATTATGGTGCTCACTGTATATATATATATATGAAATATATTACATTTTTATTTACTCACCTCCGTGTCCCCATCATTTGTGTGTACTTTCTCATTTGATGATTTTCTCATCCTTTAGAGAAAAAGCAAAAAAAAATTTAAAAGCAAATGATAAAGGAAAACTATCTTCAGACAAATCTTTGAACAATTCCCTCTTGCACAAACATAATTTTGTATTTGTCTTCATTATATCCACATGATGCATACTAAAAAAAATATGCTTTAAGGTGATGCACCTTTCACCTGCCCTTTCTGTCAAACAGGTGTTTGTTAAAAAAAAACATCAGTCATAGTTTATGAAAGCTTCCATTCCAATAACCCAGAATGCTGCAATGTAGTTAGCAGACGGCAACAACATACTACAGAAATGCACACTTGTTTTAGACTGAGTCAGATATCATTTATAATGGAGTGAATGTACAAACTGAAACATTTTCAGCCACATACCTCACCCACACAACACCAAGAAACACAACGGCCACAAGGGCAACGATTCCCACAGCTGCAGCCGCAATCAATGACTGACCTCCTAAGCAAAGCCAGAGACATGTTACCGGGTGTCATTTATGAAATATCAGCGTTCATTTCACAACACATCTCAACAAGGTCTATAAGCTGAGAGTTTATAAATGTGTAAATATACCCCTCTGTGCCTACCTTTACTATAATTTACTGCAAACCTGTATTTTAAGCAACCCTGGAATCATAACACTTTTAGTGCTACTGCTCCATCATCTATCGTGACGCGTTTCAGAACGTAGCCTCAGTGCCATGATCAGCATTGCATTACAGCCCCAGGATCATGATCAGTATTGTATAAAATATCATATCAAATATGTTCTGGCCATACCTTGCATTGCGACCAGTAGAGCAGAAGCATTCTGAGCTCCATGTGTGTTCCGTGACTCACAGTAGTACTGGCCACTGTTCCAGGATGTAAAGTTAGAAAAGTTCAAACTCTGTCCTGATCCTGCCTGCCAGACTCCAGTTTCATTCTTCTTAAACCAGGTGTATCTTTGCACTGGTGGGTTGGCATCGCTGCTGCAGGTCAGACTCACTGAACTGCCCTCCTCTATTTCACCAGAGGAACTCACTGATACTGACATGTTCTTGGGAGAATCTAAAATCAAAAGAAAAACTATCACCTAAATTCTCACTCATTGTATCTCAAACAGCTGCATTTTGTCATATTATTGGAATATCGGAAACGACAGTAAAGGTGCTAGAGGAAGAACATGCAAAGTCATCTCAATATTGCCCTTCATATATAATGGTTGCAGAGTCATATATTTAACAGGAAATCAGGTGTGTAAATTAACCTTAGATGAGAATAAGCTATCGCTTTCCTCCAGTGAAGCTGTTTCTACCAAAGGCAGATGATTTTGTAGGTTTTTCAGTGACTATGCATTTGCATTTTGACTGTAATAGAGTGGTTCTCAAGTTCGGTCAAGTGTATGCTGGTTTTCGTTCCAAGCACAATAGCAATAAGAGAATTTTAACAAGCTGCTGATTTTTCTTCATTTCCCTTTTCAAGTTTTGAAGAAATATTTACCCTCTTAAATCACATTAAGTCAAAATAGCTATATATGCCATGAAGAATAAAAGCCCCATACTGACAGTGTACTATACTGCAAACAATTATCCCCTTTGCGCAGACCCCCTAGTGGTCATGGCTCCACCACCATGAGATTGCTCAAATAAGACATCCATTGCTCCTGCAACCAAACTATGTGGAAAACAGCAAACTCTGTGTTCTACCTTTAACATACGATTTATGACAACTGTACCGAATACGGAGTTTCTAACTGAGTTTCTAACTGTTCCAGCATAATTTACAGGTAAATATAGTCACACCCCCCAATTCCCAAAGAGATCCATTCAAATGCAGAGACGTTATAGTATCGCTTGTAAGAGTACCAGAAAATAAGATATCAAGAATCTTTTGATGTTGTTGGGTAACAGACATCAGGAAGTCATGGAATGCAAAGGATATGCGACCAAATATAAAAAATTTAAAGGCACAGTCAACTTCCCACTGGAATTGTGATATAGTGAATTAAAAGTGAAATATATAATTCAACTGTACATAACACGCATAAAATAAGTAGCCTAATATATTTAAATACGTTTTTAAAAAAATAAAAGTTTTTACATAACAACAGCAACGTATTTCAGCCCTAAGTGCAATAGGTGGTTGTTGTGGAAATTTGTTGTCGACTGTACGGGACTTTGCCGAAATGTAACTAAAATGAACTCTTTAGGGTTATTCAGAAAACAATTGTAGCGTCCTACCAGGTAGAATATTTGGTTTCATAAACATATTTATATGAGAGATTTTGGAGAAAAAAATTAGGTGTCTTCTAAACCGAAATTGCATCATATAGTATAGTAAGCAAGGGAAAACGGCGAATGCTTATTTGTACAACGTTTAAAAAAAATATTGTTTCTATATCTGAACATGATTTTCTTAGCATTTATAAATGGTGCATTTTATGCTTTTTACAGTCTGTGTGTTACATCCGCCGTTTCCCTCCAGTCCACCTCCCTTTCGTTTCATCTGTATTCCCATTCCTTGTGTTTCGTGTCGTGTTTTTCAGTTTACCCTGTTCGTCTCACGTTTTGTGTTTTTGTTGCAGGCTGGCCGTGGCTCCCTGTCAGTTCCTGGTTTTTCACTTTGATTTGCCCCAGCCTATCGTTTCCCTTGCTCACTCACATTCCCCTGCTCACTCACATTCCCCTGCTCACTCACATTCCCCTGCTCACTCACATTCCCCTGCTCACTCACATTCCCCTGCTCACTCACATTCCCCTTGCTCACTCACATTCCCCTTGCTCACTCACATTCCCCTGCTCACTCACATTCCCCTGCTCACTCACATTCCCCTTGCTCACTCACATTCCTCTGCTCATTCACATTCCCCTGCTCACTCACATTCCCCTTGCTCACTCACATTCCTCTGCTCACTCACATTCCTCTGCTCACTCACATTCCCCTGCTCACTCACATTCCCCTGCTCACTCACATTCCCCTGCTCACTCACATTCCACACTCCTTTTAGTTAACCTCTTAATCGCTCCTTCACCTGTTTTTGACACTATTTAGTTTCCGCTCACGCGTTCCCCGTTGCCAGTTTGTTTTCTCTGGTCCATTTGAGATTACCCCCGGCCATCTCCTGTTTTGATCTTGCCTGTTTAACATGTCTGTTTGTTCTTATTTTTATTTAGCCCGTCCAGCCTGACTCCTGCCTGTCCCAGCCAGCCCTGACCCGTCACCTGCCCCGCTTTACTTTTCCCAACCCTGTATCCTGCATTCCCTTTTATTTTGCCCGATTCCTGCCTACTTGCTTGCTTGCCTTTAAATAAATATCTCCTGAGTGGAGTTACACTGAATCTCTGTCTCTGAGTCCAGCGTTTGGGTCCAATCCGGTACACTGCCATAACACTGTGGCTGTGGCGGGACGAGGGTCGTAAGTGCTTTGGGATATTAATAGAATTCTCCTATTTTATTGCCCTGCAGTGCATAACAGAATTTTTCGTTTTATTAGTTTAGTTTTGCAAACAACAGAAAATGCAAGAATGTACATTCGCTCGCCAAGGCGTAATTGTTGTTTTGCTATTTTCACAAGATTTTACTCATTTGGCCAACTTGTCAACATGGCTTGAAAAAATTCTTGCCTTGCTTACATGGATTTTGGGAGTGGGTCAGAAAAATATACTATAGTATTGATTCTATCAAAGAATATGCCTTCGAACATGACATAGATTTTCCTCTGCGATATGTAAATATTACTGCTCATAATATTTCAAATATGTATGTTACTTTTTCCACTCCACCACTGCCATATGTTTTATATTGTTATTTTCACATTTTGAGTGCATTTCACATACTGTAGTGCAAGCGATCATAGGTGGCTCAGTCATGTATTACATGCACTGATTTGCCCTGAAGCTAGAACATTTGCCAGCATTTTCCTGATGGTGGAATATTATTTTAGTGCAATATTGTCGTACATAATATAGACTATAGCATATTAATATCTCCCTGGTCTATACTTGCCACTAAGGGCATGTAAAATGTTCATTCCAATTTACTGTGTGCTGATGTGTGCTTCATGAATGTAAAATTATCCTTGAAGTTTGTATGAAGGGCAACATCTTTGAAAAAACTACAGCTAGTAGTGTCAAATGTCATCCCAGATCATGCAGCAAACGATTACGTAGTGTAGAGAAAAATGTGATGTTTTATTTAAGTGCAAGAGTCAATGGTTAGGATACATATTTAGTTGTGTGCACCAGTGTGATATCAATGTTTTCATCTTAAACCGCCATAAGGGGCAAATGTATATGCTTTATAATGGAAATAAAAAGTATTTTATTAATTTTATGTCAGGTTTTGGATAGGCTTTTCGACCCATAGATATCTAAACCAGTTGATTTGCATTTAAATATATGATTACTATATTTTACTTTAGGAGTGCAGGCATTTTGGATAGATTTGGAGACACTAAGGTACAGCAGGGTGCACTGCTTACATTTTACATCATAGATCTTTCATTCTGTATATCACCCTCAGATTTTGCACATCTGTGGACAAGAAGAGTATGATCCAGGAAATGGATGGTTTTACTTGTTTTACATTGGTCGCTCTCAATATTACATCGCAAACTAAAGAAAAACAACTTTGTTTAGCATTTTTTCCCAAGATTTCTTTGCATTTTTGGAAGTATTTTTATTTTTTTTACCTAAATTATGAAAATCGACTAAGTAGAAATCTAATTCAGTTTTGTAAACGGCAAAACTGTCCTGTTTAATTTAAGCCATTTTCTAAGTTTCTGTGATGCTCACACCTGGAGTTATAAAGTCTTTAATAGAACACTCCCAAAACAGGTGAGAATTGACCACATTTGGCATCTGCGTGAAGGGGTCAAATAAAGAGAGATAAAAAAAAAAAAGTAACTGATCAAATTAAAGACGGAGCTGAATCAATAGGCTCTTAGTTGGTGAGTGTGTGGACACATAGCAACTAAAACTAACCATTTGGAAGATAATGAACAATTAAAAAATATTCCAAACCTGCATGTGTTCAACAACGCTAAATGAGCAAGAGATTGGTTTGAACGAAAACCAGCACGCAGGGGTCCCCCAGGACCGAATTTGAGAACCACCGCACTAATATACTGCAGACATAGTTGTAGGATTCCTCAACACAAAGTGAAAGCAGATAGATGAACCAGTAACAGTGTACTCTACACTTAAAAATGTGCGTGTGTTTGACACAACTGTAACTGGTTATATGCCCTTTAAAACAAAAGGTCTCAACCTTTAACCTTCCTTCAAAGTCCCTTTCTCTGTGTTCCATTCCTAATTGTTGCATGCCAGCTACAAAAATAAAAACTGTTTATTGGTCTAACTGTTAGAGTGAATAAAATGGCGTGAATATAGTAATAGTAGCTGAGCGTTTAAAAGCAAACACATCTCAGACTGTTGCAAACCGACTGTACTCACACTGAACATCTATGGTCACCGCAGTAGACCTCTGAGCTCCCTGCTGGTTCTGTACCTCACAGTAGTACTGTCCACTGTCTTTAGAGAGGATGTTAGTGATGGTGTGAATTAATCCTGATCTTCTCCTTGCGGATACAGCTCCACTCTTCTTGAACCAGGTGTAGCTCTGCACTGGTGGGTTGGCATCGCTTCTGCAGGTCAGAGTCACTGAACTGCCCTCGAATATTTTGCCAGAGGGACTCACTGTTACTGAGGTGTTCTTGGGAGAATCTAAAACAGAGTTAGTAGTTTTTTGTGAAATGACCAGGCAATCACTTTGCTTTAATAGCATAACATCACAATAGTTTTTTTCAGATATTCAAATTTGACTTCATGTTAATATACATCACTTTCACTTCACGTTAAGAGACATGTACATTTACATACTGTATAGTACGTATATCAGGCTGTATCCTCTACTGTATATTGCTTTGAATAAATGCTACATTTAGACTCAATTTAAAACAAAAAAATCCCTCAGCAGCTCCACAATCTGTGCAGTGATGCAAAGGACAAGATAACGTGATGGATGTGTGAATTTATGAAACAATGGGCTGGGTGTTCTAACTGATAGGAACGATCAAAACAGCGACTCACAAATCCAGGTCCTTAGCATTAGGACTGTAGTTAAAACCCTGCACTCATCTTCAAAAGATACCATTATCATTCATATGCTCATATTGCTGATGTTTCACGGCCTTGATGTGTCACAGACCTGTAACGAGTGTTACTCCAAGTGTTCTTGGTTTCTCTAGCTAATTGTATCTAATGAGCAAATCATAGATAAAATAATCTACTTACAGTGAACCTTGAAAGTCACAGCAGTAGAATTCTGAGCTCCATGTGAGTTCCGTGACTCACAGTAGTACTTTCCACTGTTCCAGGATGTGATGTTAGAAAAATTAAATCTCTGTCCGGATCCTGCCTGCCAGACTCCAGTTTCATTCTTCTTAAACCAGGTGTATCTCTGCGCTGGTGGGTTGGCATCGCTGCTACAGGTCAGAGTCACTGAACTGCCCTCCAATATTTCACCAGAGGGACTCTCTGATACTGAGGTGTTCTTGGGAGAATCTAAAATCAATAGAAAACCTTGTTAAATTCCACCTAATTTCTCATTCATTGTGTTGTATCTCAGACAGCTGCAGAGCCTTTTATTTCAAAGAAAAGTTTATAATGCAGCTGAAATCTCACACTGAATTTCCCAGTGTATCGTCCTTTGTTCTGAAATTAATTGTATATACCAGTGATCTTCATTCCTGGTCCTGGAGGGCCGCAGGTTCTGCTGGTTTTTGTTTTTGCCTAAATACCAGCAACCAATTCAGACCCATGAAATCAGTTAAGGCAAGTTAACTATGTAATTGACGGCTTTAATCGATAAAAACATAAACCAGTAGACCCTGAGGCCCTCCAGAACCCGTACTGAAGTTCACTGGTATACACTGTACTTGATAAACGTTCTTGAGAAATAGTCTAGAAAAGTTTCAATAGCAACCGCATAAGGATCTTTTAGCATGGGGAGATACCAGGTTACCATTTTACCATGTTTGAAGCCTCAATGGTGTTCAGTATGTGAAATTAAAAAAACTTCAACAGCTGCATATGGTAGCCTTGATTGCCCTGAGCAAACTCAGAATGTTTTACTTAAAATCTGGCTTACTTATAACAGCATGCAAATGTAACTTCACACTGGTGTCTTACTCTTGTGAAGTTTCCCACAGACACACAAGAGTTACTGACTTCTCTCTGCTCCATGTGTCTGTAGCTGAGTTACATGGATATACTCACACTGCACATCAAGACGTTTAGGAGGAGAGCTGTTTGTCCCAATCCCATTCCCTGCCTCACAGTAGTACTCTCCAGCATCCTGCTGTGTGATGTTTTTAATGGTGTAACTCTCCTCTGGTCCTCCTGTCTCTGAGAATACACCTCTATTATTCTTAAACCAGGTGTAGCTCTGCACTGGTGGGTTAGCATCGCTGCTGCAGGTCAGAGTCACTGAACTGCCCTCCAATATTTCACCAGAGGGACTCACTGATACTGAGATTCTCTTAGGAGAATCTGAAAGAGAAAATAACAGGTCCTGCAGTTTTATATAAAAGGACCTGTACCATACAGTATAGAATAATCTGCACAATTTAACTGTACATTAAGGCTGAAACCTTTCTAACAAGTGTGAATTGAAAAGCTTCTAGTTTTCTACAGTGATGATAATATCAC
Source organism: Synaphobranchus kaupii (assembly GCA_029718625.1). Classification (NCBI taxonomy): domain Eukaryota; kingdom Metazoa; phylum Chordata; class Actinopteri; order Anguilliformes; family Synaphobranchidae; genus Synaphobranchus; species Synaphobranchus kaupii. The sequence continues at coordinate 3,837,203 of CM056399.1, forward strand.
AAAAGTTTTGGGAAGAAAAACGAATCAAGCCCACTGTTACGGTTCCGAGTATGAACTGGACTCAAATGCACAACTCAATACACAGGAAGTTCAATAACTCCAGTAATTTATTGCTTCGACCAGAATTCCTCCTGAAGCATAGGGAGAACAAGAATAGACAGACAGTCAGGGAATGAGTTCAGCAGGGGATCAGCAGGAGCGGGAGAGGCCAGGGACTGGTGGTGGTGGCAGGGATCCGGACAGGCTGAGCAGAGGAGGAGCGGGGAGCGGGAGACAGGGCAGAGCAGAGTGGCAGGAACAGCTGCAGGTTAGCAGAGCTGGGGTCCCGGCTGGATGCACACACAGCAGCAGGTTGGCAGCAGCAGCAGCTCAAGCAGGAGGCAGGCACCGCCGCCGGTTAGCAGAGCTGGAGCACCGGCTGCATGCACACACAGCAGCTGGTTGGCAGGAAGAGCAACACCAGCAGGATGTACGAACAACTACAGGCTGGTAGACTCAGAGCAGACAAAAGTTAGTACAGCGAGGCAGGACAGACTGAACAGCGTGTTTGCGCCGTTCCTGGCGAGAGCTGATCAAAGCTGGACAGAGCTGGAAATGGCGAGTTAACGCA